>CM019173.2:11941592-12306026 GCA_009739505.2 Apolygus lucorum | reverse complement strand
GGATGGAATTTGTTCATCGATGTTGTAACGTGATGCCTGATTAGACAACTTTTAATTTTCTTAATTTCGCGACCGCCCGGCTTGTTGGGGAGGTTGTTAAATGAATTAACGGGCAATTTAATTAGGGCGGGGGTTATTGTTAAAATGTTAAAAAACAAATTGGTTCAAAATCCGTACTCTGATTGGTATAAAGGTCCGGGATTCAAATCGATTTTCATTTGACGTCCAGTATGGTTATACAACGGTGTTATTACTCACTCTGGGTGCACTGGGTCCTTCGGGGTTAATATCTTCCCACCACACGGGCCATGACGTAAGTGAAATAGTGGACGATTATCTCGCTTCATTGAACCCATTATGAGGGCTAGAGGAGACACTGAAATCGACATCGAGGGCATAATGATGATCCAATATTGTCCCTGGCCACCATTTGATCAAACATCACCTGAGTTAGCCGACCACCCGAAGTTACAAGAACTTTTGCAGGATCCATCTATTCCTATTCCATTCTCGCTTTCTGTTAGACAGGAAAACTTGGGGATATATCAAACACTAAAAAAGGTACGTTCCATCCATATTCTCAATAATTAATTAATATTGGAATCCTGCATTATAGTAATTATCAATCGCTATCTTGGTTCCTTATCTATTTGTCGGTGATCAATATCTTGTGCACTACACGAAATCATTTTTTCAGAATCAAGCATCAGAATACCTATCAAATCTAACAGATGGAAGGGATTTTCGAGTTTATACTAGAAATTACCATTCATCATGTTTATATGGTATTTTAGAGTATTCGCGATCGCTCATAGTTTCTGATTCGGGTACAGCTCAAGCTGACAAGTGGGGTGTGGCACATAGTTCCTCGTACCTATAATCCTATTGTACAGATGATCCGATGCATAGTAGTTAATCTCAAAACATCAGTCTCCAGGTACTTGCACTATTCCATTCAGGGGTCTTCACGTCAACCCTCACAATCTCTGAAGATTTTACCGAATTTCGGGAGAAAATACGTTCAAATATGACTGATACGAGGAGGAGGCTATGCGCAACACCCACTTGGGGAGACGTTTTTTATATTACACGTTCTAACTTATGATGGATTGTAATATTTAGATTCACCAATACCATTTCTCTTTTTACAGGGTTGGACCTACTCTTGAGAAACTATCGCATGTTCCTGGAGGAAGTTCTATTACTGTGACGGCGCTAAATACACCCTGGAAAACAATGTACGCGAAGTATCCCAATGCAAGATCTCTCTCGCCAATGTACCTTATAAAGGCCAAGTACATTGAGAGCTCCTCACAGCAATTTCACAACAACATTGGACCTCTACTGTAAGTCTGAGCGTTTTTTAAAGAATATAATTACTTAGTCGTAGTTTTCAAGACTTCAGGCTTACAATTAGTTATTGGGTGTGCAACAAATCAAAACTTTGGTCTGGTTATAGGCTATCTTATTCTGCGATACAACCCGATTCACGGCCACGAATTGTTCAATTCCGTCTGTTTTATTTCATATGAATATTTAAACTGATGTAACTCAGAGTTCCATGTTTAGTTAATTTTTGGGGCGTCCGAAGATAAGGAGTGAGTTAAAACTAATGTCTCGTAAGTGACGACATGACCATTCTCGAGGGAGCTGAGTGGGGAGGGGAGATACAGGCTTGTCCCATGTAAAGGACCGGAAAACTTCGGGAGTCTATTTACAACTAAGTTAAGTAAGAAAAGGATCTTAGCAAATTTTGTTTTAAACCCAATATTTTCCAAGTGTTTCCAATTTTAATTTTTTTTTTTTTTTTTTGGACTTAACGTCACTAACATTACCTAACTATTTAATTTACCGTGTAAATTTAAAAATAAGGGCATCTCAATTATTTCACGTCTATTACATTTAAAAAAACTTCTAGGTACTAAAGTTTTTTGTCAAATGGCGAAATTTACTAATTTTCTTCTTTTGGTGGTTAATGTGTTATTTTTCGCATGGTTTTCACGTACCTGAACACCAAAAAAATGACCAATGTCGAGAGTTTTACCTAGATCGATTGGTCCTACGAAGCTGGAATATTCAGTCTACTTTGAAAAAGTATAGACACCCGTGTTTTTTCGGTAGGACGCATATTTTTGGAGTCAAGAAGTACAACACGTCTAACAATTCCGCGGATTTCGAGAACTGCACAAAATTTAGCACAATTTTTTCGGAGCTGCAACAACTTGGCCATATAATACTGGTACCATCCTCATCATACACCAATAAATCAGATCGTGTTGATTTTTCCAACCTTCGATGTTTTTGAGGACTCGGCTTCGTCCAGAAAAGGGAACAGATGAAACGGCTATGCAAAGGACTCTCAGTTGGAGCAGAAGGTTGGCAATGTGGGATGTTGCATATGCGAGTATGCAATCAAGTGGATCTTTATATATATATAAGATGTGTACATTGCCGGATGCCGTAACAACCTACAAACGGTCGGAGGTCATAATGGCGGTCTGGTTTAAATATGTATATATATTTCGATATAAATCTCAAAACATTATAATATCCTATTATTGAAAACTATGCTTCATGGCTTACTTTATTTAAGTGTTTGATTTTATACCTACATTCTTATTTTTTCAGCTGTCCTAACAATGTTATTTTTCGGATTATTCTACTTCGTTCAATGATAGGACTCTCGAGCTTAAAACGGACCGTCAAGGGCACCCCTTATAACAAGCTTTTTGAGCAACTCATTGATTACTTAATCAAGAAAAATCCAAATGATGTGAAAAATAAAAGCGAATGATAACTATCACTTGCTCTCGCAGTAACTGCCAGAACACTAAGGGTTGTCTCTCCTCGAACAGTATTCGCCAACATGTCAAGAACAAACACCACTATTAAATCATATTGAAAAGAAAGAAACAATAGGAATGGAAAATAAACAATTCAATAAGCGATTTATTTTATTTTCCTCACCCAAAAAATCCTGTGTAGACGAATACTTAAGTATTGCATGGGATATAGAATTACGTTAACGAAGGTGCAGTAGCTAAATTTCAATCAAAATCCTATTAAGTTGATAATTTTTTTCAATTGGCCAACATAAACTCAATCGAGAAGTTGCAGTTCCGGTGCAGAGCAATGTCGTAACGTTGCTCCGTTATGGAGGTTATAGCAAGACTGCGAGCGGTAGCATTCCTAGCTAGCAAAAAGGGCTCCAGCACTTGATAATTGCTCTGAGGTACGTCAGTCGCTGCAAAGAATGAGCAAAAAGCAATGCAAAAGAGATGATTTAAAAGAGACAGTGTTGCCGAACAGCTGTCGGCTGGCCTGAGGGCAGGTGTATACTCAAGAGGTATCCAGCATGTTTGATGTCGAGCAGTCAGAAGGCTAGCTACTGGACGATGCATACAACGCATTCAATGCTGTGAGAAGCGCTCGGCCTCATGGAGTCATCGTCTGATACAGTTATGCCGAGGTTACTCGGAATGCAAGTAGGCTAAACACTTTAATGGTGGAAGACCCAAATTCTACTTACCTTTGCACGAATATAAAAAAAACCTCCTTCTCTTCGGAAACGAGAGAGCAAAAGTAAGGATTTTATTGAGACCGTGGTAGAGGTAAATATTAGATTTTGGTTTATTATTTCAATAATAAGCCTTTGGAATCGAGCAAGAAAAAAAATTTTAACCCCCCCTCAAAATTTGATGTTTTACGTTTCAAGGTACGTAGAATACGAAAATCGAATAAAAACATTTCCGTCCGTCCACCGTACGCCGTACGCAGCACTTTTCTTAGCAACACTGGACCGATTTGGTTCAAATTTGGTATATGGGCTCCATTTGGGGTCTAGTTATGCCGCGAAGCTTTTGGTTGATGTAGGTCCCTTCTAAGGGGTGAAAATTAAGGGTTGAAATTTTCAAGAGTGCCTAGCTCGAAAACTCTCGAAATAAAGGTATCGTTTTTCACCAATTTTAAATAGTATTGAATTTTTAAAATTTTTGAGACCACCGGAGCTCTGTAGGACAAACCGTTCGGTCCCTACGAGTACTTGAAGGTTTTCCTTCGATAAAACAGAATCATGAGTGTGAATCGCAAAAGAGGTCTAATCTCCATTCAAATTTTATCGGGACCAAATGCGATCGCTGTTCATTTCTTCGATTTGTATACAGTTTTGCCTTCTGCGTAACCAGTAATCAAATTTCCATAATATGGAAATTATGAAGCTTTCTATTGCTTCCTCACTACCGAAGGTAGGGAAGCTTTGTATTCGTGAAAGAATGAAAAAAAAAAATGTCCTCCAAAATCAAAATTTCCACTTGCTTTTTGCGTTTTAGAGCTTTCTGAACAATTTTGGTTCCGTGTCTGTCTGTCTGTCTGTCTGTCGGTCTGTCGGTCTGTCTGTCTGTCGGTCTGTCTGTCGTCAATCCTTGCCCCGGGCAAAACTATACCAACCTGTCGTCCGATTTTGATGAAATTTTCAGGGATTGTGCGGGTTAGGTCCTAGACGGTCCCCTATAAATTTCAGCACCTTCGGACCAATAGGAGCGAGTGCGCATGCGCAAACGTGAATTTCCTGGAACCTCGGTTTCTCGGTTCTAATGAACCGATTTTGCTCAAATTTTGAGGTTAGTTAGGGACTAACTTCTAAGAGACACCCTATAAGTTTCAATCAAATTGGTGAAGCAATAGCCGCTGTGCATGCGCGAACTTTAAATTTATTGTTACAAACCAAAACTCCGCAACTATTCAACCAATTTCGATGAAAATTTTCAGGGATTGTGTGGGTTAGGTCCTAGACGGTGGACCGCTAAATAAAGAATCATAATTTTTTCGCCAACTGATTCTATACGTCCATGTTACAATGAGTGAGGAAGCTATACTGCCCACCCAACTGGCAGACGTTTTTTTCCAATCGAGTGTGAAGCGTTTAGTTCTTTCTAATAAACTTGATGGTGAAGGTGTGAAGCCAGTATGGTGTGGTAGGTAGTAGCTAGCTGGTAGGTAAAAAAAAGTTGGTAGGTAAAAAAAATGTGGTGGGTAAAAACGCTGCAGATCATTGCTCAAAGGCTTCTTCACTCTTCAGATCACTGATCAGCTTAGTGAGCTCCAAAGCCATTTTTACTCCTATTGAATGGAAGTGCTCTTCCAGGCGTCTCCACCATTTCGAGACGATCTCCTTCAATCTTCAGATCACTGATCAGCTGAGTGAGCTCCAAGCCATTTTTACTCCTATGAATGGAAGTGATATTCCAGGCTCTCCAGCATTCGAGGAGCTCTTCTTCACTCCTCAGATCATGATCAGCTGAGTGAGCTACAAAGCCATTTTTACTCCTATTGAATGGAAGTGCTCTTCCAGGCGTCTCCAGCATTCGACACGATCTTCTTCACTCTTCAGATCACTGATCAGCTGAGTGAGCTCCGAAGCCATTTTTTACTCCTATTGAATGGAAGTGCTCTTCCAGGCGTCTCCAGCATCGACACGATCTTCTTCACTCTTCAGATCACTGATCAGCTGAGTGATCTACAAAGCCATTTTTACTCCTATTGAATGGAAGTGCTCTTCCAGGCGTCTCCAGCATTCGACACGATCTTCTTCACTCTTCAGATCACTGATCAGCTGAGTGAGCTACAAAGCCATTTTTACTCCTATTGAATGGAAGTGCTATTCCAGGCGTCTCCAGCATTCGACACGATCTTCTTCACTCTTCAGATCACTGATCAGCTGAGTGAGCTCCAAAGCCATTTTTACTCCTATTGAATGGAAGTGCTCTTCCAGGCGTCTCCAGCATTCGAGGAGATCTTCTTCACTCTTCAGATCACTGATCAGCTGAGTGAGCTCCGAAGCCATTTTCAATCGTATTGAACGCAGGAAACTGAAATTTTAGAGGGAAGGTCAAGGGAGAATACAGATGGTGGTAGGTGCTATTGATGGAGAACCAGTGATCTATACAGAAAATAATAAACCTTTGAGCAATGATTTGCAGCGTTTTTTAATCAAGATGAGTTTAAAATTCTTATCTTAAAATCCTTTTCTTACTCAATCTTCATTAGGGATAATTAATTCCTATTTTTATGGTGGATAATCAAACGTATTTAATATTTCCCAGCTTATTTCACAAACTTGACAAAGTTCACATGGATAACACTTTTATTTAAATTATAAAATGTTATTATTAATATCTTTGTGTGTGTTATTATGTCATCATTAACATTTTGTTTTTGTAATAATGAAATGTTTTAATTGTCTACAGTTTCAGTTGTTGTGTTTCAATGTCAACAATTTCAATGTTATTTATTGTTTCTTCCTTATCGATCGTTTTAATTTGTTCAGCAGGTCATGAACTTCCGCCGAATCGGGTGGGCAGTGAAGTTTATGTTGCTTTGCTGCTTATCTAACTTATTTTCTACATTACACCTTCTAACTTGAGGTAGATTGTAATATTATTTGGATTCGACAGTACACTACCTTCTCTTACAGGGTTGGTCCAGCTATTGAGAAACGATCAATTGACAGTGTAGAACGAGATTTATATGTGACGGCTCAATTTACCCTGAAAACCATGTATATGAAGTACCCCGAATGCATGATCTCTCTCGCAGATCAACGTTTCAATGCCCAAATTACATTCAAAGTTCCTCACAACAATTTCACAACAACATCGGACCTCTACTGTGAGTCTGAATTTTGCAAGAATATAATTACTCTTATTTTAAGGTTCCGGACATGTAAAATTAATTATTGAGTTAAACAACGTTTGCGACAACTTTATTCGGCGAAACAAGTGATTAGGGTTATCTAGCTATCTTTTTTTTTTGTTGTGGATTATCTAAGTTTATCTGACAGTAAATAACAACGATAATTCGATTTTGTGAATAAACCCGAATTTCGAGGAGTTGAATAACTTAATATACTCAGGTATTTGTTAATTCCGTCTGTTTTATTTTTCTTGAATACTTGATAGAGGGATCTCAGGATTTCAATTTTAGTTTTATCTTGGGGTATCCGATGATTACGAGTGATTCAGAACTAAAGCCTTGTGAGTGATGACATGGCCCTTCTCTAATGGGCACGTTTAATATTCTCACTTTCACATTCTCAATGTAATTTTGAGTACAAAATGTATCATAAATGTTCGAATTTTTCTTTTTTGGCATAGATGTCTTTTGGCTGGGGGTCAAGGAATTTTTCGCGACACTTTTTTGCCACAAAAATTGCAACGCGATACCAGTAAACAAAATCATAGCTACATATCGGTAGCTATGAAAACAAGGTTATCTAGAATACTGCAATATACCTATCATGTGAGATCGGAGTTTTTTTTTTTAGCGTAGAATACGCTTTAGCCATGGACTAACTAGCCGAAAAGTGTCACGCGGGAGTGGAACGAAAAAGGGTATGGTATCCAGGAACGAAAACGGTGACGCGAGACCAATAAACATAAGAATATTTACATCCATGTGTAGTAGTTGCGACAAACCCGTGGTACCCAGGAACGAAAACGGTGACACGAGACCAATAAACGTAAGAATATTTACATCCATTTGTAGTAGTTGCGCCTGAGTAGTCACTGATCAGCTGAGTGACCTCCAAGGCCATTTTCTCTCCTGTTGAACGCAGGAAGCTGAAATTTTAGAGGGCGGGTCAATGGAGAATGCTGAAGGTACCTGAGTGGTCACTGATCAGTTGAGTGAGCTCCAAGGCCATTTCCTCTCCTGTTGAACGCAGGAAGCTGAAATTTTAGAGGGCGGGTCAATGGAGAATGCTGAAGGCGCCTGAGTGGTCACTGATCAGCTGAGTGTGCTCCAAGGCCATTTTCTCTCCTGTTGAACGCAGGAAGCTGAAATTTTAGAGGGCGGGTCAATGGAGAATGCTGAAGGCGCCTGAGTGGTCACTGATCAGCTGAGTGAGCTCCAAGGCCATTTTCTCTCCTGTTGAACGCAGGAAGCTGAAATTTTAGAGGGCGGGTCAATGGAGAATGCTGAAGTGGAGAACAGGAAAAAGCGACAGGAAAGTAGCGCTATGATTTATCATATGCTTGACGACAAATATGCTTGACAACCTGATGTTATTATGAATAAGGAGGTATCTTAAATATTACAGTGGAAGAAAGATAAAGAGGGAGAGGGAGCAAAAACCTTTTCAAGGTATGTCACTCACGTTTGTATTGATTGTCACATACAAGAATGCGGATTATCGTGGTGGATCGTGCATTGATTCCATATTCGCCCGCCATATCAATAACATCGTTAGTGTACGTTACTTAAACGCTAATACACGTTTGATAATCACCGTTGAACGTTCAGCAGTTCAGCGTCCAATCGAGGCTAAAGCGTATTCTACGTTTCTATACTTGTAGCAGCAGGCTCTAAATAAAAACAAAAAGGGGGGTCCAGGGGGCACAGCCCCTTGGGGAGGCCCGTAGGGCCGAGTTTTCTAGAAAGGACATTCTATATTTATGAAGATTGGACAGCTCACAATGAAAATAATGTTCCATTGTTTCATTTTCTCCCACAATACATATTGAGCTTAAAGGAAACAATTTCTTACAAAATGCTGCTGAACATGGGCCAAAAAGTCCCTCAATATTAATGAAAAGGTGTAGTAAGAAACTAAGATGCTACAAAATGCGTGATTTCTGACCGACTTCAACAGCACCGAAGGCGCCCGAGGAGGTCTCTCTTTTTTTTTTGAAAACAATTCTGCTTTTTTATAGAAAAAGTGAATAGGTAGGTACGTATCATTAAAACATAAATTATTCATAAAATATCTTGTGAGTATTTTATTCCATCATTTTGATTTTCAAATTATACCTACAACAATGTATATATCCATGATCTATTAGTTCTCCCTTAAGGGAGAAATTTCGTTTCTCCATACGTCTCGTCGTCACAGACCTGCTCCCGATCGGTTCATTTAATTGTCAATATGCTTAATGGTGACTAGTGTGTACATGTACATGTTTGATTTTTATGCATTCATATTTCTTCCAGCTTTGGGAAAAGATTGTAATTTGTCGGATTACTCCACTATGTTCAGTGGGCCTCTCGAACTCAAATCGGTCGTCAAGGGCACACCATACAACAAGCTTTTTGAGCAGCTCCTTGATTACTTAATCAAGGAATATCCAAAACATGTGAAAAATAAAGCGAATTTTAAACTTCAAGACGCTCTTGCCTCGGCTGCCAGGAAATCTAAGGGCTGTGGCTTCCTCAATGATCCTATTCGCCAACACATCAAGAACAAACACCACTAAAGAAATTATACTTACTAGTAAAAACCAATGATAATGAAAATAAATATTTGATGATGGAATTCATACTGCTTTCCTCACCCACTAAAACCTTTTCCTGTAGATGAATAAGTATTTCGTGGAATGTGCTATTATAGTATTTTTTATTCATCGTAGAGCAGCTCCAAACGATTAGTAATGCATGCGTTTCAGTAATCGTCCCATTGGATTCGGAGTTGTACTTTCAATATCCACCGGTGAACGATAAACATTTTTCTACCTTTCCACTGCACAAAACAGTTTTATCCAATGTAAAGTAAGTAAGTTTCTCCAACTCAAATGGAACTTTCGTCCGACTGCCATTCCTAGCGTATCAGCCGTCATGAGCTGTCCTCCAAAGGGAAAATCGGATTTGATTCTAAAGTTTTATCCACTGTAATTTAGTACGCTGAGGAAGTAACATAATAATATTATGTTACTTATTATATTATAATTGTTTAGCATTATGAGAGTCTAAAATTGGATATTTTGAAATGGAAATCGTCGATTATAAGACATCAAACATTTATATTCACCCCTCCCTGCCCTCTCACCACTAGCCACCGTAAAACTTCTTCAACCCACAAATTTGAACAGAATTTTAACATCCATGATCCAACCCAATATGATAACTCTAGTCTCTCTTCCCCCCCCCCCTCGTCACCCTGTCCCTGCCTAGTACCACAAAGTTAATATGTCGTAACACTGAACTTTCATGTGGTGGTTCTAGTCAGTTGTCCGTAGAAGATCACATCTGTACCTATTTGAGGTGAAACAACCAAAAATTCACCCGATAGCGGTTTCAGGAGTCTCGGCACAATGGCTACACCTCTGATTTGGTCCTCGGTTCCATTAGTAAGCCTTAATAGGAAAAGAAATATTGAAAAATCAGGTATTCTCTGAATTTACGAGTATATTTCTCCATTCTCTCCCTCCCCAGGCACGTTTCAATACTTGGGTGGAGTAACGAGGAACTTGAAAATTGTCTGTGTCGAATAAAATTGAGGGCTAAACTGCTCGTTATACGTGTGATCAGAATGCATTATTTAATTTAAATACCCCCCCCGCCTGCCCCTTAAACGTAAATTTTGAAATTCTGGGAACGTAGAGCACAACTAAATAAATTTCTGCACTGATCGGTAAGAGAATAAGTACTAGGCAGAGTACACAAAATTGTTCTCGAAAACTTTCTATTACGTCAAGTTAAGGCGATGGCCTTCTCGATGGCTTGAGGTTTTCTATTGGACTCTACTCAACAAGGATGCAGGGTGGAGATGCACTTTCTGCCCGGCGCATTTCTGTCTACCATTTGCAGGAATGGATGAGGATTTAGCTCAGCCACGTTCCTCGGCGCAGTAGCCACAGACCAGAGAGAGGCGGTACATTTACCTAGTGGCTAGTTCGGGAAGACAACACCTAGGTAAGATGGGAGATGGGCTCGATGAGCTACTGGTACCTCCGAGGAACTTGGGCTTCCAAGATGTGACGAAGGAGAGCGAAAAATAATCAAGTCGAATTGTTGTAGACGAATGCATGAAGATGAAGCCCTCAGTCCCACTTTTATAGTACTTTAACAAGGTAAAGGGAGAGTGGAGGAGGGTGACGTCAGATGACGTGTTTTACCCCCGTACCTCACTCTACCTACCTGGCGCGATGAGTCACTCAGGGGTTCCCCTTGTTTCCGTTATTGGAGAACTAACATATACGAGTAAATGGGACATTACACTTTCGTTTCTTAAACAAATCCCTCTTACCCATCTTTAAAAGACAAAATTAAAAATTCCGTCGACGTAGTGCACAACTAGATAGATTTCCGAACAAAGGAAAAACTCAAATCGGCTGAAAACTAAGGCCTGGGCAGAGTGCACACTATTTTGTCACATACATACACACACCCACAGACATACATTAACGGATTTTTTTTCTCGCAGATTTGGATTCAGAAAGGTCTTATACAGATTTCCATGTGGTTATTTATTTTCTCCGTTGAGTGCTGTCCTTCGCCCTAGATTTATCGTAAGAACAACCCTAATTAAGTTATCATAGGAAGCGAACTGTTGGCCCTGTAGATCTCAGGGAGGTATCATTGAATTCTAAAAATTCAATACTCTCTTAAATTTATGGAAAAACAATACCTTTATATTAAAAGCTGTTGAGCTAAGGCATTTTCAAAATTTCAGCTCTTTTTCACCCCTCACATCAACCAAAAGCTGCGGGGCACAACTAGACCCCATCAAAATAGGTCTATGGTAACTATGAAAAGTGTCTAGTACGGCGGACGGACGGAAACATTTTTATTCGATTTTTTGATTCTACGTATACATTAGAACATGAACCAAGAAATTTTGAGGAGGATAAAACTTTTTTTTCTTGGTCGATTCCAAAGGTTCATTATAGAAACATATTGTTTAGTAATGCATGCATTCCAGGGGACGTCCCATTGGATAAGCATTAGATCAGTTTAACCAGTTGTTAAGTGATAAAACTGTTTCACTCGATGTAATTTATTTATTACTTTAGGCAAGAAATACTAAACCCCCCCCCCCACCATTATCCACCATAACATTTCTAGCATCATGAGAGCCTCGAATCTGAAGAGCATTTTAAAATCCATGATCTAAGATACCCAACATGCGAATTCGAGTTCACCCCCCCCCCCTCCACCAATGGTGCCAGTCTGGCACCAATTCGGAAATACGTCGTAACATTGAACTTTCATCTGTTAGTTTTGGTTGGCAGTCCGTCGAAGTTCACATCCGTAATCAAGGTGAAACACAAAAAAAAAAAAACACGAAATAAGCGGTTTATGGCATCATGGCACCATTTCCTGGCACCATGGTGGCACCACTATTAGTTCCATGGTGGTACAGAGAATAATTCATGAAAATCCGGAGGTATAATGAGAATTTTTCCTCAATTTCAAAGGTTGGGTACAATTAGTAAGAAGTAAAGGAACCGAAATATTGAAAAATCGGATATTTTGTGAATATTATCCCCCACTCACCCCCTCCCCTTGCGAATTTTGGTACTCTGGTAAAATCATGTACAACATGGAAGTTATTTGAGTCAAACAAAAAAAGAAACACGCAAATCGGTTGGAAATTGAGGCCTGGGCAGAGTTTACAAGATTATGCACGCAAACGCACGTTTTTTAAGCATTAACCCCCCCTTTTCCCCCTTTTAAAAAGCAAAATCCAAAATTCCGGCGCCGTAGTGCACAACTAGATAGTATTCCGCGTCAAACGAAAAAAGAACCACGAAAATCGTTTGAGAACTAAGGCCTGGGCAGAGTACACAAGATTTTGTTACACACACACATACACACATACACACATACACACATACACACACACACACACACACACAGACATACACCTATGTTTTTTTCGCGGATTTGGATTCAGAATGGTCTAAAACGGATTACTGTGTGGTTATTTTTTTTTCTGTTGAGTGTTGTCCAACTTTACCCCAGATCGATCGCATAAGGACGCCCAAGTCTTACTGTGGGACGTCCTAAAAATAAAATAAACCAGAACGGAGCCCAAACAATATGTTTACACAGAAATTTTTTGAGCTAGGGCGTTTTTAAAATTTCAACCCTTAGAAGTGACCTATATCGAACAAAAGTTTTGGGGCACAACTAGACCCCAAATGGAGCCCATTTACCAAATTTCATCAAAATCAGTGCATGGGAACTTAGGAAAGTGCCGCGTACGGCGGACAGACGATATTTTTTTCTCGATTTTTGGATTGTACGTATCTTGAAACGTAAACGAAAAAATTATTTGGGGGGGGGGGGGGGGTACAATTTTTTTCTTGATCGATTCCAAAGGTTCATTATTGAAACTAATAAACCAAAATAATGAAGTAGTGTTTACTACGCAAAATTATGTCAACAGCAGCGTTATAAGATTCATGTTGCATAACTAACCATTATTCAGCGGATCTAATCAAACTAAAATTTGATATTTGAATTCAACCGGATCAATTAATTTTTTAATCTATAACAAAACTTTTTAACTATGCTCGGATGGAATTTGTTCATTGATGTTGTAACGTGATGACTGATTAGACAACTTTTAATTTTCTTGATTTCGTGACCGCCCGGCATAATAAGGAGGTTGTTAAATGGATTAACGGGCGGTTTAATTAGGGCGGGGTTTATTGTTAAAATGTTCAAAAAAACAAATTGGTTCAAAATCCGTACTCTGATTTGTATAAAAGGTCCGGGATTCAAATGGATTTTCATTTGAACGTTCAGTATGGTTATACCAACGGTGTTACTACTCACTCTGGGTGCACTGGGTACTTCGGGGTTAAATATCGTAATACCACCGGTCCATGACGTAAGTACAATAGTGGACGATTATCTCGCTTTCATAGAACCCATTATGAGAGCTAGAGGAGACACTGAAATCGAAATCGATGGCATAAATGATGCTCAAATATCTGTCCATGGCCACCATTTGATCAAACATCACCTGAAGTTAGCCGACCACCCGAAGTTACAAGAACTTTTGAAGGATCCATCTATTCCTATTCCATTCTCGCTTTCTTGTGAGAAAGGAAAACTTGGGGATATATCAACACTAAAAAGGTACGTTCCATCCATATTCTCAATATTAATTAATGATTGGAATCCTGCATTATAGTAATAATCAATCGATATTTTCGTTCCTTATCTATTTGTCGGTGGTAAATATCTTGTGCAACTACACGAAATCATTTTTTTGAGGAATGACCTCACACTGACTATCAAAATAATAATAATAATAATAATAACGAGAACAATGCGAGAACATTTTTGTCAGTTTCTGACTTGAAGCGTGAATAGAAAACCTTCTAATCTTTGGCAATAAAAAAGCAAAAATTAGAATTTTTTCCCCATTTTTTAAATGATTAACGAGATTTTGGTATTTTTATTAAATACTGTTAATATTAACCAATATTAATACCAATTAACTAAAATACTTGTGTGATTTTACGGCATTACCTAATTTGTAGGACTCCCACAGTAAGGAGCGTCCTCATGCGATTAATCTAGGGTGAAGGACAACGGAAAAGAAAATAACCACGTAAAAATCCGTTTAGACCATTCTGAATCCGAATCTGCAAAAATGTGTATATCTGTGTGTGTGTGTGTGTAAAAATCAAAAATCTTGTGTATTCTGCCCAGGCTTCAATTTCCAACTGATTTGTTGAGTGGCACATTATTTCACTACAGTATCGACATTTGCTCGGAGGAGGGAAGTGGGGAATAATATTCACTAAATATACGATTTTTCAATATTTCGGTTCGTTACAGGTTATTAATTGTACCCAAGCTTCGAAATTGAGGAATATTATCTGGATATTACCTCTGGATTTTCAGGAATTATTCTTTGTGCCACCATGCAACAATGAAGTGGTACCACATGGTGCCACGACACCAGAAACCGTATTTCGTGGGAAACCTATAATCCTATTGTACAGTTGATCCGATGCATAGTAGTTAATCTCAAAACATCAGTCTCCAGGTCTTGCACTATTCCATCGGGGGTCTTCACATCAACTCTCACAATCTCTGAAGATTTTTCTAAATTTCGGGGAGAAAATATTTTCAAAAAAAGACTGATACGAGGAGGAGGCTATGCGCAACACCCACTTGGGAGACTTTTTTTATATTACACATTCTAACTTATGATGGATTGTATTAATTAGATTCAACAATACCATTTCTCCTTTTACAGGGTAGGACCTGCTTCTGAGAAACTATGGCATTTTTCTGGAGAAGACTCTATAACTTTGACGGCTCAATACACCCTGAAAACAATGTACGCGAAGTATCCCAAATGCAAGATCTATCTCGCCAATGTACCTTATAAAGGCCAAATTACATTGAGAGCTCCTCACAGTAATTTCACAACAACATTGGACCTCTTCTGTAAGTCTGAGCGTTTTCAAGAGTATAATTACCTACTCGTAGTTTCAAGACTTCAGTATTACACTAATAGTTATTGAGTGTGCAACAAATCAACAACTTTGGTCTGGTTATAGGCTATCTTATTCTGCGATACAACCCAATTTCACGGCCACGAATTGTTCAATTCCGTCTGTTTTATTTCATATGAGTATTTAACTGATGTAACCCAGAGATTCAACTTTAGTTAATTTTGGGGCGTCCGAAGAAAAAGGAGTGAGTTAAAACTAATGTCCCGTGAATGACGACATGACCATTCTCGAGGGAGCTGAGTGGGGAGGGAGCTGTACAGGCTGTCCCATGTTAAGGATCGGAAAACTTCGGGAGACAATTTTACAACTGATTTAAGTAACAAAACGTATCATAGCAATTTTTTTAACCCCTTATTTTTCAAAAGTTTTTCAATTTTAATTTTTTTTGTATTTTCGACTTTACGTCTCTAAAAGTACTCTAACTATCTTAATTTACCGTGTGAATGTAAAAATAAGGGCATCGTCAATTATTTTCACGTCTATTACATTTAAAAACACTGCAAATCATTGCTCAAAGGTTTACTATTTTCTGTATAGATCGACCTTCTGTATAGATCACGGGTTCTCCATCAATAGCACCTACCACCATCTGTATTCTCCCTTGACCTTCCCTCTCAAATTTCAGCTTCCTGCGTTCAATAGGATTGAAAATGGCTTCGGAGCTCACTCAGCTGATCAGTGATCTGAAGAGTGAAGAAGATCTCCTCGAATGCTGGAGACGCCTGGAAGAGCACTTCCATTCAATAGGATTGAAAATGGCTTTGGAGCTCACTCAGCTGATCAGTGATCTGAGGAGTGAAGAAGATCTCCTCGAATGCTGGAGACGCCTGGAAGAGCACTTCCACTCAATAGGATTGAAAATGGCTTCGGAGCTCACTCAGCTGATCAGTGATCTGAAGAGTGAAGAAGCCTTTGAACAATGATTTGCAGCGTTTTTTACCCACCAACATTTTTTTACCTACCAACTTTTTTTTACCTACCAGCTAGGTACTACCTATCACACCATACTGGCTTCACACCTTCACAATCAAGTTTATTAGAAAGAACTAAACGCTTCACACTCGATTGGAAAAATAGAAAGCTTCATATGGAAATTTTGAGAGAGAGAGAGAAAAACACTTTATTGAACATTGTAGAGGGAATGAAGGTGGACAAGGACTCCAGTAGTTGTCGAAACGTAATGGATCTGCCGAAAGTTCAAAATGAGTTGCCAAAAGTTCAAGTTGGTATGCCAAAAGTTTGCCGAAAATTGAAATTGATTTATGCCAAAGGGTTTTTTGTTTTTGCGAGCGTGCGAGCGTGCGAGCAAGCGAGCGTAAATGTGGAGGAGTTAGTCTTGTGGGAGCCAAATTGCTGCTCCATCCTCCAGTCCGAGTCCTCGGACTTGTTTCCTTGGGCCTCTTAGCCTCATGGAAACCGATCGATGGACGGAGAATTGAGTTTTCACTCGCGTCCACATCATTACTTGAGCGTAGGATTTGGACCATTTGTTGGCAAGGCGTAGGGAGGCATTCTTGAGAAAAGCGTCATACTCTTTATGCAATGCTTTATGCAATGGAAATTTGATTACTGGTAACGCAGAAGGCAAAACTGTATACAAATCGAAGAAATGAACAGCGATCGCATTTTAGTCCGATAAAATTTGAATGGAGATTAGACCTCTTTTGCGATTCACACTCATGATTCTGTTTTATCGAAAGAAAACCTTCAAGTACTCGTAGGGACCGAACGGTTTGTCCTACAGAGCTCCAGGTGGTCTCAAAAATTTTTAAACATTCAATACTATTCAAAATTGGTGAAAAAACGATACCTTTATTTCGAGAGTTTTCGAGCTAGGGCACTCTTGAAAATTTCAACCCTTAATTTTCACCCCTTAGAAGTGACCTACATCAACCAAAAGCTTCGTGGCACAACTAGACCCCAAATGGAGCCCATATACCAAATTTGAACCAAATCGGTCCAGTGTTGCTAAGAAAAGTGCCGCGTACGGCATACGGCGGATGGCGTACGGCAGACGGCGTACGGCGGACGGCGTACGGCGGACGGACGGAAATTTTTTTATTCGATTTTCGTATTCTACGTACCTTGAAACTTAAAACATCAAATTTTGAGGGGGGGGTTAAAATTTTTTTTTCTTGCTCGATTCCAAAGGCTTATTATTGAAAATAATAAACCAAAACTTCTAAGTACTAAAGTTTTTTGTCAAATTGGCGAAATTTAACATTTTTTTCTTTTGGTGGTTAACGTGTTATTTTCGTATGGTTTTCACGTACCTGAACACCAAAAACTGCGCAAAGATCTTAGCTTTTCAATGGTATGATCAACAAATATTTTACAATAAAAATTTGGGGATACATTTGTGTTTGAACGCGAAAAAACGTGGATTTTGGTTTATTATTTTCAATAATGAACCTTTGGAATCGACCAAGAAAAAAAATTTTAACACTCCCTAAAAATTTGATGGTTTACGTTTCGAGGTACGTAGAATCCAAAAATCGAATAAAAACGCTGCAAATTATTACACAATGGTTTATTATTTTTCTACATAGATCACTCGTCTACAAAATCACCAACCATCCAATATGAAGAAAAAAAAAAAAGAAAAAATCACCAACCATTGATTGCATTTTGGTCAGCTCTAATTTGAACGGAGATTAGGCCTCTTTTGCGATTCACACTCGTGTTTTGATTTATATATCTATATTTCAGTATAAACCCTTAAATTTTCGTAGGGAGCGAACGGTTTGTCCTACAGAGCTCCGCGTGGTCTAAAAAATTCTAAAAATTCTATAGAATCTTAAATTGAAGGAAAAACAATACCTTTATATCAAAATTTTTTGAGTTAGGGCGTTTTCAAAATTTCAAAATTGATTTTGGAACCCTTAGAAGTGACCTACATCAACCAAAAGCTTCGGGGCACAACTAGACACCAAATGGAGCCTACATACCAAATTTCATCAAAATCGGTCAATGCTAAGTGGCAAAAGTGCCGCGTACGGCGGACGGCGGACGGACGGCCAAATTTTTATTCGATTTTTGGATTCTACGTACCTTGAAACGTAAACCATCGAATTTTGAGGGGGTGTTAAAATTTTTTTTTTCTTGGTCGATTCCAAAGGTTCATTATTGAAAATAATAAACCAAAATTTGGCTGTCCGTCCGCCGTACGCCGTACGCGGCACTTTTGCCACTTAGCATTGACCGATTTTGATGAAATTTGGTATGTGGGCTCCATTTGGGGTCTAGTTGTGCCCCGAAGATTTTGGTTAATGTAGGTCACTTCTAAGGGTTCCAAAATCAATTTTGAAATTTTGAAAACGCCCTAACTCAAAAAATTTCGATATAAAGGTATTGTTTTTCCTTCAAATTAAGATTCTATAGAATTTTTAGAATTTTTTGAGACCACGCGGAGCTCTGTAGGACGAACCGTTCGCTCCCTACGAAAATTTAAGGGTTTATATTGAAATATATATATATATATATAAATCAAAACACGAGTGTGAATCGCAAAAGAGGCCTAATCTCCGTTCAAATTAGAGCTGACCGAAATGCAATCAATGGTTGGTGATTTTTTTTATTTATTTTTTTTTTATTTTTTATTTTCTTTATTTTTTATTATTTTTTTATTTTTCTCTTCATATTGGATGGTTGGTGATTTTGTAGACGAGTGATCTATATAAAAATAATAAACCGTTGTGTAATAATTTGCAGCGTTTTTTTCCAACGAAATCTACATTTTGACGGAGGGACTCAGTGGGGAGTTGATTTTTCACCCATCAGTACCTCACAAATTATAGTTTTTTAGGTCCTAGGAAAATGTAAAATTTGACGCCCTTTCCAACGGTGTCCTCATTTTCAAGAAATATCCTTATCTTTAAATTAAATTAATTTTACATACATATCCTTACATGTACATTTCCTTACTTGAATTAGTTGTAGAATCGACACCGGAAGTTTTCCGGTCCTTAAAATGGAACACCCTGTATAACCAACAGCTCTACAATTTCATTTCTCATGGAGTTCCTCGTGGGATGAATATTGTTACCAATACTTCGTACAGAAACCACGATCTCCAACTTTTTCGAAAAATGACCAATGTCGAAGAGTTTTACCTCATGATCAATTCGTCCTACGACCGGCTGCCGCTGCGCTCAATAAGTAGGATATTCTGTCTACTTTGAAAAAGTATAGACAGTGACTTTTTCGTTAGGACGCACATTTCTGGAGTTATGAGTCGATATAAATAAAACACGTCTGAAAATTCCGCGGATTTCGAGCACTGCACAATAATTTAGCAAAATTCTTTCGGAGCTGCAAACTTGGCCATATAATACTGGTACCATCCTCATCAATACACCAATAAATCAGATCGTGTTGATTTTTCCAACCTACGATGTTTTTGAGGACTGGCTTCGTCCAGAAAAGGGAATACATGAAACGGCTATGCAAAGGACTCTCAGTTGTAGCAGAAGGTTGGCAATGCTGGTAAAGTAGCATAATATGCTAATCATATATTATAGCATAATACGCTACTACTACTTTCATATATTATATGATTATGCAATCAAGTGGATCTCTATGTATATAATATGTGTACATTGCCGGATGTCGTAACAACCTACAAAAGGTCGGAGGTCATAATGGCGGTCAGGTTTAAATATGTATATATATATTCCGATATAAATCTCAATACATCATAATATATTTATTTAAAACTATGCTTCATGGCTCTTACTTTATTTAAGTGTTTGATTTTCATACCTAAATTCTTATTTTTACAGCTCGAAAAAAAGAATGTTATTTTACGGATTACTCTACTCATTTCAATGATAAGACTCTCGAGCTTAAAACGACCGTCAAGGGCACCCCTTATAACAAGCTTTTTGAGCAACTCATTGATTACTTAATCAAGAAAAATCCAAATGATGTGAGAAATAAAGCGAATGATAGACTATCATTTGCTCTCGCCGCATCTGCCAGGAAACATAAGGGTTGTCTCTTCCTCGATAACAGTATTCGCCAACACGTCAAGAACAAACACCAGTAATAAAATCATATTGAAAAGAAAGAAACAATAGGAATGGAAAATAAACAATTCAATAAGCGATTCATTTTATTTTCCTCACCCAAAAATCCTGTAGACGAATACTTAAGTATTGCATGGGATATAGAATTACGTTAACGAAGGTGTAGTAGCTAAATTTCAATCAAAATCCTATTAAGTTGATAATTTTTTCAATTGGCCAACATAAACTCAATCGAGAAGTTGTAGTTCCGGTGCAGAGCAATGTCGTAACGTTGCTCCGTTATGGAGGTTATAGCAAAACTGCGAGCGGTAGCATTCCTCGTTTAGACACTAGCTAGCTGGGTCAAATGAAATCGATTCTAGCAAAAAGGGCTCCAGCACTTGATAATTGCTCTGAGGTACGTCAGTCACTGCAAAGAATCTGAGCAAAAGCAATGCAAAAGGAGATGATTTAAAATAGACATGTGATGCCGAACAACTGTCGGCTGGCCTGAGGGCAGGAGTATACTCAAGAGGTATCCAGCATGTTTGATGTTGAGCAGTCAGAAGGCTATCTACTTGACGATGCATAAAACGCATTCAAAGCTGTGAGAAGCGCTTCGGCCTCATGGAGGGCCCGAAGGTGTGCATGGTTTTGTTAATCACCTATATGGGGTATACGTTAAATCTACGTAATGCATCATTGTTGAGCCAAGAGGAAACCACTTAAGGGAACCCTCTTGGAAAGATGATGTATGCGGCAGGACCTCTCCTGAACAAGAAATTGAAAACCCCCAGTGGAGATAGACATGGTATCGCGTCGACTCAGCCTGCATCGGTAAATTACAGCAGGTTCGTTTGTGGTTCGACGAAATGGGGCCAAAATGGGGTTTTCATCCCGAGTTAGCAAAAAGTTATTCAGTCATAGGGTGGCTAGATCACTAAAATAGTTAACATCTGTTTTTGTCTAATCCCTGGAGGAGGAGTGGGTGGCTTACACAGAGAAATTTGTGAAAGCCAATCAAATGAGTTCACTAGCGGTGAACTAGCATCATAAAAAAATCTGCAATCATTTGAGTGGGTATTCACTCATAGGATAGTAGAAGAATGAGCAAGCCGTTATGCGTGGTCAATCACCAGAAGAGAAACTTCTCTTCTCTTCTCTTCCTACTTGTAGGAGAGACTGAAACTGAATAGATGAGTCTAGCAGCGAGGCTCGGAGATGACTCTTCCTAAACATTTTTGACATATCCCACCGGTCCAGTGATCTCCTCAACAAGCCGGAAGCTGGGGGATATCACGAAAGAGGTACGTTCCATTCCTATTCTTCATATTAAATAATAATTTTTCTCTCCTGTTACTCAGTGTTACAGGGATTTGTAGTCATATTTTTCCTCAATACCGAAGATGGGCAAGCGTAATATAAATTCCCCACTAAAAAAAGAAAATTGTCCTGTATTAAAACAGGTAATTACTTAGCGCAATTGTTAATCCGCGGTGTGGGCAATTTCTTGTCCAACTACAAAAGTCATCGTCTGATAAAGTTATGCCAAGTTTGAGGAATTTCCCACAGACAGACTGATGTACAGCCTACTCGGAATGCAAGTAGGCTAAACACTTTAATTGTGGAAGACCCAAATTCTACTTACCCTTTGCACCAATAAAAAACCTCCTTCTCTTCGGAAACGAGAGAGCAAAGAGTAGGGATTTTCTTGAGACCCTGGTAGAGGTAAATATTATATTTCTTAATCAAGATGAGTTTAAAATTCTTAACTTAAAATTCTTGTCTTACTCACTTTTCCTTAAGGATAATTAATTCCTATTTTTTATGGTGGATAATCAAACGTATTTAATATTTTCCAGTTTATTTCACAAACTTGACAAAGTTCACATGGATAACATTTTTTTAAAATTATAAAATGTTATTATTAATATCTGTGTGTGTTATTATGTCATCATTAACATTTTGTTTTTTTATAATAAAATGTTTTAATTGTCTACAGTTTCAGTTGTTGTGTTTTAATGTCAACAATTTCGATGTTATTTATTGTTTTCTCCTTATCGATCGTTTTTATTTGTTCAGCAGGTCAAAAACGTCCGCCGAATTGGGTGGGAAGTAAAGTTTATATTGCTATGCTGCTTGCCTAACTTATTTTCTACATTACACCTTCTAACTTGTGGTAGATTGTAATATTATATGGATTCGATAGTACACTACCTTCTCTTACAGGGTTGGTCCAACTATTGAGAAACGATCAATTGACAGTGTAGAACGAGATTTATATGTGACGGCTCAATTTACCCTGAAAACCATGTATATGAAGTACCCCAAATGCACGATCTCTCTCGTAGATCAACGTTTCAATGCCCAAATTACATTCAAAGTTCCTCACAACAATTTCACAACAACATCGGACCTCTACTGTAAGTCTGAGCGTTTGCAAGAATATAATTACTCTTATTTTAAGGTTCCGGACATGTAAAATTAATTATTGAGTTAAACAACATTTACGACAACTTAATTCGGCCAATCAAGTGGGCCTTAATTCGGGTTATCAAGCTATCTTTTTTTTGTTGAGGACTACCTAAGTCCTTAACTACCTAAGGACTTAATTCGATTTCGTGAACAAAACCCAAATTTCGCGGAGTTGAATTACGTAATATACTCAGGTATTTGTTAATTCCGTTTGTTTTATTTTTCTTGAATACTTGATAGAGAGATCTCAGGATTTCAATTTTAGTTTTATACTTGGGGTATTCGATGATTACGAGTGAGTTAGAACTAAAGCCTTGTGAGTGATGACATGACTCTTCTCTAGTGGACACGTTTAATATTCTCACTTTCACACTCTCAATGAAATTTTGAGTACAAAATGCATCATAAATGTTCGAATTTTTCTTTTTTGGCATAGATTTTTTGCCACAAAAATTGCAACGCGATACCAGTAAACAAAATCATAGCTACATATCGGTAGCTATGAAAACAAGGTTATCTAGAATACTGCAATATACCTATCATGTCGTCCTCACTATGACAAACTAGCGAATCTTTTTCTCACTCCGACAAACTTGCGAAACTGCAGAAATTAAATTTTTCAGGAGAGCAAAAACAAAGTTTGATCTCGAGTTAAAAATCTAATAAGAGCCCCCATTTGATTTTTTTAATCCCATAATATCCCAAATTTCTGCCTCTCTATGGGCAATAGTAATTTTGGTTTATTATTTTCAATAATGAACCTTTGGAATCGACCAAGAAAAAAAAATTTAACACCCCCTCAAAATTTGATGGTTTACGTTTCAAGGTACGTAGAATCCAAAAATCGAAATAAAATTTGGCCGTCCGTCCGCCGTACGCAGCACTTTTGCCACTTAGCATTGACCGATTTTGATGAAATTTGGTATGTAGGCTCCATTTGAGGTCTAGTTGTGCCCCGAAGATTTTGGTTGAGGTAGGTCACTTCTAAGGGTTCCAAAATCAATTTTGAAATTTTGAAAACGCCCTAACTCAAAAAATTTCGATATAAAGGTATTGTTTTTAAAATTTTTTTTTTATTTTTTGATTTTTTTCCCTTCATATTGGATGGTTGGTGATTTTGTAGACGAGTGATCTATATAGAAAAATAATAAACCATTGTGTAATAATTTGCAGCGTTTTTGTGACTCGATTTAATTTTCGCTCTGTCATAGCAACAATCATGTTGTCATGTAGTCATCGAATAGTAGGGAAACTAAGTACTATCTTAAATCAAATCAAAATAAATATTCTGGGGTACCTACTTAATTTATTCCGATTTTTCAATGAACTTTAAATAATCTAGTTATAATAATTGAGTAATCATTGAAATTTGTACTAAATCAACAATTAAACGATCAACGGGAACGTTCCTATCAAACGCCTTCAGGTTCGTCGTTCAATTCATGGATGTCGGGTTCTGAAAGACAATCCCTAGTGTCTCGGCATGCTGGCAGTCCGTGATAAAATTCATGATAAGTTCTTATATTTGCAAATCTTCACAAAGTTTTTCTAAATCCTTCTTTTTAGCCAGTGAAATCGGTAATCTTGAGGCGTAGGGTTTTTGAGGCTCTGGTATTCCTAGAGGTCGGCCTCTCTTCTTTCTGTACGTATACTCTTTTAAGTTGTCTTCATAGTTCGTGCTTACAAGAACCAAATCTGGAGTACTTCTTGAGAATCGAAACCATCCAGCTTTTCGAAATGGCAAGGACTGTTTATTGTTTCCTACCGTCGAAAATGCCACCCTCCTTGAATTGAAATCCATGAAGTCCTGATGAGTTAATGAAGTTACACTGTAAGGAGCTGGTTTTCTTCTGGAATTTCTGATCTGCTGTACCCATTCCTCTGGAGTAGGTATAGACTGGCTTTGCGGTACGAAAAATTTTCAGGTGAATGGAGTCTTAGTCCATCAAACTATGGCCTGGTTCGAAGTAACTGTGATCAATTTGATCAACGTTAGGGTGGGCTTTTATAACTTGTAAGCACATTGCTATAAAGTTTGTTGCCCTCCAGAACTATCTGACACATAATGACCTTTTTTATTTCGGGGAATTTCATTATGTAAGTATAAATGTACGTTGATATTTACAGACTTCTAGCTAAATCCACTAGCATTTTTCCACGAGACTCCATCTCGTACTACAAGGGAAACTTGAGTAATTTCGAAATTACCAAAACTCTCGATAAATAAGTAAGTTTTCAAACGCTACTTTGAAAAAATGTCTGATGACGATGAGACAGATACGGAAAAACGGAAACAATGCCTTGCGAGATCAAGAAGAACAGCTGCCCGTAGTGGAGGCTTAAGTATAAACGGACACAGACGGAGACAGACCAAACCAAAGAAAGATTTGCAGATTCGTTAGTTTTACGTAGTGGAATTTTCCCCAACACACAGATACGTAAACTTATAACTAACTGGAGAGGGAAATCGAAGTGACCTACTGACGTGAAATTTTGACTGATTGTAGACATATTATGAACAAAGTTAATGGTGTAATAAACGTAGATTCGTTAGTTTTGCAGTTTCGCGAGTTGGAGTGAGAAAAAGATTCGCTAGTTTGTCATAGTGGGGACGATGTGTGATCGGAGTTTTTTTTTGTTTTGAAAAAAATATCTGCTTTTTCATAGAAAAAGTGAATAGGTAGGTACTACGTATCATTAAAACATAAATTATTCATAAAATATCTTGTGAGTATTTACTCCATCATTTTGAAATTCAAATTATACCTACAACAATGTATATATCCATGATCTATTAGTTTTCCCTTAAGGGAGAAATTTCGTTTCTCCATACGTCTCGTCGTCACAGACCTGCTCCCGATCGGTTTATTTAATTGTCAATATGCTTAATGATGAGTAGTGTGTACATGTACATGTTTGATTTTTATGCATTCATATTTCTTCCAGCTTTCGGAAAAGATTGTAATTTGTCGGATTACTCCACTATGTTCAGTGGGCCTCTCGAACTCAAATCGGTCGTCAAGGGCACACCATACAACAAGCTTTTTGAGCAGCTCCTTGATTACTTAATCAAGGAATATCCAAAAGATGTGAAAAAAAAGCGAATTATAAACTTCAAGACGCTCTTGCCACGGCTGCCAGGAAATCTAAGGGCTGTGGCTTCCTCAATGATCCTATTCGCCAACACATCAAGAACAAACACCACTAAAGAAATTATACTTACTAGTAAAAAACCAATGAGAATGAAAATAAATATTAGATTATGGAATTCATACTGCTTTCCTCTCCCACTAAAACCTTTTCCTGTAGATGAATAAGTATTTCGTGGAATGTGCTATTATAGTATTTTTTATTCATCGTAGAGCAGCTCCAAACGATTGGTAACGCATGCGTTTCAGTAATCGTCCCATTGGATTAGGAGTTGTACTTTCAATATCCACCGGTGAACGATAAACATTTTTTCTACCTTTCTACTGCACAAAACAGTTTTATCCAATGTAAAGTAAGTTTCTCCAACTCAAATGGAACTTTCGTCCGAATACCATTCCTAGCGTATCAGCCGTCATGAGCTGTCCTCCAAAGGGAAAATCGGATATGATTCTAAAGTTTTATCCACTGTAATTTAGTACGCTGAGGAAGTAACATAATAATATTATGTTACTTATTATATTATAATTGTTTAGCATTATGAGAGTCTAAAACTGGATATTTTGAAATGGAAATCGTCGATTATAAGGCATAAAACATTTATATTCACCCCTCCCTGCCCTCTCACCACTAGCCACCGTAAAACTTCTTCAACCCACAAATTTCAACAGAATTTTAACATCCATGATCCAACCCAATATGATAACTCAAGTCTCTCTTCCCCCCCCCCATCGTCTTCCTGTCCCTGCCTGGCACCTTAAAGTTAATATGTCGTAACATTGAACTATCATCTGGTGGTTTTAGTCAGTTGCCCGTGGAAGATCACATCTGTACCTATTTGAGGTGAAACAACCAAAAATCCACCCAATAGCGGTTTCAGGAGTCTCGGCACAATGGCACAACCTCTGATTTGGTCCTCGGTTCCATTAGTAAGCCTTAATAGGAAAAGAAATATTGAAAAATCGGGTATTCTCTGAATTTATATTCCTCCATTCTCTCCCTCCCCAGGCACATTTCAATACTTGGGTGGAGTAACGAGGAACTTGAAAATTGTCTGTGTCGAAAAAAATTGAGGGCTAAACTGCTCGTTATACGTGTGATCAGAATGCATTATTCAATTTAAATACCCCCCCCCCCCGCCTGCCCCTTAAACATAAATTTTGAAATTCTGGGAACGTAGAGCACAACTAAATAAATTTCTGCACCGATCGATAAGAGAATAAGGACTAGGCAGAGTACACAAAATTGTTCTCGAAAACTTTCTATTACGTCAAGTTGAGGCGATGGCCTTCTCGATGGCTTGAGGTTTTCTATTGGACTCTACTCAACAAGTATGCAGGGTGGAGATGCACTTTCTGCCCGGCGCATTTCTGCCTACCATTTGCAGGAGTGGATGAGGATTTAGCTCAGCCACGTTCCTCGGCGCAATAGCCACAGACCAGAGGGAGGCGGTACATTTACCTAGTGGCTAGTTTGGGAAGACAACACCTAGGTAAGAAGGGAGCGGAGGTTGGCTCGATGAGCTACCGACACCTCCGAGGAACTTGGGCTTCCAAGATGTGACGAAGAAGAGCGAGAAATAATCAAGTCAAATTGTTGTAGACGAATGCATGAAGATGAAGCCCTGAGTCCCCCTTTTATAGTACTTTAACAAGGTAAAGGGAGAGTGGAGGAGGGTGACGTCAGATGACGTGTTTTACCCCCGTACCTCACTATACCTACCTGGCGCGATGAGTCACTCAGGGGTTCCCCTTGTTTCCTTTATTGGAGAACTAACATATGCGAGTAAATGGGACATTACACTCTCGTTTCTTAAACAAATTCCTCTCACCCATCTTTAAAAATCTCTGTTCAATTTCTCCCTTGCGAGGGAAAAACATTAAATCATGTTTAATGTTTTTCCCTCGCAAGGGAGAAATTAGATTGCCGATCACTCAGCTGATCAGTGACCACTCAGGCGCCTTCAGCATTCTCCATTGACCCTGCTTCTCAAATTTCAGCTTCCTGCGTTCAACAGGAGAGAAAATGGCCTTGGAGCTCACTCAGCTGATCAGTGACCATCTTGGTACAACTAGACCCCAAATGGAGCCGATATAACGTGGTAACTAAGAAATCGGTCCGTGGTAACTAAGAAAAAAAAGCGTTGCAGATTTGCGTGTCGGAATTCACAGAATGACCCCCAGCCCTAAAACATTAAACATGTTAAAATTAAAGAATAAAGAATTAAAAATTCCGGTGATGTAGTGCACAACTATACAGGGTGTCTACACTTTCGATGGGCATAACTTCAGGGTTCGATTCTGCAAGGTATTTCGAACAAAAAATGTCTCTTAGCAATTTTATTTAACCCACTCAAAATTCCTTTTTTTTTTTAATTTAAAGTTTTTCTTCGCGTTTTCGACCTTACGGCACTGATACGGTCATAACTCCCTTATTTCTCCTGAAAATTCAAATCTGACTACACCGTTAGAAAGATCGTTAAATTCCTAAGCTACCTAGTGCAAAATTAAAATATTTCATGAATAAAATAGTTTCAAAAAATCAAGTCAAAAAGCCAATTTTAAAAAATTTTCGAAACTTGACTTTCTTCGACCAAAGTTTTCACTGTGAACCCCTGCCCATTTCGATGAGCGCTCTTCGGAGAAAACATGCTCAAATTGTCAGCTTTCCAATGGTCTATCAATTTTTTTTTAACTTTCAAATTGAAAGAGTAAATTAAGTTTGAATGCCAGAAAACGTGTGTTTTACAAGCAAATCCAGTGTTTTAAGCGGTTTATGGTCCCCCTCGACCTCAAGATGGCTTGACGATTTTGGTATCATTTCTTATGTTATTTTTTACGCTGAATCAAATAGTGATACTTCCGAATGATTCCTGCTGCTAGAAAGTGGATTTTTCGAAGAAAACCTTCGTTTTTCGTACATAAAATACGCATTATTCGTAGATATAGTCGTGAGCATGAGGTAACACCTTTGAACTCAACAAAAACACCGAATTTCTAGCTGATTGAAGTTTTTGTTGAGTAAAAAGGTGTTACTTCATGCTCACTACCACATTTACGAATAACGCGTATTTTATGTACGAAAAACGAAGGTTTTCTTCAAAAAATCCACTTTCTAGGAGCCGGAATCATTCGGAAGTATCACTATTTGATTCAGCGTTAAAAAGTTTACATAGGAAATGATACCAAAATCGTCAAGCCATCTTGAGGTCGAGGGGGACCATAAACCGCTTAAAACACTGGATTTGCTTGTAAAACACACGTTTTCTGGCATTCAAACTTAATTTACTCTTCCAATTTGAATGTTAAAAAGAAAAATTCATAGACCGTTGAAAAGCTGACAATTTGAGCATGTTTTCTCCGGAGAGCGCCCATCGAAATGGGCAGGGATTCACAGTGAAAACTTTGGTCAAAGAAAGTCAAGTTTCGAAAAAATTTTAAAGTTGGCTTTTTGACTTGATTTTTTGAAACTATTTTATTCATGAAAATATTTTAATTTTGCACTAGGTAGCTAAGGAATTTAACGCTCTTTCTAACGGTGTAGTCAGATTTGAATTTTCAGGAGAAATAAGGGAGTTATGACCGTATCAGTGCCGTAAGGTCGAAAACGCGAAGAAAAACTTTAAATTGAAAAAAAAAGGACTTTTGAGTAGGTTAAAAGAAAATTGCTAGGAGACATTTTTTGTTGGAAATACCTTGTAGAATCGAACCCAAAGTTATGCCCATCGAAAGTGTAGACACCCTGTATAGATTTCCGAACAAAGGAAAAACTCACTTAAATTTATGGAAAAACAAAACCTTTATATTAAAAGCTGTTGAGCTAAGGCATTTTGAAAATTCCGGCCCTTGTTCACCCCTCACATCAACTGAAAGCTGCGGGGCACAACTAGACCCCATCGAAATAGGTCCATGGTAACTATGGAAGGTGCCGAGTACGGCGGAAGGACGGGAACATTTTTATTCAATTTTTTGATTGAAACATGAACCAAGAAATTTTGAGGAGGATAAAACTTTTTTTTCTTGGTCGATTCCAAAGGGTAATTATAGAAAAATAAAATAAACCAGAACGGAGCCCTCTTAAATCGAACGTTTCAATCAATCACGATAATGTTGATGATTTTTGAACTGACCAACATCAACACAATTGAGGAGTTGTGGTGCCGGTGCAGAGCAATGTCGTAGCAAGTTTCTCCGATTTGTAGCTCGTAGCTCTGCGGTAGCCATCATCGTTCAAACACGAGCTAACCAATTTTGATTGGACTTCCCGGGATTTTGTATAAGAAACTCTCGATTATTTCCTACAATGAATGTCTTCGTCATGTGACCAAAAAGATGGAGGGTTGAGGTAAGAACTTGAAGGTGAAGTTTTGAGATTATCCACTATTTTTACATTCGATTCATGGATTAGATACACATTGGAGCTTGGATCAGCAGGCATAAATATTAGAGGTTAGCAGTAGGAAGGTAGTAAATTATTTAAGATATCAAACCTAAAACGTTGCAAATTATTACACAATGATTTATCTTTTTTTTATATTGATCACTCGTCTGCAAAGAACATGGCTTTGCCTCCATTTTTTTTTTTTAAAGAATCTCCCCTGAAAGACGCAGGGGGCACGCCATAAATAAAAATAAATAGGTAAATCAAATATAGTGGGGAGGACGCCCAGGACTCACCCGACTCCGGCCCTAGGGATGAGGGATGATGAAGAAGGTGGGGGTGGGAGAGAGGGATAAAGGGAAGTGCCTCTACAAAACGACCACCAGTTCAAATACGAGCCGAGCAGGACACGGGTGGTGATACCACGGAGTACGCCTACTGGGATGCCCAACTCGCGCAACTCGTGGCACTTTTCCCGCACCACACCCCGCACCATGATAAGGTTGCAGCCATCACCCTGATGTTGTTGGGTGCCACTCCTTTTAGCTCCGACACCGCTCAACCAATCAAAGATACTACCTACCTACCACATATCTACTATACAGTCAAATTTACTTGAAAGAAATAAACGTTTCACATTCAGTTCGAAGAAACAGGGAGTTGTGGGTGCCTTCATGACGAAATTTGATTACTAGTTGCTAAGGACGCAAAACTGAGCACAACTCAAAGAAACTAACAGCAATCGCATTTTGGTCTTCCAAAATGTGAACGGGGCCTCATTTGCGATTCACACTCGTGTTTCTGATTTATTGTGTCCCCCTTAAGGTCTCATAGGGAGCGCACGGTTGGTCCTACAGAGCTTCGGGGAGTCTCATTCGATTATAAAAATTCAATTCTATCTTAAATTTGTAGAAAAACAATATGTTTATACAGAAATTTTTTGAGGTAGGGCGTTTTTAAAATTTCAACCCTTAGAAGTGACCTACATCAAACAAAAGTTTTGGGGCACAACTAGACCCCAAATGGAGCCCATTTACCAAATTTCATCAAAATCGGTGCATGGGAACTTAAGAAAGTGCCGCGTACGGCGGACAGACGGATTTTTTTTTCTCGATTTTTGGATTGTACGTATCTTGAAAAGTAAACGAAAAAATTATTTGGGGGGGGGGGGGGTTACAATTTTTTTCTTGGTCGATTCCAAAGGTTCGTTATAGAAAATAGAAAATAATGAACCAAAATAATAAAGTAGTATTTACTACTCAAAATTATGTCTTTCAACAGTAGCGTTATAAGATTCATGTTGCATAACTAACCATTATTCAGCGGATCTAATCAAACTAAAATTTGATATTTGAATTCAACCGGATCAATTAATTTTTTAATCGATAACAAACTTTTTAACTATGCTCGGATGGAATTTGTTCATTGATGTTGTAACGTGATGACTGATTAGAAAACTTTTAATTTTCTTGATTTCGTGACTGCCCGGCTTGTTGGGGAGGTTGTTAAATGAATTAACGGGCAGTTTAATTATGGCGGGGTTTATTTTTAAAATGTTCAAAAAAACAAATTGGTTCAAAATCCGTACTCTGATTTGTATAAAAGGTCCGGGATTCAAATGGATTTTCATTTGAACGTCCAGTATGGTTTTACCAACGGTGTTATTACTCACTCTGGGTGCACTGGGTACTTCGGGGTTTCATGTCTTCACACCACCACATGACGTAAGTGAAATAGTGGATGATTATCTCGCTTTCATAGAACCCATTATGAGGGCTAGAGGAGACACTGAAATCGATATCGAGGGCATAAATGATGCTCAAATATCTGTCCATGGCCACCATTTGATCAAACATCACCTGAAGTTAGCCGACCACCCGAAGTTACAAGAACTTTTGAAGGATCCATCTATTCCTATTCCATTCTCGCTTTCTTGCGAGAAAGGAAAACTTGGGGATATATCAACACTAAAAAGGTACGTTCCATCCATATTCTCAATATTAATTAATGATTGGAATCCTGCATTATAGTAATCATCTATCGCTATCTTCGTTCCTTAGTAGGTGATCAATATCTTGTATATTATCTTCTATATCTATATCAACGACCACAAACTGACTGACTATCAAAATAATAATGATAATAACGATTAATCTAGGGTGAAGGACAACGGAAAAGAAAATAACCACGTAAAAATCTGTTTTAGACCATTCTGAATTCGAATCTGCAAAACTGTGTATATCTGTGTGTGTGTGTAAAAATCAAAAATCTTGTGTATTCTGCCCAGGCTTCAATTTCCAACTGATTTGTTGAGTCGCACATTATTTCACTACGGTATCAACAATTGCTCGGAGGAGGGAAGTGGGGAATAATATTCACTAAATATACGATGTCGGTTCGTTACAGGTTATTAATTGTACACAAGCTTTGAAATTGAGGAATATTATCTGGATATAACCTTTGGATTTTCAGGAATTATTCTTTGTGCCACCATGCAACAATGAAGTGGTACCACATGGTGCCAGGACACCAGAAACCGTATTTCGTGGGTTTTTGGGTGTTTCACCTCGAATACGGGTGTGATCGTCTCCAGAATACCTATCAAATCTAACAGATGGAAGGGATTTTCGAGTTTATACTAGAAATTACCATTCATCATGTTTATATGGTATTTTAGAGTATTCGAGATCGCTCATACGACGCTCGTAGTTTCTGATTCGGGTACAGCTCCAAGTCTGACAAGTGGGTGTGGCACATAGTTCCTCGTACCTATAATCCTATTGTACAGATGATCCGATGCATAGCAGTTAATCTCAAAACACCAATCTCCAGGTACCTTGCACTATTCCATCAGGGGTCAACCCTCACAATCTCTGAGGATTTTACCAAATTTCGGGGAGAAAATATTTTCAAATATGACTGTGCGCAACACCCACTTGGGAGACGTTTTTTATATTACACGTTCAAACTTATGATGAATTGTAATATTTAGATTCAACAATATCATTTCTCCTTTTACAGGGTTGGACCTGCTTTTGAGATACTATCGGCTTATTCTGTAGGAGGCTCTTTCACTGTGACGGCTCAATACACCCTGGAAACAATGTACGCGAAGTATCCCAAATGCAAGATCTCTCTCGCCAATGTACCTTATAAAGGCCAAATTACATTGAAAGCTCCTCACAGCAATTTCACAACAACATTGGGCCTCTTCTGTAAGTCTGAGCGTTTTAAAGAATATAATTACTTAGTCGTAGTTTCAAGACTTCAGGCTTACAATAATAGTTATTGGGTGTGCAACAAATCAACAACTTTGGTCTGGTTATAGGCTATCTTATTCTGCGATACAACCCAATTTCACGGCCACGAATGGTTCAATTCCGTCTGTTTTATTTCATATGAGTATGTAACTGATGTAACCCAGAGATTCAACTTCAGTTAATTTTTGGGGCGTCCGAAGATAAAGGAGTGAGTTAAAACTAATGTCTCAAGAATGACGACATGACCATTCTCGAGGGAGCTGAGTGGGAAGGGAGCTGTACAGTATTTTACAACTAATTTAAGTAACAAAATGTATCATAGCAATTTTTAACACAGAATGTGTTTTTGCGATGACCTACCGAAAAAAAATCGTCACGAAAAAGCGACAGAAAAAACATCTGGTGATATGTTTATTGGTTGTCATGTTAATGTCAACTCCACATTTATTATTGTTGTTTTTTATTTAACGGATGACTAGTATCGCAAAAACACATTCTGTGTTCCTATGATTTCATACAGAGTATGGAAAAAGAAATAAACCGGGGGGTGCAGGGGGGCGGAGCCCCCCGCCGAGGCGCAAAGCGCCGAGTTTTAACCCCATATTTTTCAAAGTTTTTTCAATTTTAATTTTTTTTTGTATTTTTGACTTTACGTCTCTAAAATTACCCTAACTATCTTAATTTACCCTGTAAATGTAAAAATAAGAACATCGTCAATTATTTTCACGTCTATTACATTTAAAAACGCTGCAAATCATTGCTCAAACGTTTATTATTTTCTGTATAGATCGACCTTCTGTATAGATCACTGGTTCTCCATCAATAGCACCTACCACCATCTGTATTCTCCCTTGACCTTCCCTCTCAAATTTCAGCTTCCTGCGTTCAATAGGATTGAAAATGGCTTCGGAGCTCACTCAGCTGATCAGTGATCTGAAGAGTGAAGAAGATCTCCTCCAATGCTGGAGACGCCTGGAAGAGCACCTCCATTCAATAGGATTGAAAATGGCTTTGGAGCTCACTCAGCTGATCAGTGATCTGAAGAGTGAAGAAGATCTCCTCGAATGCTGGAGACGCCTGGAAGAGCACTTCCACTCAATAGGATTGAAAATGGCTTCGGAGCTCACTCAGCTGATCAGTGATCTGAAGAGTGAAGAAGCCTTTGAGCAATGATTTGCAGCGTTTTTCACCCACCAACATTTTTTTTACCTACCAATTTTTTTTACCTACCAGCTAGGTACTACCTACCACACCATACTGGCTTCACACCTTCACAATCAAGTTTATTAGAAAGAACTAAACGCTTCACACTCGATTGGAAAAATAGAAAGCTTCATATGGAAATTTGATTAGTGGTTACGCAGAAGGCAAAACTATACAAATCGAAGAAATGAACAGCGATCGCATTTTAGTCCGATAAAATTTGAATGGAGAGTAGACCTCATTTGCGATTCACACTCATGATTCTGTTTTATCGAAGGAAAACCTTCAAGTACTCGTAGGGACCGAACGGTTTGTCCTACAGAGCTCCGGGTTGTCTCAAAAATTTTCAAAAATTCAATATTATTTAAAATTGGTGAAAATACGATACCTTTATTTCAAGAGTTTTCGAGCTAGGGGACTCTTGAAAATTTCAACCCTAAATTTTCACCCCTTAGAAGTGACCTACATCAACCAAAAGCTTCGCGGCACAACTAGACCCCAAATGGAGCCCATATACCAAATTTGAACCAAATCGGTCCAGTGTTGCTAAGAAAAGTGCCGCGTACGGCGGACGGACGGAAATTTTTTATTCGATTTTCGTATTCTACGTACCTTGAAACGTAAAACATCAAATTTTGTGGGGGGGTTAAAATTTTTTTTTTCTTGCTCGATTCCAAAGGCTCATTATTGAAAATAATAAACCAAAACTTCTAAGTACTAAAGTTTTTTGTCAAATTGGCGAAATTTAAAATTTTTTTCTTTTGGTGGTTAATGTGTTATTTTCGCATGGTTTTCACGTAGCTGAACACCAAAAACTGCGCAAAGATCTTAGCTTTTCAATGGTATGATCAACAAATATTTTACAATAAAAATTTGGGGATACATTTGTGTTTGAACGCGAATAAACGTGGATTTTTTTCCAACGAAATCTACATTTTGACGGATTGACTCAGTGGGGAGTTGATTTTTCACCCATCAGTACCTCACAAATTATAGTTTTTTAGGTCCTAGGAAAATGGAAAATTTGACGCCCTTTCCAACGGTGTCCTCATTTTCATGAAATATCCCTATCTTTAAATTAAATTAATTTTACTAATTAAATCTAGGAAAAACAAGGGGTCAAAACAAAAGCGTTAAGATACATTTCCTTACTTGAATTAGTTATAGAATCGACACCGGAAGTTTTCCGGTCCTTAAAATGGAACACCCTGTATAAACAACTGCTCTACAATTTCATTTCTCATGGAGTTCCTCGTGGGATGAATATAATTATTGTTGCAACAATAATTGTTGCCAATATTTCGTACAGAAACCACGATCTCCAACTTTTTCGAAAAATGACCAATGTCGAAGAGTTTTACCTCATGATCAATTGGTCCTACGACCGGCTGCCGCTGCGCTTAATAAGTAGGACATTCTGTCTACTTTGAAAAAGTATAGACAGTACCTAACTTTTTCGTTAGGACGCACATTTCTGGAGTTATGAGTCAATATAAATAAAACACGTCTGAAAATTCCGCGGATTTCGAGCACTGCACAATAATTTAGCACAATTCTTTTGGAGCTGCAAACTTGCCACATAATACTGGTACCATCCTCATCAATACACCAATAAATCAGATCGTGTTGATTTTTCCAACCTACGTTGTTTTTGAGGACTGGCTTCGTCCAGAAAAGGGAATAGATGAAACGGCTAAGCAAAGGACTCTCAGTTGGAGCAGAAGGTTGGCAATGCTGGGAGAGTAGCATAACATGCTAATCATATATTATAGCATAATACGCTACTACTACTTTCATATATTATATGATTATGCAATCAAGTGGATCTTTATGTATATAATATGTGTACATTGCCGGATGCCGTAACAACCTACAAACGGTCGGAGGTCATAATGGCGGTCAGGTTTAAATATGTATATATATTTCGATATAAATCTCAATACATCATAATATATTTATTTAAAACTATGCTTCATGGTTCTTACTTTATTTAAGTGTTTGATTTTTATACCTACATTCTTATTTTTACAGCTCGAAAAAAAGAATGTTATTTTACGGACTTCTCTACTCATTTCAATGATAAGACTCTCGAGCTTAAAACGACCGTCAAGGGCACCCCTTATAACAAGCTTTTTGAGCAACTCATTGATTTCTTGATCAAGAAAAATCCAAATGATGTGAAAAATAAAGCGAATGATAGACTATCACTTGCTCTCGAAGTAACTGCCAGGAAACATAAGGGTTGTCTCTTCCTCGATAACAGTGTTCGCCAACACGTCAAGAACAAACACCAGTAATTAAATCATATTGAACAGAAAGAAACAATAGGAATGGAAAATAAACACTTCAATAAGCGATTTATTTTATTTTCCTCACCCACAAAATCCTGTAGACGAATACTTAAGTATTGCAAGGGATATAGAATTACGTTAACGAAGGTGTAGTAGCTAAAAAACAATGTCCTCTCGAAAACTTCAATCAAAATCCTATTAAGTTGATAGTTTTTTCAATTGGCCAACATAAGCTCAATCGAGAAGTTGTGGTTCCAGTGCAGAGCAATGTCGTAACGTTGCTCCGTTATGGAGGTTATAGCAAGACTGCGAGCGGTAGCATTCCTCGTTTAGACACTAGCTAGCTGGGTCAAATGAAATCAATTCTTGCAAAAAGAACACTTGATAATTGCTCTGAGGTACCTACGTCAGTCGCTGCAAAGAATCTGAGCAAAAGCAATGCAAAAGGAGATGATTTAAAAAAGACATGTGTTGCCGAACAACTGTCGGCTGGCCTGAGGGCAGGAGTATACTCAAGAGGTATCCAGCATGTTTGATGTCGAGCAGTCAGAAGGCTAGCTACTTGACGATGGATACAACGCATTCAATGCTGTGAGAAGCGCTTCGGCCTCATGGAGGGCCCGAAGGTGTGCATGGTTTTGTTAATCACCTATATGGGGTAAACCTTAAATCTACGTAATGCATCATTGTTGAGCCAAGAGGAAACCACTTAAGGGAACCCTCTTGGAAAGATGATGTATGTGGCAGGACCTCTCCTGAACAAGAAATTGAAAACCCCCAGTGGAGACAGACATGGTATCGCGTCGACTCAGCCTGCATCGGTAAATTACAGCAGGTTCGTTTGTGGTTCGACGAAATGGGGCCAAAATGGGGTTTTCATCCCGAGTTAACAAAAAGTTATTCAGTCATTAAGGGGTGGCTAGATCACTAAAATAGTTCACATCTGTTTTTGTCTAATCCCTGGAGGAGGAGTGGGTGGCTTACACAGAGAAATTTGTGAAAGCCAATCAAAAGAGTTCACTAGCGGTGAACTAGCATCATAAAAAAATCTGCAATCATTTGAGTGGGTATTCACTCATAGGATAGTAGAAGAATGAGCAAGCCGTTATGCGTGGTCAATCACCAGAAGAGAAGTTGGAGAGACTGAAACTGAATAGATGAGTCTAGCAGCGAGGCTCGGAGATGACTCTTCCTAAACAATTTTGATATATCCCACCGGTCCGGTGATCTCCTCAACAAGCCTGGAAGCCCATTGTTGTGGCAGAGGAGAGTCCACAAAGCATTTCCGAGATGCATTGTCCTTAGATATTCCAACATTATCACACTCTTATACACGAAAGGTGAACATGTGCAGGTTGCAACCATTGCAATCGTTTATCTGGCCTACAGGAAGAGGAGAGGGAGGGGGTGCAGTGTTCGAGCCGCTCCTCCAGGATGCAGATGATGGGCACAAAATTGGTGAGTGATATCAGAGATGGGCGAATTCTTATTCATAAGTACGATTATGAATACAAATCATATCGGCGATTTTATGATTATGAATACGAATACAGGTATGAATATGAATATGAATACAAATACAATCGTATTCACACTTTGGATACTATTTTCTCCCGTATTCGTGTTTTGAATACGATTTTATGATTTTTTCTATGATTTCTGGACATATTTATGACCTAACATTGTCAAAATATTCCATCAAAATTCGAAACGCTCACAAATTCATATGGGATTTTTTACGCAGAATCGAAGGAGACCAACCCCAGGTCGCTACCGTACAGAAACTACGACGAAATTTCCGCTGAAAATCGTGTTTTGTAACAATTTGCACTGAAAATCATCAAAAAATTATGATTTTTACCGTAAATTTCGTCGTACTTTCTATAAGGTTGGTCGTAGCGACCTGGGGTTGGTCTCATTCGATTCTAAAAAATCCTATATGAATTTGTGAGCGTTTCGAATTTTGATGGATTATTTTGACAATGTTAAGTCACATATGTCCAGAGTTCGGGAGAAAATCATAAAAAAAGTTTGATTTTCAGGGAAAATCGTAAAAAAATTCGATTTTTAGGGAAATCATAGAAAAAATCATAAAATCGTATTCAAAACACGAATACGGGAGAAAATCGTATTCAAGGTGTGAATACGATTGTATTCGTATTCATATTCATATTCATACCTGTATTCGTCTTCATAATCATAAAATAGCAGATATGATATGTATTCATAATCGTATTTATGAATAAGAATTCGACCATCTCTGGGTGATATTGCAGTGAATGAGAACTGGGAAAGAAAGAGGCCAGGGATATTTGTTTGAGGCTACTTCCTACCTCTCTTCAAGACTAGCAACTGCTCAAATGGCAGCAAGGGCGAAGCACGTCACGTATAACCGGGCTGCAGAGAACCAAAGAAAGCCACTCACTCTCTTAATCAGTTTACGTGACGGTGCTATCGGAAGAAATTTGGTGACTTCCTGCAACGGGCAGCAGTCTTGTGGGTTGAAAAAGTGGAGCCACAGATACCAGGACTGGAGGATGGTGCTTCTGTTGTGATCAGCGACCTCTTCGCATTTCTGTCCATTCGCTTCCTTAGCTTAGTGGTAACGAGCTCCGACTCAGAAGTGTAAATATAGTTTAGTCGGACGATAGGAGATCGATCCCCGGTCGAGGGAAGTTAATTTTTGATGATTCAACCTTGTGGCGCAGTAATACTGGATCCGAAACGTCTCCTTGGCATTTCTCAGAGAAACATTAATTCATTAAAAGATTGGGTCATCAAAACAACTCCCTCTCAAGACACGAGTCGAGCCACCGCCTATTTGGACAAACGTTGAGGTCAGCAGATCCCCCGCCCCGTCAATAAGGAAGGAATCCTTAAGGAAGAAACACAAAAACTCCGAAGCCAGTCAAAAATAGCGCGTTCTCGCTGGGTTGGAAAACGCCGGCCAAAGCTGCCCTCACCTCCCTGACTAGGTAACGGAGTACCTAAGATTTCCTAATGGGGGGGGGGGGGGAGATGTTGTGATCAGCGACCTCTTCGCATTTCTGTCCATTCGCTTCCTTAACTCAGTGGTAACGAGCTCCGACTCAGAAGTGTAAATATAGTTTAGTCGGACGATAGGAGATCGATCCCCGGTCGAGGGAAGTTAATTTTTGATGATTCAACACTTCCATATCTCCCATATTCAACTGAAAACAGATATACTCTTTCACTTCTTATTCCTACACCTCACCCACCGTTCACTCTTACACCACCTCATTACCCTGAAGCTACATATTGTTACATTCAGATATCACACTTGATAATAATAAAAATGTATTATAATTAATGAAGATATCAAACCACAATAGCGTAACAACACAAAATGGTGTTTTCCGACATCAGCGTCAAAAGATTCACGTTGCACAAAAAACCATTATTCAGCGGATCCAATAAAACTAAAATCTAGTGTTTTAATTCAACCAATCAATTAATATGTTTATATAATCCCAATTTTTTAACTATGTTCGGATGAAATTTATTCATTCATGTTGTAACGGGAGGTTTCCTAATTAGACAATTTTTCATTTTTACATTTCGTGACCGCCCGGAAATGATAGGAACGTTGTTAAATAGAGTTAACGAGTTTCATTAGGGTGAGGTGTATGGTTGAAATGTGAAAATAAAAACAAAACAAACAAAAAAAGAACTAGGTTCAAAATCCGTTTTCTAATTTGTATAAAAGGTCCGGGATTCAATCGGATTTTCATTGAACGTCCAGTATGGTTATACCAACAGTGTTATTGCTGCTGGGTACACTTGGTACTTGGGTAACTGTGGCCATCACTAATGAAACAGGTCATGACGTAAGTCAATTATTGGACGATTTTATCGCATTCATAGAACCCATTATGAGGGCTAGAGGAGACAATGAAATCGAAATCGATGGCGTATCTGATTCTCAACCGATTTCCGGAAGCTTAATCGAACATCGCCTGATGAAGATCGACCACCCTAAGGTACAGGCACTTTTGGAGGACCCGACTATCCCTATTCAGTTCTCGTTTTCTTGTGAGAAAGGGAAATTTGGGGATATCACGACACTAAAAAGGTACGTTCTATGTTCATTGTTAATAATAAATAATTATTACAAAAGTGGGTTCTCCAGAACTATGATGATCATCAATCGCTATCTTGGTTCCTTATCTATTTGTCGGTGGTCAATATCTTGTCCCACTACACGAATCGTTTTCTAATTCATACTAAAAATTCATATTTCGAGTAATGTTACACCAGTGTCGAAGAATTTACCACAAACTGACAGACTAACGAAATAATAGTAATAACGGCCAATGCCGGTACAAATGTCAGTGTTGAGGACTCAAATTTTATCTGACCTGTTGTGAGAATAGAAAAAGTCCTGATTTTAAGTAGGTAATGAAAAAGCAAAATTTGATTTCCCTTTCAATTTTTTTTTAATTGACGCTATTTTTATGGAAATTAATTCTATATTTGTGAATTGTGATTTTTTAAATTTTATTTTAATTTTCAATGGTGGATAATCAAACTTATTTAATATTTCCCAGTCTATATCACGAACTTGTCAAGGTAAGGTTAAATTGTTCGAATTTTGGTTTATTATTTTCAATAATGAACCTTTGGAATCGACCAAGAAAAAAAAATTTTAACACCCCCTCAAAATTTGATGGTTTACGTTTCAAGGTACGTAGAATCCAAAAATCGAATAAAAATTTGGCCGCCCGTCCGCCGTACGCCGTACGCCGTCCGCCGTACGCCGTACGCGGCACTTTTGCCACTTAGCATTGACCGATTTTGATGAAATTTGGTATGTACGCTCCATTCGGGATCTAGTTGTGCCCCGAAGCTTTTGGTTGATGTAGGTTACTCCTAAGGGTTCCAAAATCAATTTTGAAAGTTTGAAAACGCCCTAACTCAAAAAATTTCGATATAAAGGTATTGTTTTTCCTTCAACTTTGGATTCTATAGAATTTTTAGAATTTTTTGAGACCACCCGGAGCTCTGTAGGACAAACCGTTCGCTCCCTACAAAAATTTAAGGGTTTATATTGAAATATATATATATATATAAATCAAAACACGAGTGTGAATCGCAGAAGAGGCCTAATCTCCGTTCAAATTAGAGCTGACCGAAATTCGATCGATGGTTGGTGATTTTGACTTTTTTTTTTGATTTTTTTTTAAAAAAATTTTTTTGATTTTTTTTTTTTTTTTTTCATATTGGATGGTTGGTGATTTTGTAGACGAGTGATCTATATAGAAAAATAATAAACCATTATGTAATAATTTGCAGCGTTTTATCCAATTTTGATGTTAATCATTTATTTATTTCCCTTTCTATGCTTTGTTTCGTGACGTCTTTTCTTGCAAGTTAAGCATGACTTGTAGCTTATACACGAAGTACCTAGACAAACGCATGTTCACAGGGAAAGAGAATTTTTTATTTCTTTCGAAGTCAACATTTAAACTTTCATTGCTGAGGCCTCAAAATTTGGAATATTTGCATCACTGTAATCCGTTTGTTACATCCCAAAACGATTCCGAACGTTCAACACGGACAATACATACATAATTATGTATGTGAGTGGGGTCAAAACAGAAGTTTTGTTTTGTAGTTTTTCATTGTGTTTTCATGCTTTCTTGTAGTTTTATGTGTTAGGTAAAGCTACGTTGATTACCTAACTTCGCTATACATCTTTCATATTACACCTTATTTGTTGTAGATTGTAATGATTAGATTCAACAATACCATATCTTCTCCTACAGGGTTGGTCGTGCTGTTGAGTCCGCTGGTGCATTTCTAATACAAAATGTAATTTTGAAGTCACACTATTCCCTGGAAACAATGTACGTAAAGTATCCCAAATGCGTGATATCTATCGCCGACGTACCTTTTAAGGGCCAAATAACGTTCAAAGCTCCTCACAACAATTTCAAAACAAATTTGGTCTTTTATGGTAAGTCTGAGCGTTTGCAAGAATATAATCACTCTTAGTTTTAAAACTTATAATAATAGTGAGTTGAACTTTTTTTTGCGACAGATTAATTTAGCCTATCTGATTACTACGGTTATCAATCTTGGTGGCTATCCATCCGTTTCTGTGTTGACTCCCTGAGTTTATGTGGCAGTGGTTACATAAATCGAAATGGCAGTCTGTCTGATTATGCGAATAAAAAACCAAGTTTCGCGGCTGTGGCTTGTTCAATGCCGTCTGTTTTTTTCCTTTGCATTGCTAAACAACATGTTTTCCTTTTGAATGCTTTACTGAGGGATTCCAGCATTTCAGCTTTTGTTTTATTTACGGGTTATCCGATGACTGGGAGTGAGTTAAAACTTAAGTCTCGTGAGTAATGACAAGGTTCTTCTCGGGAGGGCACGTTTAATATTCTCATCTTTAAAGAATTTCCGGTTTTCTACCATATCTATATTTCTGCTAAAAAATATGCTTTATGATGTGTAGTGTACATACCTGGATGTTGGATTTCCATACATTAATATTTTTCCAGCACTCGATAAATATTGTTATTTTACGGGTGGCCCTACTTCTTTCAACGGGCCTCTCGAGCTTAAATCGGTCGTCCAGGGCACACCATACAACAAGGTTTTTGAGCAACTCATCGATTATTTAATCAAGAGAAACCCAGATGATGTGAAAAATAAAGCCAAATGGAAACTCCAGCAAGCTCTTGCTTCAGCTGCCAGGAAATTTAAGGGTTGTGCCTTCCTTAATGATCGTATTCGCCAACACGTCATGAACAAACACCGCTAAATAAATTGAATTGATAAGTAAAAAACAACAGTAATGAAAATAAACATTATTTGGGTATGGCATTATTATTTCACTACTTTCCTCGCCCGGTGTCCTACCCTCAAGTCATCATAGGGAGCGAACAGTTGGTCCTACATAGCTCTGTGGGATCTCATTAGATTCGAAACATTAAATACTAGTTCAAACTGGCTTTCCATATTTCTACTTCTGACGGAAAGAAGCTTTGTTAATGTGTACATTGAACCTTATGCGATATCAATTTAGCAAACTTCCATGGTTCATGGTACCAAGCATAGGTATTTTTGCGTCGAGTCTCACAAGTTTGTATTTTCAATTTTCAAAGATAACAAAAAATGTCCTCCAAAATCTAAATTTCCACTCACAATTTACTAGTTAACCGGCAAAACTATAAGATGTTACCGTCCGATTTTGATGAAATTTTCTGAACTGAATTTCTCCCGGACGAGTAACAGTCATAACTTTTATAGTTACAATTCGATTACGATGAAATTTCCGGAGACTTGTAGTAGACTCTAGATTGTTTCTTACAAATGTCATCGTCATGTGACCATCAAAGATGAAGGTTAGTGGTAAGTACTTAGAGGTTGAAGTTTTGCGATTATCTACCATTTTTACATCCGATACATTCGGAAACTTGGATTAACAAAAAATTGGGGGTTACCTAGAGATACATTTATTGTGTTCGATTTCAATGGTTCAACATTGAGATGTCAAACCGAAATAATAAAGTGACCTCGCAAAATGATGACTTCCGACCAGCGCAAAAAGGTCATGTTGGACAAAAAACCACCAATCAGCGAATCCAACCAAACAACATTTAGAAAAGTATTTGCTTTCTTTCAGATCGATTTCTTTTTGAACTAACGTTTAAACTAGTCTCTAAATGTTTACGTCTCAACAAGTCATCCTTTAAAATGACCTCAATGAACGAACCTCGAAAAAACACACCTTCTAGTATCATTCAGCAGTCAATATCAATCAGATGACATATTGGTTGATTATTTTCAATCTAATCAAGGAATCGACCAAGGAAAAAAAACATAAAATTTATTGGTTTACGTTTCAAGGTTCGTAGAATCCGAGAATCGAATAAAAAACACTGTAAATTATTACACAATGGTTTATTATTTTTCTATGTAGATCACTCGTCTGCAAAGAACTCGGCTTTGCCATTGTACCAACCATAGATACTATCTACCTACCACATACCTACAGCGATCGCATTTTGATCAGCTAAAATTTGAACGGAGTTCAAGTCAACGAAGTTCTTATATGGAGCGAACGGCTGGTTTTACAGAGCTCCGGGTGGTCTCATTCGATTCTAAAAATTCAATACTATCTTAAATTGATGAAAAAACAATACCTTTATAACATTTACAACATTTTCTGAGCTGGGGCGTTTTGAAAATTTCAACCCTTAGAAGTGTCTGACATCAACCAAAAGCTTCGGTGCACAACTAGACCCTAAATGGAGCCCATATACCAAATTTTTTATATGGGCTTCATTTGGGGTCTACTTGTTCCCCGAAGCTTTTGGTTGATGTCAGTCATGTCTAAGAGGTGAAAAATAAGGGCCGCATTTTTTTCAAAACGCTCTTTCTCAAAAACTTTCAATATAAAGGTGTTGTTTTCTCATAAATTTAAAATAGTACTGAATTTGTAGAATCGAATGAGACCACCCAGAGCTCTGTAGGACCAACCATTGTTCGTTTTACGTGCTTAGCAACCAGTAATAAAATTTCCTACTGAAGGCACCACATCTCTTTATTTCTTTGAATTGAATGTGCAGTGTTTATTCTTCTTCCTTATAAACTTGATAGTGAAGTAAGTATGTAGTTAGTAGGTAGTGGCAATAGCAAAACTGCTGCTGCGTTCTTTGCAGGCGAGTGATCTATAAAGAAAAATTATGAACCGTTGAGTAGTAGTTTGCAGCATTCTTCAGTGATGTTGTAATGAGAGGTTGCATAATTAGAAAACTTTTATCTTGAAATTTTGTGATTGCACAACATTATAGGAAGGGTGTTAAACAAAATTAATGGACAGTTTCATTAGTGAAACTTGTGATGTGGGGTTTATGTTTTTAAAAAACTTTCAAGTACAAAATCTGCATTCAGATTTGTATAAAAGGTCCGAGATTCAAAAGGATTTTCATTTGAACGTCCAGTATGTTTATGCCAACGGTGTTATTACTCACTCTGGGTGCACTGGGTACTTCGGGTACTGTGCTCCCCAAACCAAATCGGGGCCATGACGTAAGTCAATTGTTGGACGATTATCTCGCTTTCGTAGAACCCATTATGAGGGCAGAGGGAAACATTGAAACCGAAATCGGAGGCGTATCTGATTCTCCTGCGTTTTTCGTGGGTCAGAATTCAATCGAACATCATCTGAAAAAAGTCGACCACCCTAAGGTACAGTCACTTTTGGAGAACCCATCTGAGCCTATTCCTTTCTCGTTTTCTTGTGAGAAAGGAAAACTTGGAGATCTTTCGACACTAAAGAGGTACGTTCCATTATTGTTCCATAATTTTAATTTATAATTCCATTATTATTACATGACTTTTAAAGTAGTTGAATTCTTTTACATCGCTTAAGCTTCCTTATCTTCGGTAATAAAAGTGCAAAATAAATATTAGATTTTGGTTTATTATTTTCAATAATAAGCCTTTGGAATCGAGCAAGAAAAAAAAATTTTAACCCCCCCTCAAAATTTGATGTTTTACGTTTCAAGGTACGTAGAATACGAAAATCGAATAAAAAAATTTCCGTCCGTCCGCCGTACGCCGTACGCGGCACTTTTCTTAGCAACACTGGACTGATTTGGTTCAAATTTGGTATATGGGCTCCATTTGGGGTCTAGTTATGCCGCGAAGCTTTTGGTTGATGTAGGTCACTTCTAAGGGGTGAAAATTAAGGGTTGAAATTTTCAAGAGTGCCCTAGCTCGAAAACTCTCGAAATAAAGGTATCGTTTTTCACCAATTTTAAATAGTATTGAATTTTTAAAAATTTTTGAGACCACCCGGAGCTCTGTAGGACAAACCGTTCGGTCCCTACGAGTACTTGAAGGTTTTCCTTCGATAAAACAGAATCATGAGTGTGAATCGCAAAAGAGGTCTAATCTCCATTCAAATTTTATCGGACTTAAATGCGATCGCTGTTCATTTCTTCGATTTGTATACAGTTTTGCCTTCTGCGTAACCAGTAATCAAATTTCCATATGAAGCTTTCTATTTTTCCAATCGAGTGTGAAGCGTTTAGTTCTTTCTAATAAACTTGATTGCGAAGGTGTGAAGCCAGTAAGGTGTGGTAGGTAGTACCTAGCTGGTAGGTAAAATTTGGTAGGTAAAAGTTGGTAGGTACAAAAAATGTTGGTGGGTAAAAAACGCTGCAAATCATTGCTCAAAGGCTTCTTCACTCTTCAGATCACTGATCAGCTGAGTGAGCTCCGAAGCCATTTTCAATCCTATTGAATGGAAGTGCTCTTCCAGGCGTCTCCAGCATTCGAGGAAATCTTCTTTCTCTCCTCAGATCACTGATCAGCTGAGTGAGCTCCACAGCCATTTTCAATCCTATTGAATGGAAGTACTCTTCCAGGCGTCTCCAGTAGGGGTGTGTCGGTCCAGGTATTTCCCTGGAACGGTTCCAACGGTTACGGTGACAAAGATGTAACCGTTCCAAATTACCGGTACAGTTCCATTACCAGTACAGGCGATCAAATCCCACTCACATGACATGGACGAAGCAGACAGTCAAATCCCTATTGTCCTTCTTCCATGCTTATGATCTCAACTTGCAATACAATAGCATCATTTTCCTTGACAATTCTCTAAAAGGAAGGAATTTGAACAAGTGTTACAAAAGAGGCAATTTATTATAAATAATAGTTACCAAACAATAAGAACTTAACATGACAATAATAAATTAATAATACTGGAGACAACTTCCATGCTAACCAGTCCAGAAGATAACTTTCCGCTCAAGAGCCATTCCATGAACCATTCCATGTCCATGGAAGTAGTAAGGGCGCTTCCAGGTACAACATGGAACAGAACTGAGAACAAGATCCATGCTTACCGGTCCAAAACCCTTCCCGTTCCAGAGCCATTCTATATGATATCTTATCGGTCCGGTTACATCCTTACCGGTCCAGTTCCATCCTCACCAATCAGAATGATCAGATTGATGAGATGATTGATCAGATCATTCTGATTGGTGAGGATGGAACTGGACCGATAGAAAAGATTCTCTTCCCGGTCCAGAGCCGTTTCATCAAGATATCTTATCAGTCCGTGGAACTGGACCGGTAAGGGTCGAGTTTTTGTCACTGCGTGGAACCGTTCCAACCTGATACTCGGTTCCACAGTCCCGGTACTGCTGTACCGACACACCTCTAGTCTTCAGCATTCGAGGAGATCTTCTTCACTCTTCAGATCACTGATCAGCTGAGTGAGCTCCGAAGTCATTTTCAATCCTATTGAACGCAGGAAGCTGAAATTTGAGAGGGAAGGTCAAGGAAGAATACAGATGGTGGTAGGTGCTATTGATGGAGAACCAGTGATCTATACAGGAGGGTGATCTATACAGAAAATAATAAACCATTGAGCAATGATTTGCAGCGTTTTGGATTCAACGTACCTTGAAACGTGAACAATCAAATTTTGATGGGGTGTTAGAAAAAAATTTTTCTTGGTCGATTCCAAAGGTTCATTATTGAAAATAATAAACCAAAAGTGCTTTGCTGCGCATCTAACATGGATTACTATTTTGTTTCCGAGTCTAACAAGGTAGCGAAAGCGTAGTTTCTACTTTTCCAGGCTAAAAATTAATTTTATCTAAAATAAAATTGATTGATACGCTCTGCGTATGGCGGTAAAACCTTCGTAACAGCCTTAATTTTCTAGGATTGTGTAGATGGTCCCCCATGAAATTCATTCAGAACGAATCATTAGTATAATTATTGCAGATGCGCCATAGTGAAATCCTTGTTGTGCATAACTTTCACAGTTTTCATTTGATTTTGACGGATGTCATGTCATGAGATCATCAAATTTGGTGCTCACAGTTTGGTACTTGCATCGGATCAACTATACATCGGAAGCTATGTGCCACGTAAACTTTGGCGGTCGTTACTATTTAATACTTCCCTAATTGTAGTGAATAGTAATATTTAGATTCAAGTATACAATACCTTTTCTTACAGGATTGGTCCTGCCGTTGAGACACTGACAAATGTAGTAAAAGGCGGTAAAATTTTGACTTTGAAGGGGCAATATACTCTGGAAACAATGTACGCGAAGTTTCCCAATTGCAAGTTCTCTCTCGCCAATCTACCTTTCAAAGGCCAAATTACGTTGAAAGCTACTCACAACAATTTTACATCAACATTGGACTTCTATTGTGAGTCTGAGCATTTACAGGAATATAATTACTGTTAATTTTAAGATTAATATGAATTATTTGAACTTTTGTTTTGATTTGGCCAATTTACTGATTGGCTGGCTTGTTAATAATCTTGGTGGCTGTCTATCCAATTTGTGCTAACTAATTGAGTCTACGTGATTGTGGTTATCAACTTTGGTTAACCTAATATTCCCGTTCGTTTCACGCTGCCAAAGAAATTTCAAATTCAAAGTTTCCGAACCTGCTAGTTATGTCTATGCTAGCTGAAAAGCCTGCTAAAAGCAGGCAAAAACAAATCTTAAATATGTGAACAAAATTTTGATGTTAGGCCTGGAATCGAACCCGGGTCTCCCGCGTTCGGGCCACCTACACGTAACTTGGGATTTTATGTATGTATTTTAAATATAATCAAAATGTAAGGTATGTAGCGGACAGGGTACGTTTTTTTCACATATTTTTATTTTTTCCAGCTCTCGGCAAATATTGTAGATTTGGGATTTACCCTACTTCGCTCAATGGGCCTCTCGAGCTGAAAACGGTCGTCAACGGCACACCATACAACAAGCTTTTCGAGCAGCTCCTTGAATATTTAATCAGAAAACATCCAAATGATGTGACAATAATAGCCAATTCCAAACTCCAAAGCGCTCTGGACTTAATTGCCTTCAAATCTAAGTCTTGTGGCTTCCTCATTGATGGTGTTCTCCAACACATCAAGAACAAACACCTCTAAATAAATTACATTGATGAATTAGAAAAGAAGAATGAAATAAAAATTTGAGGATGAAATTAACATTAATTTCACACCCATAAAGACCCGACCATTTTCCTGGAAATGAATAAGTCTTGCACGAAATAAAAGAATAGTATTTTTGATTCGTCTTTGATGAAAGTTGAACAACTCAAAGAACGGAGACCTCTGAGATAGAAAATTGCAATCATACACGCTTATGCTTAAAACTGTTTTTAAAATTAAACCGTTGGAGTTGAACAAGTAGTATAGTTATTAATTGGTTTCAAGAGTCGATATTAACCAGAAGATCTACCACTAGCTCCTTAAAACTTTTCAACTTTGTTCGGATGAAATTTTTTCATCGATGTTGTAATAGGAGTTTAAATTACTCGACTAATTTTCATTTTTAGATTTCGCAACGGCCAAACGTTGTAAAAAAGTTGATCAATTAAATTAGGGGGTAGTTTCATTGGAATGCGTTTTTAGTAAACATGTTAATTTTTTTTAAATAAATTAAATAAAAACAGGTTTGAAATTTGAAGCATTGTAAAAATGTATTCCAAACGGAAACGCTTTACCAAATTTCATCAAAATCGGTTCATATGAAGTGGGAAAAATTGGAAGCGGTCTAAGACTAAAATAGTTTATCGATCACTCAACAACAATTTATTGTCTATCCTTTTGCTGATTAGGTCACTATTGTCTAAAACCTCCTCTTAATGGGGAAATTAACGATTCAAGGTTCAATTCATGTGATGATGCATTTCAATCACACTAAAATAGGTCGTCAGTAGATAACGCTAACATTCGTCGACTACGTTGACAGTTTTTCAAATTAACAAACGTCAACACGATCGAGATTTTTTGCTCGACTATTATTTCTTTCTTTACATTGATCGGGTCCAAATTGAGTCAGTTTTCATTTCAACACGCAGAAGATAAAAATGTATACTACTTGTAAATGAGAGGTTTTGAAGGGAAAATACCAGCTCCATTCTGTTAAAAATAATTGCTGGATAATTGTTGATATTTCATCACAGTTGAAGTACTATTCAGAAAATTGATGCAGCAAACTGAATATGCAGTTGAAGTGGAGAATAAACATTTACCCGAGTTTGTTTTTCAAGCTGTTATTGAACTTCACTGGATGCTAACGAAAATGAAATCGTCCATGGCAGTTATTTAACAATTGTATGATTATGAAATAATTCTTACGAACGAAATCACTCGCGACGAAGTTGTGGAAAATCAGTTTAATAAAAGACGGACCTTTTCCCCAATAAATTTTGCGCTTTCCATATCAGTAGGTAAATGATGAACGTTTATCAAAAGAAAAATCTATTATTAAATGTGCAGTCAAGAGTACTGGTTATGAAAGAGATCTCTTTGATTCTAATGTAATAAGGTTGTTAGAGAAAATAGTAGGGACAATTTTCCTACTATTTTTCTATTTTTTATAGTAGAGGGGGTGTCTAATCTGGTAAGAGAAGTTGAGTTAGAAGTTAAAAAGTGGAAGAAGTCCACATTATGGGAAGATTTATGATAAAATTGGTAAAACTCTGTCATCCACAGGTTTCGAAGTGGGGTTTAAAAAAGAAATAATCTTAGCTTCTTTGGGTTCTGTTAAAGATCAAATTAATGATCAGGGTATGTTTACAAGCTAAAATCAAGTGTATTCAAAATATTCAGTTTTGCTTGAGCATTGTGGTCAACCTTGTAGGAAATTCAGGGAAAGAACAAAAGAGCACTAAAAGAATTTCAAGTATTGAAAGGTGACTCTGCTTTTGTAAGTCATCTGGGTAAACCCTATCATAACTTAAGTTTTGATCTGATAAAAAATCATGTTTGAATTTTTCGCCCATGAACGGTTATGCTGAATGTGCTTGAAAAATTCAAAATTAATTATAGGTCTGGTAAGAGCCTATATGAAGCAATTTCTCAACATATTTCACGACTAATAGCTTGGCTTACCAACGTTAGAGCCCCCTTCAATTTCAGCCTTTATTGGCATTAGTCCTCACAGTTCCTTTCACTTAAATTTTAACATTCCACTGTTAATAAATTGCATTCAACTGGTTGGGTACACACTTATCACTTATTACTTATCACTTATCACTTTCTCGACCAATGGGATTCGAGCTCCCCTTACACCTCTGACTATAAAATCTGTATGCACTCTCTGTGTTTTACCATCAGTTCTCGTTCATTACAGATGATGATGACCTAACCGTCGAAAACGATTAATCATATAAATCAGTTTTTGTGGAAATAAACATCATTCTACATAATCCATTATTATCAATTTTAAAAATTAATTGTCCATTTTATTTATATTCATCGACAATTTTATGTACAGCGGAGAGTCTACGAGTCAATTCACACGATCAGTAGAGTCTGATGAATGTTCCATTCGGTTCCGTGCAAGTCGACAAAGATCATGTCTGGGCCGAAAATTAGACTGGTGAAAATTAGCTGAGTGATCTCTAAAGCTATTTATCTTTCCTCTAATGCCTCTTCAACGGTGTATTAGCAAAAAAAAAAAAAAATCGGAGGAAAAAAGATGCTATGGCAATAAACTCGACATTTTCAGTTTTTTTTTTCACTGAAATTCGTTTTGGAACATTCTAAAAGATTCCTGAAGTTTTCCAAAATGCATAAATGTAGTTGTTTGTGCGTTATTGTCACTCCGGACGGATAACTTGAGCAATTATTTTTTCAAAAATGTCTTAAATAAAAAACCTTTTTGTATTAAGTTGGGAACCCATCAGTACCAAACGGTTCAAGTGAATCAAAATTCGAACATTTGTAGAAGTATCAGAATCATTAAGTAAAGAATCACAATCACTGCATGAGCAAATCCAGTGACCTATAGACCCACTTCACTAAGTGATCAGATAATATCTGATTATCTGATAGTGGTTTTATTATTATTATAGTGGTTTGTTTTTATTAAAATTTTAATTAACTGAATCAAAATTCGAACATTTGTAGAAGTATCGGAATCATTACGTGAAGTATCACAATCATCGCATGAGCGAATGTTGTGATCTTTACACCCACTTCAATAAGCAATAAGATATAAAGTGGCTTGTTTTTATTAACAAAGTTATGCCCCAGTCTCATTCAGGTGTACTTATTGATAGTCATGGTCACATTGAGGTGGACTATTGTCTTCACTTCTACCCTATAAAAAGAAAGTAGCTACGCAAGTACGTATAATGTGCGATTCACTAAAAGCGAAGAAACCAGAAGAGACAATGTCCGACATAATACTGAGTTATTGGAGTTATTAAAATACCCGTAAAACAATACACTGTGAAGAACTCCCTCGCCGATCACTTCGACCGATTTAGTTGCTATAAAAGACTTGACCCCCTGAGTCGATCGCACTCGTCAGAATGATTTGTGGCCCCTTGCTGTGGTTATCACTAGCGACCAGCGCGTTCGGATTTATCGATAAAAGTGAATTAGCGGATCATTTGTTGGAATTTACGCAATCGATTATTAAAGAAATCGGTGATGACGCGATCGAAATTAGCGGATTCAAAACTAACATCACCGACATTTTCGGATTCGACATGGGGACTTTTTCGTGCGAGAAAGGTGTGTTCTCCGATTTGTCGACAATCGCGAGGTCAGTTGATTTCGTAATGTTTGGGTACAAAGAAAAATCAAATAACAGAACAAATTTTGCACTATTTTTGTCAATATGTTTGGTTTTGACATTGAGACTAATCACTTGTAGCCTCAATTCAGTCAATAAAAAATTTTGAAGACAAATTTTTAGCCAAATTTGATCAATTCTGGACAATTGTTTAGCGTAAATTGAACAGCTATGAAAATTATTTAGTTCCATTGAAATCGTACAATAATGGTTTTGCTCCGAGCAGATCGATAGACGCTGAAACGCATAATGCGAGTAAATATTATAATTTTGTAGGACTGCGATTTTTTTTAACTGAACGAATACTCTCTTACGCTATTTTCATATTTAAAAACCATTACATAAAAAAAGGTTTAATTGTTAAAAACGTAAAAAAATCGATTTCTCAATCGTTTTTAAAAAAACTTGTTTTACAATTCAAATTGAAGCATTCTGTAGGGATATAAATAGGGGGATAAAACCATGGACAATAGGGTCGAAAACCGTAGGATAGAATAGAATAACCATAGGAATAAATAGATAACCAAATAGAAAAATAAAAAACATTAAAAAAAATATATATATATTAAAAAAATAAAAAATAAATAATAGAAAAATAAAAAATAAATAACCATAGAAATAAATAGATAACCAAATAGAAAAATAAAAAAAAATAAATATAAAAAAAATAAAAAATAAATAATAGAAATATAAAAAATAAATAACCATAGGAATAAATAGATAACCAAATAGAAAAATAAAAAAAAATAAATAAAAGAAAAATAAATATTAAAAAAAAAAATAAATAAATAATAGAAAAATAAATATCCATAGGAAATCCATTCGTGGGCTAATCTAATTATTTATTGCAGAGCTGGGCCAGCTATCATGAGCAAAATTGTTCTAAGAGACGATATTCTTGTGTCACTCCATGTGTCTGCAAAGCTCGCTTTGATGGAGTTGAAGTTTGAAACGTGCGAATTGACCATTCTGGATTATCCACCGAAGACGGTTCATCCTAACATAACTGTGGGGACAAACGGTATTGCTTTGATGTTGTCAATATCAGGTGAGATTACCAGCGTTCATACTTGGTGTGGTTATGACCCCAAAAAAAGTTGAATTTCAAGTACGTTTAAGTGAGGAATACGGGAATAAGTACCTAGGTAATCACTTATTAGTTTGAAGTCACTGCCTAGTGTACTGGGTAAGTCGTAAGGTAGACCCGTTTTATAAATTGTACCTGGCCGACCTTTAACGCTTGATTAAGTGTACGGCGATGATCGAATTAATGACGAACAACAAACTAATGAAGATTGTTTTTCATGAAAGAACAATGGAGAGTTTAAAAGTGGTGTCGCATACAAAACCAAAAGCATCTGCAAATATTACCAAGGAATTTACGACCCGGTCAAATCCACCTAATAACTTCGGTCATTGTTCGTCTCATCAGGGATTGAGTAATCTTTTGGGCCAAAGAATGAAAAATACCAGTTACGAGACGATTGCAATTACTGTTTTTGTGGTCTGGAGTTACGAGTTGAAATGAAAAACGCAATCGCATTGACATTGTTTCACTCTTTTTGCTCTCAAGCCTTCGAACAGCTGATTGTGTCGGCGACCTTTGATACAAACAAGTCAACTGGTACAGCTAAAATGTTTAGCTCGATTCGATGAGTTAATGAATGAAAAATCAGTTTTGGAGATATTTGAAGTGAGAACACTCCTGAACACAAATATACTAGTGCACTGACTCATGGAGGGCCTAAGATGGGGAAATGGAACGCTTCCAAAAACCTGACAAAAGCTATCACTCTGTCTGGGTCAAAAGTTTTTAATTTCCATAGATTCTTTCGTTGTTTGATCAGTTAATCGCAGAAAAAGAGTTTGGCTAAGGAATCATGACTAAAAGATTTGATTGAGTTGCGAACTCTGCAGTTTTCGACGAAATCGTCAGTTACCTAGCAATCAGACATAATTATGTAAACTGCAACGCTCCTCAGTGGCAAGCTGCCAATCGTCACGAATGGGATGAACTGATCTGATTCCCAGTTATGGGGTGCTCTGGCATTCAGGTATGATCAAAAGCTACAAAATCTTCATAGTATTTGAATGCTTTCAAATGCAAAAGAGCTGGACTGTTGAAGAATGGATGTGGCAAAGGAGCAGATGAGATGCGAGAGCGCACAAAATCCGCTGATCGTCGTATAATCGAACAAATTATACGGAAATTATATCGATGAGCTTGAAAAAACTTTGATAAGCTGGATGAGAAATATGCCTAGTTGACCATATACCTAGTTGGGTTTTGCTCATTCTTGAGTTTCATCAAGCTAATGAGAGAAAGAATTCGTGCCTTCATGCCTTCTTCTTCCTTAGTTTATCCGAAAGAACTCAAATATTTAATGTATAATGGTCTGAAAGCGCCAGGGTGAGATTCAGATGAAGTTTGATGAGGTGGATGCATTCTAGTACGTAATATTGCGTATTGGGAGTAAAATGCTCTCACCAACGTTCTCCAAATGGTTACAATGCTTTCCAAATAATTACGAGATCAATATGATTATTATTTGTGTTCATGTTATAGTTATTAGGTTTTCGTTATCATTCTTTCTTTAACACGTAAATCCTACGTTCCATAGGTAAGCCTACCGAATGCAACACCAAAGTGCAAAAATCAAGCCTCACTCTATTCTCTGATATGTCAGTCGCTACTGGAACCGAACCACCAAATACGATGACAGACGGATTCCTCACCGGTCTCTTACAAGGCAACCAAGCTGAAATCACCACGACCATTCAAAAGGCAATTTACGCCAGTCTCGGTAAAGCTTTGAATGATGCAAAAATTTGTAATTTATTCCGCGAGTACCTCAGTTAATATACCTACGCCTCTCAATTGAGTATTTGATTGCTTGTTACGTATCTGAAACGACCAGAATATTGTTAGTGTCATCCAAAAAAGCTGTGATTAGTATCCCGGATACTAACGCTTTCGTCCTGTCACTTAATCAAGTGTTGTTTGATTTTTAAACAAATATCATGAGACCTCTATTATACTTCCCTCTGACTAACAGGTCAATCGAAACGTTGACCACCTTGCGACCGTCCAGCAAGAAATCAGAAAATTGGAGCAACAGAACAATGAGTAATCGACCTTTCCATCTCAGATCCGTTCTTTTAACACAATTTAATTGAAGTATCCTATTTGTATCCCCCCACCCCCCAGTTTGGGAAGTGTATTTTCCCAAACTTCTCAAATTTGAGAAGTTACTACAATAAAACTCTTGAAAAAACCATTTCAAGTGGGGAAAACTAGGATATTCAATGTGAGCAGTGTTCTACAATATATAATACATATAATATTGTCATTTCTACCAAAAACGCCTACTATTCTCAAAAGCGATCAGCCTTTTTAAAATCCGATTTCATTCGTCACAAAACATCCAACAACCAAACTTCGAACCATTGTATGTGATATAATCTGCAATCTGAATGTCGTTAAGAGACAACTAGTTCACATTTAATCGTAATTTTATTAGAATAATCCAATTGTTCTCTCAATGAAAGAGGTGATAAAGTTTCTACAAAACGACTCAATGCAACATGATCTACAAAAGGCTTGAGAAAAATGTTCCCAGTTTAGCAGATCTCAGAGTAACATTAAATAAATAATATTAAAGGTTATCGAAAAAAACGTTCTAGACTTGTGAAACAATGTACCCCAAAGTGTTGGGCAATAAAGTATTTATTTTTTATTTATATTCATGTTGTGTCAGTATCAAAATAGGTTAATTAATAAATTTATCTGAAAGTTTATTTCAGTTAGTGGAAAATTTTCGTGATTTATTTTCATATTCCAAATGATATTGCGAAGAGCTTTCCTGAAAGAACAAGGTTTACAAGAACAAACGATATCATAGAAAAACTATTTTAAAGTTTGTCACGAAGTTACGCGATTATGTGCCGGATGGTACGCAAAGGGTTTGCAGGGATTCCAGTGAATACCAGGTGGCAGAGCAGCTGTTCAAGTCTGAGTAGCGATTAGCTTAATTAGATTAATACTACCTAAAACTCGAATTTAATCAATTTCCTCAAGGAAAGCTAACCGGTCAAGTAGAAAGTTGGATTATCATGTAGAGATATTTCAATTTTCAAAAAAAAACTCACCTAAGGTAAGCGTGTTGTGCGCATAATGCTCGGTTGTCAGCGTGATGTTGTGAGATCCTCGAAGAAGGATCGGATGTCCCAAGCGAGAATGAATACTGGTGGCCACCAAATTTCCGAGGATGTAGCTCTGACCAGTCACCTCCAATCCCCCTTCCACGATTCTGACGTTCCCCATCCCTTCCTGCAACAATAAAGCGTTAATTTTTTTTCTCTCCAAAAAAATCAGATTTTTTTTTTCGTAGGGGGTGAGGATCCAGGGGGATATAGCTCGGTGATAGACCATTCGACTTCAAAAAACGCTGCAAATTATTACACAATGTTGATTTTTTTTTTTTTTTTCTATATACCTAGATCACTCGTCTGCAAAGGCACCAACCATCCAACATGAAGAAAAACATCGATCGCATTTCGGTCAGCTTTAATTTGAACGGAGATTAGGCCTCTTTTGCGATTCACACCCGTGTTTCTGATTTATTGTACGTCCAAAACTTAAATTCTCGTAGTGAGCGAACGGTTTGTCGTACAGAGCTCCGGGTGGTATCAAAAAATTCTAAAAATTCTATAGAATCTTAAATTGAAGGAAAAACCACACCTTTATATCAAAATTTTTTGAGTTAGGGCGTTTTCAAAATTTTAAAATTGATTTTGGAACCCTTAGAAGTGACCTACCTCAACCAAAATCTTCGGGGCACAACTAGACCCCAGAACGAACCTACATACCAAATTTCATCAAAATCGGTCAATGCTAAGTGGCAAAAGTGCCGCGTACGGCGGGCGGCCAAATTTTTATTCGTTTTTTGGATTCTACGTACCTTGAAACGTAAACCATCAAATTTTGAGGGGGTGTTAATTTTTTTTTTCTTGGTTGATTCCAAAGGTTCATTATTGAAAATAATAAACCAAAAATCGGTTTTGTATGATCAGATCATGTTGAAGTGGTTTGCTCAAAGCTACCAACGAGAAAGGTCATTTTTTGTGTGTTTATTCCTGAATGATGACTAGAATATTATTGAAAGGATCAGACACATAATTCTTATAACCTTGAGAGTCGGAGAAAAAATACGATTTTCTGAGGAGGGAAAAATGCCATTGTTCCCGTTGCAACAATGGGATTCCGTGTGGGGGTGGTTGGAGGGAAATGAAATAATGGCTCAAAATGAGGCACTCATTAAAACTCTCCTGCAAAATGGGCTCAGCAGGAAAGGAAAGGGGATGAGGCCTCAAGGCGGAATTTCCCTTCAGCGAAGGGGGACTCAAAACTATGGTGATTATTGTTTTAAAGAGGCTGTTGGTAGGGAGGTAGGGGTAAAGATTTTCGACTCATTAGTGGATGAAAATGGCTAGACCATTCGTTTTGTCTGTCTCATTCTTAAATGAAAAAGGGGAGAACAGCCGCATTTACATGGGTCAAGTATACGGTCCTATAGTTAGACACTTCATTTATTTGATACCTACATTGAAATGAACAAGGACACAAATCCAAATACCTGTAAGAGGTATCTACTACCAAATCATCCCTTGATGGTGTTTTAGTCATCTTATATAGTTCATGCCTTCATAATCAACCTTATTGCTTCCACATTTTGCAGTAGAACCCATCCCACTCAGTATCCACCCTTCCAATTATCCAACTTTCTAAGTATCCAACTTTTTACAATTTACCAAGGTGTACATTCTAAGAATGACATCCACCTTGAGGATGAGATTCTACTTTTCTTAGTCCCAATTATATCCACCCCATTAGTAGTATTCACCCTTTACAGTATCATACAAATCATAAATTTTTTCCACTAAAAAAATTTGAAAATGACCCCACCACATATCTTTGTCAACATTTTGCTGTTTATACTGCCGGAGTACCTATGTATTTATATTGATAGGCCTATGGTGGAGTTGACTTGTACTGGTTGAATTAGGATAAAAAGAAGGGTTCCACGACATTACTAATAATACTCTGCCCAGAGTACCTTAATTTTGATAACTCTGTATTTTTCTCCTGCTAGTCTTCTAATCTCCTTCAACACTCACCGAAATACGAAAAATTTTAAAGAAACTATTTTTCACGTAATCAAAAAAATGCACACCTTTTCGCAACTACCAGCTAATTGGTGCAACTTTACTCACTACTCTGCCTTGATGAAAACGAGTTGATTTAGGTATGTACGTCCCGACAATTATCTTAGGCCCACAGAGCTCTAAGACCGGGTCAGACTCCCTTGAACGGGGCTAAGAGAGACGTACTGCTTCCAGGCGGTATATTGCAGGTTTACGTCATTATTAATGACCCCCGACTCTCCAGTAATTAACCTATTAGTCACTCCAATATAGTTGTAACGATCTCTAGAACAATAACTTCACCTTATGTGGCTTTGCGAGTTTGTACTCTCCTCTGATTTACTGTGTCTGCTCAGAGATTGCTTTCCTCGTTGAGGAACAGGATAGGAGGATTTACGAGAAGAGACCTTGGAAAGTAGAACCAGAATAGTTGCTGATAAATATCATAGCAATCTAATCAGAAATGCTGAGAGAATAGCAAAATATTTAGAAAACTCATCAACTTGTTTGTGAAATGCATGTTCCGTGATAAAAGACAATTTAGGTCACTATATAAGTGCTATGATCAACTCGATGATTTTCGAACCAACAGATTTTGTTTCCACGTTATGACTACTAATAGATCACTGCCCACCCTTGCCCTTGGCAGACTTTTCTAGTGACGTTACCATCATTGAAAGCATCATAAATAATCGGTACATCTGAGTGCGTCGGTGGTCTAGTGGGCAGTGTACCCGACTGCGGTGATAAGATAAGAACCGTCTTGCGGGGACGCGCGTTCGAATCTGGTCGCTAGCAGAAAGTTTTCTGTCTATTAGACGATCGGCAATCTCTCGTTCCAACCCAGGGCGGTGATATTTGGGAAGCCATGAGCGAAATCATCAGAACAAATTCTGATCTCCCCTTAGGGAGACAGGTGATGTCGTCCGCGACGCCAAGAATGGCAGTCGGACGAAAATTCAACCTGAAATGGTTGCTTACTTTACTTACTTACTTTAATCGGTACATCTAGAATGGATTTTGGATGTTTGTGGTGGTGCCACAGCGCAGTGAAAAATTTATTTTTCTAATTAAGCTCTTCGATGAAAGCTGTCATGTATGCAAGGTTGTGGAAAAGTTACTAAAATATATTGAAGTTGTCCTTTTTGCTTCGAAAAATGGTACTATTCAAAAGAAATATTAAACCCAGATCATGAACTATTAGTTTGAGATAGAACAGAGAATAAATCATGCTTCATTCACGCTTCAAGTTGGGGACCCCACGTTCTACAAGAGATCTCACGTTGATCCAGTGTGAAACAGAGGCCCACCTGCGGTCTCTGATTTATTGGTTCCTCTCCTCCCCCAATCACGAACTATGGGGTCGGTCGCTTCAACTCTATCAACAAACGGATTCGTACCTGCATCTGATCAAACTTTATCAAGGATCGTCCTTCCGGAATTGTTAGCAAATCACGAGTTGAGAGGACTTGAAGCAATACAAATTCGCATCCTGTTCAATGTACCATCCAAGACTGTCAAGCAACACGTTCATATATACCTACTAGTCTGCTCTATAGGGACGGAGCTTGTAATAAATGCTATCCTTTCACTAGGTAAGATTTTCTTTTTCATCCTTGTGCCTCGAGAAAAGATGAATGCTTCAAGATATTGGTTCGATCATAATCATGAACAATAACCCGTTACAACATGAAAAATAGTCATTTTTGACGGGTTAAAGACAGAATATGCTCGGCTTCTCCAGACAGGAATGAAAAGATGCTCCTTTTGTGTGATACGATATTGGGAGGGAAAAGGCGACCTTACATTCGGTAGCTAACATCATACATCACCTGCAAGGGCAGAACGGTTTTATTAAAATATCCGTTGGGAAGGTTGATATATGCACATTCCAAGGGCAGGAGGGAGGAAGTCTTCAAACTAGCTAGGAATTTCTTGGGCACATCCCTACCTAATATTAAGGCGGTCGCGCCTGATATATGGCCACTTCCCTTTGGCTTCTACACCAACAAAATCCAGTCTTCAACTTCAGTAAATAATAGAGTTGTCGCACTTCAAGTAGTTCGAACACATAATTTCGAATCCGCCAAAAAACACTGTATAAAAAAAGGTGCCCAACATACCAAAAATGGTGGTCTTCATGATGTGACAACCAAACCCTCCTTTGTTTATATTCATGTTGATATTTTGCTGAGTTTTAACTGAAGATTATGACTTGACAACGATTTATTTCTTCTATCAGGGACTTTATTCTGTTCTGCTCCTTCCAAAGGCAAATAATTCTAACGTGGCCAAGTTGTTCTGGTCTTTGCGTTCTTATTTTTGGTTTATTATTTTCAATAATGACAACTTGTAGAATCGGGCAAGAAACAATTTTGTTTAACTCTCCCTCAAAATTTGATGGTTTAGGTACCAAGCTATGTATCAAGCTACGTAGAATCCGAAAATCGAATAAAAGATTTTCCGTCCGTCCGCTGACTGACTACCATGGACCGATTTTGATGAAATTTGGTATATGGGCTCCATTTGAGGTCTAGTTGTGCCCTGAAGCTTTAGGTTATCGTCAGACACTTCTAAAAGGTAAACATTTCGAAACGCCCTAGCTCAAAAAACGTTCTAGATAAAGGTATTGTTTTTTCGTCAATTTAAAATGGTACTGCATTTAGAATCGAATGAGACCACCCAGAACTCTGTAGTGCCTACCGTTTGCTTCCCATGGAGTCTTAAAGTTAGGAAGAATGATAAAGAAGAAACACAAGTGCGAATCGCAAATGAGTGTTCACTGACAGAAGAAGGCCAAATCTCCGTTCAAAGTTCAGTTAATAAAATGCGATCTATTTTCTTTACACGAATAGAGTTTCAAGTCTCTCAGTGTTGTGCTTCCCTAGCAACCAAGAGCCACATTTCGTTAAGAATATGAGGGCACTCACTGGCAGGTTCTTTCTGTTGAAATAAACTTGATAGTGAACCATGAGCGAAAATATGGTATGAGGGTACTGCTTAGTCTGCTAGTGATCTACACAGAAAAATAATAAACAATTGTGTAATGATTTTGTTGTAATAATTATGAATATAAGAGGGCACCCACAACTCTCGGATGACGATGTTTTGATGTTAAAATAAAGTAGATGGTGGACCTTGCGTGATAATAAGGAAAGTACTAATAATGGAAAAGCCGTGTTCTCTACAGGCGGGTGATAAAGAAAAATAATAAACCTTTGTTTATCCCCATATATGGTGAATTGAAAGGTTGCTTGGAGAACTGATGAAGATATGAATAGGGCTGCTTGGAGAAGAGATCTTGGAAGAGTAATAGATCATCGCGGTGCTTATCTTGAAGTGATGGGTAGCCGTATGTTATATGCGCGAAACTGTGCTGTGATTGGCTGGTGACGTTACTGGTGCTGACCAATGTCGACTCTCCTTGTTCAGTAAGGAATGACTCAGTTCTTATAGCTCCGTTTGGATTCGCCGTTTTAGTCCCAAGCTGCCTTCCTTTTATTGATTGGCTTTGGTGCAGGTTTACCAAAGTGAGATTCCCCCAAAGCTTATTACGTGTATAGTTTAGCGTCTGAAGAGGTCAATTGAGCAGAATTCAGGTTCTCTTTCAGCCCTGGTAGGTCTGAACCATTTCCCCAAGCACTGAGCAAAACGATTTGCCGTGACCGGAAAATCTCTGAAAGTCTTTACTTTCTGTAGTAAAGCGGGTTATTATGATGGCTGTTGGATGAGAAAGCTATGCGGAAGGAAAACAGATCTAAACAACGATAGTGCTGTCGTGACGGGTAATGAAGATCGTTTTTACTCTTGCCGCTTCTAAACGACCTCTTCAGCAGCCCAGTTTTTATTACTTAATCCTCAAGCTTTGAGCGGCACATTCTCAAAATACTTCAGGAGTATTGTGGGTAGATAGACTTCTAGGTAGCTACCTGCATTCTGTTTGTGGTGTAGTTGCAATAAAATATACGATAAGATCATACCAGGAAAAAAAAATCATAAAATGCAAACCACCTTACGTTTTAAAATCACGTTCTTCATTTACGAGCAGCTAGCTACTAGATACCAAAAAATCTCATGTATCAATCTGTCTCTCTTGAGATAATTTAATTTTAAAAAATTTAGGATTATAGGGTTGTCAATGGGTTTGACACCTATGAGAGTGTGATACTTTTGCCGTTTTCAGGGAAAATTTCTGAATACGCTGCCTTTAGTGCTAGATGTTAGTTTATCAGTTCATTTACTTCACTACGGAAGTTAACTTCACAGGTGAGAAATAAGTCAGATTACAATCATTTTAATATTTTTATTGAACCGGAAGCTTTTGTGGGAGAGCCAGTCAGCATTCATCCTGTATTTCATAGTTTTACTCATTTCCTCTCACTATAGTTTTCATTTTGATTTCATCTTATTAATCATACGTTTTCCTGCCAACAGCACTAGTTTTTCTTTGTTGACACCCTCATTTCTTCACTCATGGTGTTGTGATTACCATTTCGGGTTTTTTTCTCGCAGGGGGTAAGGATATCTTCAAGATCCAGGGTTGGAAATTGGATCTCGTTAGATACTCGAAGGAACCGCTCGCACTGGTTATGTGGGATTCAAACCCACTAAAACCTCACCTCCTTATCCCACGTTGTATCTCAGCCTGGAACTGTTCAACACATTACTTCAGGCACCATTTCGGGTTGGCAAGGTGGGATTGGGAGGATGAAGTAGTGAGTGTACATGATTACATGAATTGGAATGTCGTCTGGATTACCTTCTACTGGATACCTGACATCCAGGTAGCGAACGAATTCATCTGACACTACTACAAACTAAATAAATATTTAATAAACAACGTAAATGAAGAGGATTCCACGGAATGATGAGTTTTAGATAATAAGGATGCAGGTTGGTTAGCCAGGCAATCAACAAGCTTTGTTGAGGAAGAACCTGTCCCGATCCTATCCTGGATATTTTTTTTAAAGAACTCCCCTGAAAGACGCAGGGGGCACGCTATTAATAAAAATAAATAAATAAATCAAAAATAATGGGGAGGACGCCCAGGACTCACCCGACGCCGGCCCTAGGGATGAGGGAAGATGAGGACGTTGGGGGTTAATAAATCGTTAGGCATGATAACTTACTGTATTGAACTCCATAACTTTGAGCACCCAGAGGGTGAGTGCGAGATTAAGGATGACCAGCACTAGAAGTGTTAGTATGAGGAGGTACAGGCATCTTTTCCTCCAGCCGTAGATGCCGATATGTGGCCCCGATTCGTGGTGTCCACCACCTCTCTCCCGGTAGTCGGACGACTCGCTCATTCTGAAACCAGCAGAAAAAAACATGAAATTCTGCAATCATAATCGTATTAAAGTTGTTTAGAAAGCTCTGTAACGCAGACTAATATATCCCTATTCATATTATAATAATATCCTCCATGTGGTGGGGGGAGAGAAGCGTCGGCTGATGACATAGCCAGAAGAGGCACAATCCTCCCTCCATCATTTCTGGGACAAGGTGATTCAATCTTGCTCCTCACCCCAACTTCCGAGGGATCTTAGACCCTGAAACCAAGCAGCCTGATAGACACGACTGCTGAGTGCTGAAAGTGCTGATAAAATACTAAGATGTAAATATTTATGTACAACACCATCGAATGTACTGGTGAAGTATTTTTTTCCAAATAATATTAATTGCTAATGAAACCAGATGAAAAAACATGGAATTTTGCAATCTTAATCGTATTAAAGTTGTTCAGAAAGCTTTGTAACGCAAAATGCTAGTAGGTACTCATTTCAGTTTTGGAGGACCCACATTTTGTTCGACCTGCTACAATAATAAAAAAACAAAATATCACCTCACATTTCAACTTGGAAAAAATCAACAAAATTTGACAACCTTGTACCTAGCTTTCTTGATTTTCGTGAACTCTGGAAACGAAACTTGAAGGTCATGTGAATTTTCGTGAGTGTGCCAATGTTGGCTTCTTTTTCTTGGCATGATCTAAAATTATTTATCATCATAATACGGAAGGGTAGTAAACGCCAAATGGAAATCCTCCGAACGACGAAGCCGTTTTATTTGTTGACCAGCCCAGCTTGCTAGCTTGTGATGTCACTACGGGCGTAAATATTTGCTACGAAGGCGTAAATCTGTCGAGAAAAAGTGGGGCCTCTTCGAGATGTTTGTTGAAACGTTGCAGCTTGCTAGAGATAACATCGTGCGTGGAAGGATTTCGGGAGAAAGGGGGCGAGGGACCTGAATAGACCACGATGGATGGGATAACCATCAAATTCTTGGCTCTTGAAGGTAAACAAAGTCCATTGAGCCCAAAAGACTATTAATCGCTATAAAATTAATTGTTATTAGATCGGTTGTGAGCGACTTTTCGAGAAAAAAAGGTATTGCAATGGTCTAAAAAAAATTCAGTATGATTCTAAAAAAAATTAAGAAAATCCAGATAGATTCAGATAGATAGACAGATTTTAGTTTAGTATGTTTGTGCACTTTAGACGATATCTTTCTACGACTATCTCTACCTCTATCTACGACTATCTATATTTCTGTCTAGACGATATGTTTCTACAGGTTTGTTTTGATGAAATTTTTGGGGTTTCTGCTGGTTAGCCGACAGATGGTCAATGAGCGTCAATGAAGAAACTATCAACATGGCTTTCAACTTTTCAAATCGGGAAATCAATTGAACTTAATGCTCTACAACACTGAAATCGATAATTTCTCATTGTGAGTACTTCGATACATTCATGTTATTATTAAAGAACCTTCATTGCGCACCCTACTTGTAAACAATTATACGTAATCATTGATGTTCTTAATATCACGGGACCTATCTAGTAGGTACGTAGAATCTAGAAATTGAATCAGAAAATGTATTCCTCAACTTCGCCTCAATTTTCGCTCTTAGTTATTGGTGAAACGGACCAAAATATTGAGATTAAGACGTGGTAGGATTTGGTTAACAATGCCTTATTTTCAATAATGAACCTTTGGAATCGACCAAGAAAAAAAAATTGTTAACACCCCCTAAAAATTTGATGGTTTACGTTTCAAGGTACGTAGAATCCAAAAATCGAATAAAAATTTGGCCGTCCGTCCGCCGTACGCCGTACGCGGCACTTTTGCCACTTAGCATTGACCGATGTTGATGAAATTTGGTATGTAGGCTCCTTCTGGGGTCTAGTTGTGCCCCGAAGATTTTGGTTGAAGTAGGTCACTTCTAAGGGTTCCAAAATCAATTTTGAAATTTGAAAACGCCCTAACTCAAAAAAATTTTATATAAAGGTATTGTTTTTCCTTCAATTTAAGATTCTATAGAATTTTTAGAATTTTTTGAGACCACCCGGAGCTCTATAGGACAAACCGTTCGCTCACTACGAGAATTTAAAGTTTGAACGTACGATAAATCAGAAACACGAGTGTGAATCGCAAAAGAGGCCTAATCTCCGTTCAAATTAAAGCTGACCGAAATGCGATCGATGTTTTTCTTCATGTTGGATGGTTGGTGACTTTGCAGACGAGTGATCTATATAGAAAAATACAAAATAATAAACCATTGCGTAATAATTTGCAGCGTTTTTTGAATGTCTTGAAGTGTGGTCTTTTGAAAGGAGGATACAAGATGAGCCTATTAGAGGTGTGTCGGTCATGAGCGAACGTATTGAAAAGACCTTATCTTCAAAATGATCTTGTCAGAACTGAACGGGTTTTCAAAATGAACACGGTCATTCGTTCATCAACCCACCAATCGAGTTTTCGACTCGTTCGGTTTACAGACTCCCTCGTTTTTGTGACTTCTGACCGGTTGGTTGTTCGTCTTGTACCCACAAGGTACAAGAAGGTGAACGGGTGAACGGATTTAAAAGACCTGGTCTCTGTAATGACCGACCGTTTAGGATTCGAATCCTCCAAATGACCTTGTCTTACACACCTCTAGAACCTATTGTTGTTCAATATTAGTGAATTCCTCTGTAATATTTTTCCAACCATGACGCTCTTAATTGAATACACTTTGACCAGTGTTGAGTCGTTCCACTCCAAACAAATATCGAAGTGCACTAGCGCATTCATAATCAATTATTTTACACCTACTTTCCACGATTTTTTCAAATTCATTGGATTTCTCCCATCCAGAAGATTAAAGGGGCTGAAAAATTGAAGTGCAAATTTCTTGGGCGTGAACCCGTGGGAGTATAAAATTCATCGAGCTCCTCATTGAATATTTACATACAACCCCCCAGTTTTTTTTAGTTTTCTCTTTTCTCTTTCCTCCAGGATGGAAACGTCTTAGAAATACCAAACCAATCTCGATAAACGGTTCTGATGAAAACAATCAGAAACAAAACTGAAGTAGTGTGAATATACTCGAACTGGATATTTTTATTGGATGATTACGTTGATTTGTTAGGTGGATATTTGACTAATCAACGTAAACAAACTTCTTCTTGGCCAAGAGTTGAAAAAGTACTGGATAGATTGAATTTTACAGAAGCTGTGTAATATGGGACGCGTGTTTGTGATTGGTACCGACATGATCCGAACATGATTTCCCAAGGGCGTTCTGCCTCTCCGCCTACGTATTATCCACTACTCCAGCTCATTGGTGAACCTACTTCACTGTTTAATCTACTACAATGGGGTTCCGTGTCTATATTTGCTATCCAGTCACCATTGAAGTACCAGTAGGTACAGTTTGTTTGAGTAAGCATTTTTCGAGTATTTATAGGCACGTAAAATCATGGAAACCACGGAGTCCCGGAGTGCTGGAGGTGTGATTTTCGGGAAGGTATTGAGAGAGCCGAAGGTGTGGTTGTTGTATAGGTTTTCGTATAGGTGTGGTTTTTGTATTAGTCATAAATCATCCAAATCATATCGTAAAAAAACAGGTTTAAACAAGGTGTATAACAATTTTAATAAATTTCAAAACCAGTTTTCCGATAGTTGTTTTTGGTTCCAATGAATCACCTCTCGCAACTTCTCAACGATATTTTACACAAGTAGGTTCGTTTGTGGTTATCTACTCGAACGATTTCATCGATTTCTATGAGATTTGTCGCAAAACGGTAGTGCGTAACAAACTGGCCTGATTACAGCACACTCTTACTTCATTCCGAATCGAACACTTTACTGCAGACAAAACACCGGTGCATTGGGATTATTTCATCATCAATGTGCAGCATGAAAAATCAAGAGTGAATTTTTACCATAGAAAATGTTTTCATCCGATTTTGGTTTAATATCTTCAATAATGAACCATTGGCATCGACCAAGAAAAAAAACATACAAGTAATCCCCCTCAAAATTTGTTGGTTTACGTTTCATGGTAGATACGTAGGATCTGAAAATCGAATAAACATTTTTCCGCCTTACACTTTCCTTAGTTACCATGGACCATTTTGATAAAATTTGGTATATGGGCTCCTTTTGGGGTTTAGTTGTGCCGCGAAGCTTTTGGTTGATGTAGGTCACTTCTAAGGGGTGAAAAATAAGGGTTGAAATTTTCAAAACGCCCCAGCTGAAAATCTTTCGATAAAACAGTATTGTTTTTTCACTAATTTGATATAGTATTGAATTTTTAGAATCGATTGAGACCACTCAGAGCTCTGTAGGACTTTCTCTCGCTACGAGAACGTAAGGTTGGACTTGCGATATATCAGAAACACGAGTGTGAATCGCAAATTTTAGCTGTCTAAAAGGCAATTGTTTTTAATTTCTTCGAGTTGTACTTAGTTTTGCTTCCTTAGCAACCAGTAATCAAATTTCATAATGAAGGCCCCCACAAACTCACAACTCTTTAATTCTTCGAATTGAGTGTGAGGAGTTTATTTTTTCAAAATGAACTTTATTGTGAAGGTAAAATATGGTTGGTAGGTAGTGACAATAGGGTGTGCGCCTGGGTAGGAAAAACTGTTTATTTTTATTTTAAATCTAAGGTAGACCTCATTCCGAGAATTTTGGTATCAACCGCGACCTTCTTGCGTGTGTAAATCTTTTCCTATGAATTTTTAAAGTTTCGACAGTTTATGACGTCACAGTGGGCTAGGGGTCCCGCCCAGGCGAGAGGGGCGCGTGACGTCATAAACGGTCGAAACTTTGAAAAATCATAGAAACAGATCTACTCACGCTAGAAGGTCGCGGTTGGTGCCAAAATTCTCAAGATTTAGTCTACTTTCGATTAAAAATCTTTAAAAATCAAGGCGCACCCCCGATTGCAAAGCAGTGAGCTTGCAGTCGAGTGATCTGTACAGAAAAATAATAAACCTTAGTGTGTTACTTTGCAGCATTTTTACTCTAAATTTGTAAATTTGAACCAAAATTTGTTTTCGATGTTTTGATAGTTCTTTGAGAACTCGGGGTCGTGTGAATATTTTTACTAGGGTGCCAAAGAGACAATTTAACTTACTTAGTGTGTTGGCGTCCACCATTCACAGTCTTTCCGTCTCTGTGGTCCAACGGTACCTGGAAATTAATGACCGTCATGAAGTTGATGTAAGTATTTATTACATTAACTATTCAGTATGTACCATAAGTTGTCGTCATGGCTACTGTTCAGTGGGTACTTGTACGCCAATGATAAATCTCAATGTCTGTAAGTACAAATTTCATGGTACACGAAATTGTTTACGTAAATACAGTACGCGATACAGAAGAAAATTGGTTATTTTTTAATATTGTGCGGGATTGAGCACCAATCGTGCGCACTAGTAGGGGTACTAGGGGCTTAGTCACCTAATCCCAAAAAATCCCAAAAGAAATCGAATGAAAACGGTAGAAGTATGTTTATTAAGAATTTCACGTTTGAGTGTGCGCAGAGGCTGCTATCAATCAGGGGAGATGAATTTCTCAAGAAGCCATCTAGCCCCAATCCACACAATCCCTGCCAAGGATTGCGGACTAAAAAACCCATTGAATGACACGAATGCATAACTGGACTGAGTTATCAATAATCCTCGGCAATGTTCGGAAAAAAACTCCGTAAAATCGCTCACACTTAGTAACCAAACTGGAGCAAATTTTAGCAATAACTCTTCTGAGTTATTAGAAGGGTGGTCGAAGAGAGGAAGTTTGTTAAGAAGTCAACATCTTAATAATAAAAAATTGGTAAAATTGTTACTACTCATGCAAAGTGCCAAAACCATATTTGGGGGTTAAATTACCCTGAGTTTCGCGTAGCAGATAGAGGAGGAAGGGGGAGATAAATTTCAAAAATTCAACATATTAACTAATCCCCCCCCTGCCTCTCTTCAACTTCTCCTTGTACCCCTATCTCGTGCGTATAACTGAGGGGAAAATGTTGCTCGAATTTGGTCCAGTATGGTTATCTAATAACGATTTTAAGGCATTATTTCTGAATATTCCCGATGAATATTGACTTTAACTTCAGTCCGGTGAATGTATCATAATTATTCACAAAATCAAGATGAATATTTTTGTGTGTTCATATCTCAAAAGTCAAAATACACTGTTGAGTCAGTTTTTGTGATCTTTGTAGATCTGGAAGCAACATTCGAATACCTGGTTGATTGTTCGAGGTTCCACTACGGGATCATCACAATTTCACAGTCACAAGACATAAAATCCGTGAGATCATTGTGTATGTTGAACAATCTTGAGAGTCTCGATCAATACACTTGAAAAACCACGATTCCCGCGTTTTGATGTGAATCCAAAAGGAGGGGATTATAAGTAAATACTCGAAAATCCGCACTCGTCGCGTACATGTGGAATCCGTTGCGCACGGTTCATCCAAGCCCTATTTCGCTCACTGACCGTTGTGTAGGGAACAGTGATGAATTCCCCCACTTCGCGATGGGCAGACGCTAGAACTATTCCCAGCTATCCGTTTTCCGATCTTTATTTAGATCGACTTTGTCTCGGACGGAGAATCGCGGAGTCCCTCCCCCCGCGTCACCGTTGCCGCGTTGGAAGTTTTACGGTCCTACGAGAAAAGAACCGACGTCATCCGCCAGGCTGGGGTTTCGGTCGGAAACTAGAAGGTAGATGTAAGAGAGTGAAAATATACATTGGAATACGCAGTGGTTCTTCTTGGGTAAACGAAGTTCAGACTTCAAAATTCACAACAGGTGTTTTCTCCGCAGAGTGCCATTACACACGATCCATCTATTCTCAAACAAAAGTTCCTACACTTCCATTTCCCGCGCTGATTGCGCACATTAAACCCTTTATCCCTTTTTTCCTTTTCCAAAAATTTTTATTTTCTCATTTGTTTCTTTTTAACACAAAGGATTCTACAGGGTGTCCAAGTAACTACGCTCCCCCCTCTTATTTTGTCTAATAGTGCCAGAAAAAATCGGATTAACGCTATTCTTCATAGTTTTTTGCGTAGAATTCAAAAATTACAAAATTGCGCAGTGCGCAATCATGATCAACTTTGTTTTTTCAAATGAGAACCCCCATTTTTATTGAAGATCCGGATTCTTCGTCAAATTTTATGAACATTTTACTTCGACAACTTTTTTTTTTTTTTTTTTGACGCGTGCAGCCCGCTCAGCGAGCACTCAAAGATGCGCAACCCAGGGATTGCGCCAAAGTTAAGATGAAAACCTCAAGTGTGGCACATTACTTAGCACTGTTTTTCTACGCTGAATCGCGTGTTGATATCCTTTTCTTGATTTGATTTCATTTTACCGTATCTATAGCCGAAAAATCAGCAATTTCGAGCAGAATTTCGAATGGAAGCGTTCGGTGTCTCTGTGAAATACAGAAGAACGTCCAATTCATTGTCAAAGGTCGTTGATCGTCGTACCCTTACCTGTGGCCGATTTTTTGCAACAGCTCCAGCTCGGTTGAAGGTTCTAACGACTCGAACAAACGCGAACCGCGTTGGAATCACTCGATCTGGATACCTTTCCTGATAAACTGCAACGCTTCTTCTTAATACTCGTCCTACCTCAAAATAAATGGACACCATGTCGCATTTTTCTTCCTTGGAGAAAATCGGTGGCATTGTGGACAGGAGAAAACATACATCTGTCCCAATTCATCAGAACTTTCGATAAATGACTCGATCACATAGGATCTCTGAACTTTTCGTCGTTCTCATTGCAAATTATCATCACATTGATAATGTACCGTGAACAAGGATACGGCAGTTTCTCTTAATGTAAACTGTATTGTCTACCTGCACAAAGGAGTAATAGGGTGACTCGCCCAATGAATGAACACTTAAGCTCTTAGCACACTAGCGACGAACTTTAATGTCTATAGTTCTTAAAGTTGCAGTACTACATTACTTGAATTTGTCTGATGTTGTTTAAAATTATGTAAGGAACAAGAATAGCATGGGAGAAGACGAGAAAAGTTGATTTTTATAGCTAATTTTCCACAATAAAGGAGTTAATGTATTTCACCCCATGAATGAACACTATTTCCTAGTGAATGAACCCTGAAATTCCAGTGAATGAACATTATAGTTCATATAGTTCATTCACTGGATAGGATAGTTATTTAAACAAGTTGAGGCAAAAAATCAGCAGTTTAGTTGTTTCTTCACTTGGGAAGCCTCCATTCGATTTAAAACCGTGAAATAACCCTCCAGCCAGTGAATGAACAGTCATTTTACTGTCGTTCATTTACTGGTTGGAGGTCATATTTTAGCTCCCACAGTATGAACACCCAACAAAACATATCATAATCAAAAAAATCCCTTCTACCCAATTAGTTCTCTCTAGAAAAACATATCAGCTACAATAATAAAGCATGACATTGACTGATTTAGCATTTTACTTTCCTCTAAACACTAATCCTCACGTAATGGCCAACTCCATTTCTTACCCCCAGAGACGTTCTTGGAGACAGACCTGCTGATAACATCAAAACCGAAGAAGATGGCAGACTTTTTTTTATCTACTGCTTCACCCTGCTATCTATGATATGTTGATGGAACTAATGAAAAACACCGTTATCACCAGGGTGCATCACAAGCCTTATTATTCCCAAATAACCTCGTACTGTTCATTCACTGGGGGGTGTTCATTCACTGGGCGAGTCACCCTAATTCGAGAAGAAAACAATACTCGGAAAAGATTCCACGGAAAATCGATGATTTCCTCCTCAAAAAAGTGACTTTTTCGGCTGTAGATACGGTAAAATGAAATCAAATCAAGAAAGGGATATCACCACGCGATTCGGCGTAGAAAAACAGTGCTAAGTTTTGCGCCGCACTTGAGGTTTACCTTCATCTCAACTTTGGCGCAATCTCTGGGTTGCGCATCCTTGAGCGCTCGCTGAGCGAGCTGCGCGCGTCCAAAAAAAAGTTGTCGAAGTAAAATGTTCATAAAATTTGACGTAGAATCCGAATCTTTAATAAAAAATGGAGGTTCCCATTTGAAAAAACAAAGATGATCATTATTGCGCATGGTTGCGCAATTGCGCACTGCGCAATTTTGTCATTTTTGAATTCTACGCAAAAAATTATGGAGAATAGCGTTAATCCGATTTTTTTTCTTACACTATTAGAGAAAATAAGTGGGGGGAGCGTAGTTACTTGGACACCCTGTATATTTGTATTTTTCTGATTTAATTCTGCGTGTAATTTGCACCTCCCGAATGTCCTAGTGTAAAATACACATGTTTCTAACTTTTAGGTAATGTATTCACTAGTTCATTTTTTTAAATTTTGAATCGTTAGTCATTAACTTTAACATGTTTTTCATTTAGTAATTTACTTTTAACTATAACCTGAGGATAGGTACTCTTCAAATGTTCTTGTTTGCTCGGATCTTTGTGACGATAGTCAGAGTTACCTGCAGTGTGGTCAACGAGGTGTATAAGCCACTGCAGTTTGCATCTTGCACAATTTTCTGTACTGTAGAGGATCTATTCTATCTGGTGTAGTATAAAAGGCTGTGCGTTGGTTTTTGAACATTCAGTGAAGATGTGATTTACATCCTGGATTAGATTCCCTTCACAATAATGACAGTAAGGTGACAGTTTACACGATGATGACAGCTGACTCCTTTCTCCTCTTAGTTAAAAGTTAACACGAATATAAACTCAACCGGCAGAAAATAGTGAGGACATTTCATTGAGGACAGGTTTCATTGATTGGTACCTTGGTACCTACCTTTGACAACTGTGGCGTACTCTTTGCTGGTTCAACGTAGAAAGACGTTGATCACTTTTCTGTTTTATCTTGCTCCCCGGCTTTGCTGGTGTTTGAGGAAACCTCATTATTAATGATCAACGTTTGAATCACAACCCTATCCAATCAGTCGAAGCAATTTAACGTTAGTCGGCTCGTCTATACGAGCACACATTCAAGACCGACTCCTCGTGTGACAGCTACCTGCCATACGGATGACGATGAGGCATTAGATTTCAACAGAATGTTATTCATCACATGAAACGGATGTGACGGTCGGCATAAAGCACGAGAATGAAGATCGAGGCATGAATACCAATATCACGGATGCATTAGAATCCAACAAGAAAATGGGTCGCCCTTTCCCGAACCGGAGGCACCCCCTTTCCTCGCGATAGGAGGAGGGTCCACAGAGAAGAGATAGTGCCAAGATGAATGTCTGCCCGATGCAGATGAGATCCGAACAATTCCGTCCCTTCCTCCCAAACACCCTTCACGTTATTAGACAATATTAAAGACGTCTTGAATCGGTTTCCCCCTTCAACTCTGTTTTCCCCTATCCCTTCATAATCATCATCCCTTCGACCGTTCACACCAAGAAGTAATTACTACCTAACTATCGACAACTCATCAAATTCATTCTTCCCCACCCCTTAGTCGCTTCGAAGACTTTTGTAATTTTCCGCTTCTACTCCATCCTGTCCGAGAACATAACTTTTTTGACCTTGTCAGTCGCCAGTACGTTCGTAATTTTAATTTCTTCCTTCGGTTTTCCTTTGAATGGTATAATTAGAAAAGTTATCATTGGAAGAGTTTCAAGCCTATCCAACAAGTAATCTCATCTTCCACGAAATCTTTATTTTTCTATCAGTTGATCGTGAATTGAATTGGAAGAAAAATAACTGTGAGTTGGACTTGGAGAGATTCCATTCCGTAAACGGCGTCACATCAACGAAGTAAAGGTAATTTCCCGAATTATCAATCAATGGTAGTTGAATGTTGTTTTACCTGTGTCAATGTTTTACCTACTATACACCATCCCTCGAACTAAAACTCTATGTTAAGAATTTTAGGGAATTATTACATAACGGTTTTTTGTTTGTGAATAGCTCTCCTAACTGCAATGATCGCAGGTTTTTCATTTCTCACTAGGTACTTGCTGTAAATGAACTGCTTTATGCTGAAGGGTCCTTAGCGGCACGAGGTTTTTATGTTTTTTTCTTTTGGTTTCACCTATTGATGCAGGCTGAGACCTTCTCCAAGCACTGCTCCGACAAGAAAAAGGTTCATTATTAAAAATAATGAACCGAAATGGAGGGTGCAGTTTTCGAAGTATGCAGAGAGGCAGAGAGGCCATATTTGCATGAAGCGATTCAAATATCGAAAAAGTAAGAGATAGTCAGTGTTCTTCAGCCTATTGATGCTTCGTTGCGATGAGCAGTTGAACTAGAACATTTCATGAGTAAACATTAGACTCGTGGCAAGTCGAGGCGGGAAAGAAATCGCTGACCGAGTTTCTGATTTATTTCACACAAACGGTTGGTCCTACATAGCCCTATGTAATCTCATTTGATTCCAAAAATTGAATGATATTTTGAATTGAAAAAATATGCCATAATATAGACATTATAGAGCTACAGCATTTAAAATTTCCGTTGCCTGTTGTTGCTCGATTCAAAAAGTTTATTATTGAAAATAATAAACGAAAAGTTACCAAGCAGAAATTCGCGTGGAATTCATGTTGGAACAATTGAGCTCTCAACTGTCCATCCACCCAGCCATTTTGGTAGATTTTAGCTAAAGACCCTGATAAGTGAATTAAAAAAATACCTCAAAGATACCTCGTATTATTTATTTGTTTGGGAGATTTTTCCTGTGATGTATTTTCAACCCCAAAGGCTTCACTCCAGTGGCCGAGAATTCCGATTATCACTGGACAACCAAACATCATTAGAAGAGTTCATTGGCGTTGGAGAGGTAAATAAACAACTCCGCGAGGTTTTCTTATAATAGTGCCGCTAAATTATCCAAACACCTGGCACCCACCGGTCTTACGGTTGGGCGTCTCATGATATCCTTGATGTCTAAGCATTCTTGAACGTAATCGAAAATAATGTTGGCAACCGAAGAAATTGATGTCAGACGAATCAGTCAGTTAGAGCTTTTATACAGCTAGTATGTCCACTCGCTCCACTGGCCCATCTAAATGGATGCGTACATCACTAGGCTTGCTCATCCTAATGTTTTATACTTGTTGGTTGTGATTTTTAGTTTCATGAGATTGAAGCATCCCGACACATTAGTATACGAGCATTACGAGTAGAGATGGGCTTGATGAAATATACTGGTCTTATACTCAGAGTCTCAACAGTTTTGTTCGCTTTTAGCTGTCGTTTATTTATTTCCCACTCATCCTAACAGTCGTACTGCCCAATTCTCTTGGCAGTTTTCTCTCTTTACATTGCAGTGGTTATTGTTATTTCTCACCCAGTTTTGAGCTGTCCAACTTCCACGACTGTTTTCCCCCTTTATATTGCAGCCGTTATAGTTATTCCTCACCCCAAACTGTTTTCTACTGCCCCATTTCCAAGGCAGTGTTTTTTTAAAATATTGCCAACATTTTGGTAATTTTTGATAAATATGGATTCTTACAACACACAATGTACATACTCGTACATAGCCTTTTCTCCTTCCTTTGGGAGGCCTTATCAAATTTGGAAAATATTGGTTGAGAATCTGGACAGATTTTGCTTTACGTCGAGACATCCCAAATAAATATGCCCCAAAATTGAAAGATAATTAACACATATAAATATGCTCCAAAATTGAAAGATAATTAAAAAAATAATAGAGGATCAAAACGTATGAAACGAAATCCTTTCCAAAATAGCCAGTGGAGCCTAGTATTTGGGCCTGGATGATTTATTCAGGTGAAATAAAAAAACCTAACAGGTACCTACTCAAATTCCGAAAAAGGTAGTGTATCGGAGCTCTAAGATGCAGAACAATTCAATATTGTACTATCGAGTCAATTGAACTCCAAGTTTGCTCGAACTTTGAGGATAATTTGCGGCTGAACCCATGAAGAATACACATTCATCACGATTCGAACAGTGGAAATAACGGTACATGAGAAGAAGTAGGTAGTGAAAAATCAACTACATAATTGCGAACGACTTCTTAATCGTGATGCTGATTATCAACTCGAAAAATCATTACGAGGATCGTGAAAATCCACTTCTATTTCTGCTCAATATTCCTATCTAGTATTTTTGTATCAAATATCCCACACTTTTATACCAAACACAGTTCGATGCGGCCATCAATCAGAGCACATCCAAGGACTCATGAAGAATGTTTTTGGTTTGCGCAAAATGAACTAATATAGGTAGAATCTCGTGTTGTTGAACACACCAAATAACCCAACATTCTTCCAGAAGGAAAAACAAAATTGAAAACATGCAAAAGCTTTCGATTCGCATCCTGTACATTCTAAGATAACAATGTGACAACTGCCATTGTGACTCCATGGTCATTCATCATTGCAGGTGCATTCGGACCTCCCGAACGGGACAGAGAAATATCGAAAAAGGACTCACCCGAGTCATACAGAGTCATTAGAGATATCAAAAGAGAACCAAGCAATCACGTTTTGCTTTCTAGATGAATGGAAAGTCCATGCCAGGGGTCGTCAAAGCCTTTTTGTCTCTTTGTTGCACCATGATTGTCAATTTTCTCTGAAATGAAGGCTCACAGACCCATCTGATTTAAAGCTCTGGCTAGAGATTTTGAACATTGATACTCAAGTACCTAATAAATAGATTCGCTTGGTCCAATCTTTCACAGATCTTCATAGCTGAGTAATTGGTTTCTATCTTCTAGATTGTTCTATCTTCTAGATTGTCGACTGTGGGCGTCGGTGGTCTAGTGGACAGTGTACCGGACTGCGGTGATAAGATGAGAACCGTCTAGCGGGGACGCGCGTTCGAGTCTGGTCGTCGCAGAAAGGTTTCTGTCTGATAGACGATCGGCAATCTCTCGTTCCAACCCAGGGCGGTGATGTTTGGGAAGCCATGAGCGAAATCATCAGAACAAATTCTGATCTCCCCTTAGGGAGACAGCTGATGACGTCCGCGACGCCAAGAATGGCAGTCGGACGAAAATTCAACCTGAAATGGTTGCTTACTTTACTTTACTTTACTTTTTTCTAGATTGTTTCTAAACTAACTCATCCAATAATGGATGCTATTCATCCAACTAATTTTTTCGGGGAAACATATAAATTGGAAAATGGCAACAGAGTGACTTAAAATAAATATATTTTATGGCAGCGGTTATTCTCAAAATTATTACCAAAACTAAAAAAACGTCTGCCAAGTGGGTGTGGCAGATAGCTTCCTCGTATCCATAACCCGATTGTATAGATGATCCGATGCATGGTAGTTAATCTCAAAACATCAGAACATCAAAACAAGATAATCTGTAACATCCCTGAAAATTTCATTGAAATCGGATGGAAAATGTAGAAGTTATGGCTGTTACAAGGAATTCACGTTTGCGCATGCGCAGTCGCTTCTATCAGTCCGGGGATGATGATTTTCATAGGGGACCGTCTACACACCAACCCGCACAATCCCTGAAAATTTCATAGATATCGGACAATAACTTCGTATAGTTATGCGCGTTACAAGGAATTCATGACAGACACACAGACAGACAGACAGACAGACACACAGACACGGAACCAAAATTGTTCAGAAAGGTCTAAAACGCAAAACGCGAGTGAAAATTTTGATTTTGGAGAACTTTTTTTTTCGTCCTTGAAAAGTGAAAACAAGGCTTCCGCTACCTTGGTAGACTCGGAAGCAAAATTTATCGTAGGCTACATTCATACGACCCTTAATGGTCTAGAACCTTCATTCGCCATTTTGGTTTATTATTTTCAATAATGAACCTTTGGAATCGACCAACAGAATAAAATTTTAACACCCCCTCAAAATTTGATGGTTTACGTTTCAAGGTACGTAGAATCCAAAAATCGAATAAAAATTTGGCCGTCCGTCCGCCGTACGCGGCACTTTTGCCCCTTAGCATTGACCGATTTTGATGAAATTTGGTGTGTAGGCTCTATTTGGGTTCTAGTTGTGTCCCAAAGATTTTGGTTGATGTAGGTAACTTCTAAGGGTTCCAAAATCAATTTTGAAATTTTGAAAACGCCCTAACTCAAAAAAATTTTGATAAAAGTATTCTTTTTCCTTCAGTTTAAGATTCTATAGAATTTTTAGAATTTTTTGAGACCACCCGGAGCTCAGTAGGACAAACCGTTCGCTCACTACAAGAATTTAAAGTTTGGACGTACGATAAATCAGAAACACGAGTGTGAATCGCAAAAGAGGCCTAATCTCCGTTCAAATTAAAGCTGACCGAAATGCGATCGATGTTTTTCTTCATGTTGGATGGTTGGTGGCTTTGCAGACGAGTCTAGATCTATATAGAAAAATAAAAAATAATAAACCATTGTTTAATAATTTGCAGCGTTTTTTTCACTTTGACCCATTTGATCTTGTACCTACACATAGAGAACAAAGAGGGTGAATTTATCCAAAAACTGTGCTACTCGAATTCCGCCTAAGATGAAAGCCAATAAGGAAAGTGGTTCGATGGTCTGCATCAGGCACGGTATCGGGTAGCAGAGTAGGGATTTGGATACCTACCTGTTGACAATCGTTAAACGTGAGACAAACTGTCACTCGAGATGAAGTTGTAGAAATGGAGTAGTTTGTCTGGTTTTATTGAAGAACTCGAGTTCATTGGTTTCACTGGTTCGTGATAAAATAGGTGTTGTTTTGTAGATGATAAAAATATGAAAGTAATTGGGAAGGTTTTGGAGAAATGACCAAGCCAGAAAGTATTAGTATTCTCGACATCAGAGTTGGATGAGTGTTGAATCAGATCCGAGCCATCGATGATTATAAGAGAGAATTTGTATCTAATCAGTGTCGTATTAGTTATAAATATCAGTGATTTGTATTGAATAATTGAGTAAAGATGCTTGAGTGCATTACTGAGCAGTACCACTGGCAAATTTCTCAATATTAATTATTTTATGGTTTTCAGAGTTGAAAACGATCATCGCGGTTGAGAAGATTTTTCTCTTCCTTACGCCGAATGGCTCTTCAGCCATTAAATCTAGCAGCCCAATATAATCTAGATAATTCCGAAAAGAAGGTCAAAAGAATGTCAAAAGAAGTTGTTCCCGATTATGTTGACGATCTGAGTTTTTTCAATAATGAACCTTTGGAATCCACAGAAAAAAATTTGAACCCCCTCTCAAATTTTGTTGGTTTACGTTTCAGCTTACATAGAATCCAAAAATCGAATAAAAATTTGGCCGTCTTTCCGCCGTCCTCGGCACTTTCATTAGTTCCCATGGACCGATTTTGATGAAATTCGATATATTGGCTTCATTTGGGGACTAGTTGTGCCCCGAAGCTTTTGGTTGATGTAGATCACTTCTAAGGGTTGAAAAATAAGGGCTAAAACTTTCAAAGCACCCTAGCTCAAAAAATGTAGAAAACGTTGAAATGTTAGCTGACCGAAATACAATCGTTTTTCGTTTCTTTGAATTGTACTCAGTTTTGCGTCCATAGCAATCAGTATTCAAATTTCCTAGTGAAGGCACCCGCAACTCTCTATTTCTTAGCATTGAGTGTGAAGCTAGATTGTGATGGTAGGTTGGTAGGTAGTGATAATGGCAAAGCTGTGTGCTTTTCAGGCCAGTGATCTACACAGAAAAATAATAAACCTTAGTGTAATAATTTGCAACGTTTTTTGATTATACTTACCTTGAAACATCCATCAAATTATTAACATCGATTGAAGCGTGGTGGAATTATGAGCATTCTTCTTGAGTCCAGCCGAAAACTACCTCCCAAATTCAAGCATAATCGGACCATTAAATCGTGAGAAATTTGTAATACGAAGGTTGTCAACATTTTTGATGGACAGGATACAAAAGTATATTATGCAATAGCTGATGAAGGTACGTCAAGAGATAATGTCGTAACATGTATGATGTAACATCGCTTTATTAAATAACAAAGCAATCAGAAACGCGAAGGGCAGCGATTTCCCTGTCCAAACATTCGAGGTCATCAATAAATCCGTCGATAGCAACAAACCACCTGTCTCCCGCCGAACGATATTGAATTTTCGTAGGTTTATTTGTCATTGATTACTCGCCCTAATCATCCCCAGAACGTGTTGCGTGCTTTTTATAGGAAGGTCGTTATAACTTATAATTACCGTGAATGGTGGGGAGAGGGGTAGTTTCGATTGTCAATACCCACTCCTGTGCGTCTGAAAGAATTACGCTGGTTTTGATGAATAAACGAGCTCTTCTTTATACGGGAAGGGTCAACCGATCAATAAAGGGATCGATTCGTTTGTTACCAACAAACAAACGCCTGCCAAGACGGGTGGGAAGTATACCTTCATCGCATTGAAAAAACGACGAATTACAGTATTGACGAGGAGGACCTAACAAGAAACATGATATACATAATTATGATTATGGATTTACTTGCTCACTACCAAAGATAAAAAACTGTGTATCCGTCCAGCAAGCAAAAAAAAAAAAAAAAAAAAAAAAAAATGTGCTATAGAGTTTTCAGAACAACTTTGGTTATGTCTAACAGTAATCAATTTATGGTCCCTACGATAAATTCATGAAATCATGGGTCAATATTGATTAAATTCTCAAGGTTAGCCTCCATGAATCAAAATCCCTATTCCCTTAAGAATCCATATTCTCAAGGTTCCCTATGAATCAAAATCCCTATTCCCTTAAGAATCCATATTCTCAAGGTTCCCTATGAATCAAAATCCCTATTCCCTTAAGAATCCATATTCTCAAGGTTCCCTATGGATCAAAATCGAACCCTGTGATGTCACTTCATAAGTATTCCAATTTCACTAAAATTCTTATGTTATTGGGGGCTGGGCCCATGAAGAATCCTATTTGAAGGTGTCACATCTCATGTAGAAATTTAAAAATCAACATAATAGGGAACTTCATCTTAATCCTGTTGATGGCTGTCATCTGAAAAAATTATCAACATGTTCAAAAAAGTCAAGTATCCGATCTCTGCATTTCCATGTTCTACACGAGGAAGTTGTACTCGTCACCCTACTTGGGAGACGTTGTTTCTTGATCAGAATACAAAATTGTCTGTTCTACATGTTGTTCTACCCCTCCAAGTAAATTTGATTTCATGTTTGACAGTATTACAGCCCTCAGTAAATTTCAAATGAAGCTGGTCTCAAGAGGTATTATACGTCGTATTAATCATTATATAAATTTGTTTTACGCTTGCGTGAGGGCTTTTACCATCGATCTGAACGAATCGGAATACAGAGAATCCATGATATGATTACCTTAATTACCTTCCAAACTCGAGCGAAATCGGACGATTCAATCGTTGAAAATCCGTTCCATTTATTTCCTCGTGGAATAATGTCGGCTGCAACAGCTGTCTCCGCCGAGATTGCAAGATGACGAGCGAGTGCGGGAAGAATGATAATTCGAGGGTTGAAAAGGTGCGGATAAGTGGAATCAGATGAAAACCCTTTGTTGAAACAGTTGGTCGGGAACTGCTATTTCCGGATCAGGAGAAAACTGCGTGGCACATTACGTCGAAAAGAAGGAATCAAGCAAGGAAATTTGAACTGTTTTGGATGAACGGTCATCAAAATTCGATCAGAGAAATTGGAATGGTATCAGCGCTATAATCAACAAATTTAATCGTAGGAGTTTTATATAAATAATTTACTCCAAAATCTTGTAAATTTATGGGTAATTGTCATGAATATGAGAAACTTAACGGTCGAATCAAATGTACACAAATGGCTCAACTAACGGTGCTCAGATGGTTGAGCCAACCACGCTCAAACATCTGAACGATTCTCAAAGGGCTGAACCAGTGACGGTCAAATATTTGAAGTATCCACGTCTCGAACATCTTAACCACGCTAAAACGGCGTAATCAATGATAAACTGATCAACTTCTCCTTATGGGCTAGAAATATGTCGTTTGGGCTACCTCAACTACTAAGTTTGCTTCCCTACATCTGGTAAAATTATTGGGCCTCCAAATTATTTTATTCGGATTATATTGTGTTTCAGAGCTCTCTGAACAATTTCCTTGTGTTTCATTGGGTCTATCTGTGATTAATTTCTTGTCTCGAGCATAATTATCTATTAGAATAAATGGTCCAATTGCAATGAAATTTTAAAGATTTAAGCAAATCAGAACGTGAATGATCCGTCAGTTTCATCTTCATTGGACCAATAGTAGCGACTGTGCATGAAAAAATGTATTTCTCTTGCATATACATTTTTACGTCCAAATTTTGCTAATCGTGCCTAATTTGGAGGACGGGTTGGTGATGATAGCGCTTATTGCTCTCACAGACACGGAATCAGTATTGTTTAGAAAGCTTCGAGGACCCACATTTACGAATATTGAGCTTTCCCACCAGGGAGGTGAGAAGAGACGATTTTTTGAAATTTCAAATCCCGACATTTGACATTCTACTTGCTATGTAAGAGTATACCTACATCTGAAAATCGAGATTATTACGATCTTCTTCGGAAGAAGAACCGCAAAAAGCAGCGTCGGGAGGATCCCGGTAGATAGGAAGAGACGGTAATAGAAGATGGCGATGGAATAAGGTGACTCCGGATAATTGTGGTTGTGGATCCAGACGGCAAGAAAACGCCCTGAACATTCGAAGCACGCTCCAACAAGAGACCTGTAACAGGGAACGTCCCTTGTCGACGCTTCTTTCATACAGACGTACTCTCGAATTCTCAGAGTCATCTCGAAGGAAGCGGAAATGAACGGAATTGCAGAAGGGTGGAACTGATTCCAAGGCGCCAGAATATCACATTGGCAGAGACCTCGGCTCAATTCACTGACACACCGAGAATCGGGGTCGAAGTTCGAACAAAGTTTTTTCCAGGAATTCGATAGTAATAACTAGAGATGATATTTTTTACTATATTTCCTTGTTATTACAAGGAAATACAAAATAATGTGTTCCGGTAACTGACAAACATAACAACTAGGAAACGATAATAACGACAAGTTAAAAATAACGACCCCATGAATCTCGCATCTCAATTGTTTCCTAGTTGATCAAACACCTGAGACAATATGGCTCAGCAGTTGACTCTTTCGCCAATTGAATTACGCCAGATTTGGCAGTTTCAGTTTTCAATTTTGATGAATCGAAAGAAAATCGATCGTGCTGGGGCAGCATTAGTCTCTCTGAAATTTTTAGTTGATTGCAAACGCCACCCGTGTCTTGTTACGCTGGTACGTGACCCTGATGATCTTCGTTGGGTCCACATTTTTTAGCCTGTAAACAAAAAACTTGATTCCAATGGTTCATTATTGAAAATAATAAACTAAAGTAATTAAGAAAAGATTGCTCATTTAGAATCGGACTTGGCTCAAAAACGTTGCAAATCATTGCCCAAAGGTTTATTATTTTCTGTATAGATCACCCTTCTGTATAGATCCCTCCCCACCAACCATAGGTACCTACTGTTTGTACCCTTAAGTACTCATAGGGACCGAACAGTTTGTCCTACAGAGCTCCGGGTGGTATCAAAAATTTTAAAAAATTCAATACTATTTAAAATTGGTGGAAAAACGATACCTTTATTTTGAGAGTTTTCGAGCTAGGGCACTCTTGAAAATTTCAACCCTCAATTTTCACCTCTTAGAAGTGACTGACATGAAACAAAAGCTTCGCGACACAACTAGACCCCAAATGGAGCCCATATACCAACCTTGAACCAAATCGGTCCAGTGTTGCTAAGAAAAGTGCCGCGTACGGCGTACGGCGGACGGACGGAAAATTTTTTATTCGATTTTCGGATTCTACGTACCTTGAAACGTAAAACATCAAATTTTGAGGGGGGTTAAAAAAAAATTTTCCTGCTCGATTCCAAAGGCTTATTATTGAAAATATGTTATTATTTATAAAATAAATATTTTATATATTTAAATTATTTTTATATATGTAAATATTATATATTTTATTATTTATAACAATAAATATACACTTATTATTATTGAGTATATTTTATGTTGATGAATAATCCAAACGATGTGTTGCATAATATGTCTCATATTATGAGAGATTGGGGAGATAGTAACTATGTAGATGGAGATAGTAGCTATCTAGATGGAGATAGTAACTATCACGAACTATACCAACTGTTGGTATACAATTTTGATTTTCAATTGATTTATCAAGAGTTACCTGGACCATTAAAATCATCTCGCAAAACATGCCCTCTTCGTCTATAATAGTTTATAAATACTTACATCAAATTCAGCTAAATCTGGTTCAAAAATGAGTGACTTCTAACCAGTGAGCAACTGTGTACTCGTATAACGATGAAAGTTGAAAAACTCGGCGCTGCGCGCCTCGGCGGGGGCTTCGCCCCCCGCACCCCCGGATGATTTCCGCTTAGAGCCTAATGGCTAAAATGTGACATACCTTGAAAAGGTTTTTGCTCCCTCTCCCTCTTTATCTTTCTTCCACTGTAATATTTAAGATACCTCCTTATTCATAATAACATCAGGTTGTCAAGCATATTTGTCGTCAAGCATAATATGCATAATATTATGATAAATCATAGCGCTACTTTCCTGTCGCTTTTTACTGTCGATTTTTCCTGTCGTTTTTCGGCGGGGGGTCCCATAGCTAAAACCTTTTCAAGGTTAAAATTCACGAATATCGATAATCCAATTTTGACGGAAAATAATAGTCAACAATATCAGCTTTTGAAAAACCATAGTGAAAATTGTGAGCACAAAATTCATGAAAATCTCCTATATAAGGAAATAAATCGAACAAATTTCAATTGATACGTATCAATAGAGATATCAAAATTCCCAAGCAACTTTCAGATGGTCTCGGCACGTAATAGTCACAAATCTGGACAGGATGTCGCTTCCCGTTGAAGCACACCTGTTGCTTATAAAAGTTATTCGATGTTGAAATTGAACTTTACGGTTCTACAACACTAACATCGTTTATGTCTCAGTAGGAGAATTCAGGTATTATTTTCAACTTTATTGGTACGTTATACAAGAGTTACCGTTCTCGAAACGTTCGAGATATTTATAAACCAGAAGTTTGTTTAATACTTCATTATTAAAGACGCTGATAACTTTGCTGGTCGACTCTTTTATTATGGAAATCCGTTGTTAATGATAAGTTAATAGGAAATTTCCGAGTCCTTTTTCTCCATCCACATAATTCATGGATCTTTTTCATTTATTAAAACTCAGCAGAGAGTAAGTACTTCTTCAATATTGTAATATTCAGCGAGTTAAATTAATGCAAATATATTTGGTTTAAAGAATTCGAAGAACTTTCGAAAAATTATAGTAGCCTCAGAAAACACTTTTTTATGTTCCTTCAAAATATCATATCAATTTTTAAAATCCTAAGAAGTACCGTTCACGAGCTCATGGGTTTTTCGTGGTTCAATTGAGGTTACTCTGTAAAATACCACATTTTGGCTAAAAATACCAATGGATTTACCTAATTTTCGAAAAAACATTATATGGGGTGAGTAGGTACTAGGTATATTGTACTAAAATCTGTTGAGTAACCTTAAATTTGAATTACACCTAAATATGTATGATTATCAGTAAATCCAGCCGTAAAAGTCATTACTAGGTATCTTCACAACCGTTATTAATCTGAAGAATGTATACAAATGGAACTTTTGAAACGCAACGTCTAATTTTGCTACTGCTTCTTCAGAATCGTCCGCCTTTCTACCGGGAAATGAAACAGTTTTAATTAACAAAGCCCGGAGTGACGTCAAATAGGTCGGGGGCTTTTGATGACTGATGAGACGGAAGAGTTGAAGGGCCATCAACCAAATGGAAAATCGGCTGAAGATTATGAAAAACGTCAGTCACTTTAGCAGACAACTGGAAAATTATCTTATTTGCTCTAAAATGAGTCCAGATGGGAGAGTCTGCATATTTGTTTAGGTAGGGAGGGGATGAGCCTAATTCAAAAAGGTTAGTTTACCAGGATAAAACATAAACCGAGAATATAGTTGAAAAAACCCTGGACACAATATTCAGTATAACCCTTATTTTTTCGTTCCCAATTTCTAAGAATTTTTATCAACCGTTTGCTAATGAAGATAATAATAATTAATTATTAATGAATGTTTCATGACATTTTTTCATCAATTAAGATGCTGTTCAATTTGTTATCACTAGTCCTTATCCCATTCAAGGTTACTTCTTAGAGATACTTCCTTTACTCTAGGAGATGGGCGAATGGTGAGTCATAAACACGAGTGTGAATCGTACATGAACGTTTGCTGTCCGAAGTGAGCCAAATTTAACTGGTACAATTTAAACTTTTCTTGTTTCTCCGAATAGAATTTCAGGCCTATCAGTTGTGCTTCCCTAACAACTTAGAATGAAATTTCTTATTGAAGGCACCCACAACTTTGTGATAACGATATTTTACTGGGAAGAACTTTCTGGCAACATAATCTTGATTATTGACCATGCACAGTAATGGTAGGTAGGTAGACGTGGATGGGTTGGTAGGTCTTCGTAGACGACTGATCTTCACAGTCATCCCGACTGACTGCTAGTCCAAATTCATTCAAATCTTGATTTGAACATTCTTATAGCTTTTCTTCAAAGCAATTGGCATCATGGTTCGGGAAATGACACTATGAACTTCAAAATGGTTGGGAACGGCGGATATTTTTGACGTGTAAGCGAAAGCAGGCTTGAGAAGGAGCTCATCTCCCGCTCTCCTCTGTATGAATTCGGAACGCGTTTCAGAGACGTGGCGTCCCGGATCACCTCCACAGATGTCCCTGGTGGTTGCGACCCTCGAAGAGATGAAAAAAAAGACCAAAAGCTGGTATATCTCATACCTAATACGGCCTTGCATCCATAGTTCATCTCCTCCCTCCTTTCATCCCTCAGGGACCGGCTTCGGAATATTCCAGGCAGCTGCGATCCCAAGGTTGGGAAGGCGTCTGGGGAGGTGAATCTCCTCTCAGGGCTCGTCAGAACGTGATCGACCTACATTTTTGCATGTTGAACCCAAAAAGCGACTACCGGAATTTCACAGGCCTCCGAACATTCTGCCATGAAACCACCAGAATATTCAAAGTAAATCACTACTAATGCACCCAACTCACTGATAAATCCAATATGAAATAAGCATGACTGGGGAAATTACACTGCCCTTCCAACTAGGCCGGTGTACTTTTTCGTTCTGAAGGTGGAGAAGATTCGGGACCCAAGCATCTTACACTTACAAATATATATTTTCTCACGCCTACTTGGCATGAAGCAGAAAAACGCTGCAAATTATTACACAATGGTTTATTATTTTTCTATATTGATCACTCGTCTGCAAAGCCACCAACCATCCAACATGAAGAAAAACATCGATCGCATTTCGGTCAGCTAAAATTTGAACGAAGATTAGGCCTATTTTGCGATTCACACTCGTGTTTCTGATTAACCGTACGTCCAACCCTTAAATTCTCGTAGGGAGAGAACGGTTTGTTCTACAAAGCTCCGCGTGGTCTCGAAAAATTCTAAAAATTCTATAGAATCTCAAATTGATGGAAAAACAATACCTTTATATCAAAATTTTTTGAGTTAGGGAGTTTTCAAAATTTCAAAATTCATTTTTTGACCCTTAGAAGTGACCTATATCGACCAAAATCTTCGGGGCATAACTAGACCCCAAATGGAGCCTTCATACCAAATGTCGTAAAAATCGGTCAATGCTAAGTGGGGAAAGTGCCGCGTTTGGCAGACGGACGGCCACATTTTTATTCGATTTTTGGATTCTACGTACCTTGAAACGTAAACCAACAAATTTTGATGGGGTATTAAAAAAAAATTTTCTTGGTCGATTCCAAAGGTTCATTATTGAAAATAATAAACCAAAAAAATTATACTCGAAATTCACTGAAATAGTGCATATTTATGAGTTTAAAAAACGCTTAAAACTGTGATGTACTTAATACTAAATTATTGTACTTATTCAATTTATCATCATTTATACCACCCTAGTATTTCTACTATTCTAATATGCATCACTATCTAATCTACACAATACAACAAAGTTAAGAAGGACTGCTATTTTGGGGTTCATTCAAGTGCCATTGCTCTTACTTTTGTAAGTATGTTAAAATGTAAGATAATTAGCGAAACTGTAGAGTGAATTGTTATTAAGTTATCAACAAAATGTTATCTAGGGTTATAATTTAAAACATATTGTTTAGTAATGCATGCATTCCAGGGGACGTCCCATTGGATAAGCATTAGATCAGTTCAACCAGTTGTTAAGTGATAAAACTGTTTCACTCGATGTAATTTATTTATTACTTTAGGCAAGAAATACTGACCCCCCCCCCCCACCATTATCCACCTTAACATTTCTAGCGGCATGGGAGCCTCGAATCTGAAGAGCATTTTAAAATCCATGATCTACGATACCCAACATGCGAATTCGAGTTCACCCCCCCCCCCCCCACCACCACCCAAACGTCAACAATGGTGCCAGTCTTGCACCAAAGCGGAAATACGTCGTAACATTGAACTTTCATCTGTTAGTTTTGGTAGGCAGTCCGTCGAAGTTCACATCCGTATTCAAGGTGAAACACACAAAAAAAAAAAAACACGAAATAAGCGGTTCATGGCATTATGGCACCATATCCTGGCACCATGGTGGCACCACTATTAGTTCCATGGTGGTACAGATAATAATTCATGAAAATCCGGAGGTATAATCAGAATTTTTCCTCAATTTCAAAGCTTGGGTACAATTAGTAAGCAGTAAAGGAACCGAAATATTGAAAAATCGGATATTTTGTGAATATTATCCCCCCACTCACCCCCTCCCCTTGCGAATTTTGGTACTCTGGTAAAATCATGTACAACTCGGAAGTTATTTGAATCAAACCAAAAAATAAACACGCAAATCAGTTGGAAATTGAGGCCTGGGCAGAGTTTACAAGATTATGCACGCAAACGCACGTTTTTTAAGCATTAACCCCCCCTTTCCCCCTCTTAAAAAGCAAAATCCGAAATTCCGGCGCCGTAGTGCACAACTAGATAGTTTTCCGCGTCGAACAAAAAAAGAACCAGGAAAATCGGTTGAGAACTAAGGCCTGTGCAGAGTACACAAGATTATGCCCAAAAACCCACGTTTTTCGAGCTTTAGCCCCCCCTTTCCTCCCCTTAAAAGGCAAAATTCGAAATTCCGGCGACGTAGTGCACAACTAGATAGTTTTCCGCGACGAACAAAAAAAGAACCAGGAAAATCGGTTGAGAACTAAGGCCTGTGCAGAGTACACAAGATTTTGTTACACACACACATACACACACCTATACACACACACATACACACACACACACACACAGACATACACCTATGGTTTTTTTCGCGGATTTGGATTCAGAATGGTCTAAAACGGATTACTGTGTGGTTATTTTTTTTTTCTGTTGAGTGTTGTCCAACTTCACCCCAGATCGATCGCATAAGGACGCCCAAGTCTTACTGTGGGACGTCCTAAAAACTACAAAATATACTCCAGACTCTGAAAAAAAAAAACATCAACAGGCCAAGCAAAACGCATTGCCACTAAAAAACATAACTGAAATGAAGGAAAACCCTCCAACCACAATAGAGATGTAATAAGTTCGCCCAATGGATAAATTGAATTACTAAAGTAATGCTTTCAAACCATAATTCATACCATCATTCATCATTTTTATACTCCATGATTTTTTGTCCTATTGAGAAACTTCACGCTCCCAGTAAACGCACCGCACACAACGGTCTGAAATCGATCAGGGTCTCTACTAAGCTGAATTGCAGACCTGCTCTCAAAAACAATGTTCACCAACCTTAGTAAGTGGATAAAAAATAAAGTAACTGGTTGAGTGCTATTAGAACATAATATTTACTCTATAGAAGATATCGACTTATATTCTTAATTTACCAACCCAAAATCCTATATCCATGAATAAAAACGACGATTTAGTAATACCTCGACATTCATGCTTTTAGTGTCAGTGTGATTCAACACTCAAACCGTCCATTACACCGCTCAGCGGAATAATACCGAAAAGTGCTGAAACATTTTACCGCTTTTAGATCCGTGAAGAGCCGAAACTTTCGATAAAAAACAGCGATCTTGTCACTTGGATGATTCGTGTCTTGAAAGCTTACACTCTTTCATAAGTGATGTTTTCGGTATAGAAACCATCGGGAGTGGTATCATACGACAGTACACCTTTCAACATGATGGAATGAGAAGAATTTAAGATCTTTCGCCGTGATGGGTGGGCAGTATTGACTCCTCACATTAATTATGAATATGTGGAATTTTATAGTGTGAAACTGGAACTTTTTACAGTATTAAAATGATTTCTCTGACGTGGAGCGTGACTTGAGAAACATAACCGTGAATGAAAATTGAATATTGCCAATTTATACCGATGTTTTCGAAGCAACCACCTCGGAGAAATATCCCAACTACCCAATCTCTTCAAAACCCAAATAAAGATCAAAATCATCGATTGAGAAATACGTTTTACAGGAAAATGATCAATGAATTCATAGGTAACATAACTCGGAGCTAATCCACCCCTTCCACGATAATTGAAGACCCTGCCGCAACAACGAGCGAACTGTAAAATTATCGTTTATGAGTTAACACTCGTTTCGAACTCGTATGTACTCGCCCGATCTAGTGATGATACAAGAAACTTCCAGAACTGCTAAGTAGCATGAGTACCTATTCTTGAAAGTTTCTTAAATTCCATCAAATTTTATTAGTACCAAAAAACACCTAGACACTAATTTCCAAAGCAAACGTTTGGAACACTTTTTGAAACATGTCTTTTCAAAATTTTTGTCTTGAAAGCACACAGTCCAAGTCCTAGCAAACAATAAAATTTATTTTATTTAATACGTTCAGAACTTTTCGCACAATTCGTACAAAAACGTACAACATGTCATAGATACGAAATTTGATTCTAGGTAGCTAAGGAAGCACAACTGGGTGACATCCGAAGAAACGAATAAAATCTGGTTGTTGAAACTTGACTCCCTTTTGTCAGCGAACGTTCATGCGCGATTCAAACTTGTGTTTCTGACTTATCATTCGTCCAATAAAGAGTATAGGAAACAACTCAGAAATCAGGAACATATTCTTCTGAAAATGTTTCACAGTAAACGCCGTTTGACGATTTTTGACCGTCTGTATCTTCATTGATGAACAACGTGACGTAAGATTCATTAATTAGGTAATTTTTTATCCTAATTGAGCAAACTATTGGTCCCACAGATGTCTGGGTGGAGTCATTGAATTTTTTGACATGTTTGCCCCCAATTTTTTTCACGTGACTGACAAGTAGACCCCAAATGTAGCCGATACACCAAATTTTATAAAACTTAGTTCATGGGAACTGGGAGATTTTTAGATTCTACATTACCCAAATTTTTAGGAGATTACAATTTATTTATTTCTCGACTCTAAAGGTTCATTATTGAAAATAATAAACAAAAAAAAAACCTTTTTCTGGGATTTCTGGGATTATTTATTTCTCGACATTTAAGGTTCATTATTGAAAATAATAAACCAAAGTGACCATTTCTGGGATGAAGTTGTAGTATAGAATACATTTTAACCCTTAATAACCTGAACTATCTTTTGGGATGTCCAATTTTTACCTGATACAGTTTATTGACTTTTAAGCCAAAACTGATAGCCATTGGCTATTTTGATACTCAAAGAAGAAACAAGATAATTCTCGAGTTGACAGAATGAAATAGGGCCTTCGGGGTACCTTCTACCCTCGTTAATTTCTTATTTTGTAAGGTATTAGTTGGATTTCCTCGTTATAGATGGCGCCACTGTCTAAGGCAGCACAAATCCCTCTATGAACGGAACCTTTCCCACCTTATTCCTTGGTTATTTTCTTTATGACAAATAACTGACGCCAACATCCCTCCAAGGATCTTTCCAAGTTTCCTTCTACTTCAACAAAATTGGGTTTATAGACAGGTAGCGCTAGTGTGGCCTTAGGAAAGATCATTCTTGAGCTGATACTGTGATAGGGCCTTCAAGGAACCTTCTGCTCAAATGTTTTATAGATTTATCAAAATACATCTATAATTAATTTTCAAAAGTCCGGAAAAAAAACATTTCTTGAACAAGTGGGAAATTAAGGGTTAAATATTACATTTTAGAATGTAGTACATAATACATTTGAAAACATGACATACACGAATTCTCTTGTATGGATGTATATCAATGTACTAATACTTGACGGTGTGCTCGAAAATAATTATGAACCCGTGTGGAACGAGGTGGCAAACAACTCGATAAAGTGAAAAACACGCGGGTAGGTCTTGCATCTACATTTCCGCAGCGTGTCTGAATTCGACCCAACACTTTTACAAGTTGACAAAAATATTAACTCCTGTGGTTGTCGGGTAACACCGATAAACGAGTGGTCGAAGCCTGTGAAATTTAATTAAAACCTGAAACCACAGCTTAGTTGCACTAAATTTCCGTCCTTTTGACCTCTGCGGGGAGAGTGTTGTGGTGGATCGATAAGCAAAGCACGGATAAATGTCCCGTGAAACACCCAATTGTTTTCACGGTTTACAATTGACAAGTTCTAATTTCAAGCAATTTTGGTGTAGCATTTCTCTACATGAATTCGCACTTCGTCTACATTTCCTGGAAAATATGAGAAGAAAACAGAAAAAACGTCAAATTTCCCGTTTCGGGCAAAAACAATTAAAAAAACGCTGCAAATTATTACACAAAGGTTTATTATTTTTTATTTTTCCATATAGATCACTCGTCTGCAAAGCCACCAACCATCCAACATGAAGAAAAACATCGATCGCATTTCGGTCAGCTATAATTTGAACGGAGATTAGGCCTCTTTGGCGATTCACACTCGTGTTTCTGATTTATCGCACGTCCAAACTTTAAATTCTCGTAGTTAGCGAACGGTTTGTCCTGCAAAGCTCCGGGAGGTCTCAAAAAATTCTAAAGAATCTTAAATTGAAGGAAAAACAATACCTTCATATCAACATTTTTTGAGTTAGGGCGTTTTCAAAATTTCAAAATTCATTTTTTGACCCTTAGAAGTGACCTACATCAACCAAAATCTTCGGGGCACAACTAGACCCCAAATGGAGCCTACATACCAAATTTCATCAAAATCGGTCAATGCTTAGTGGCAAAAGTGCCCCGTACGGCGTACGGCGGACGGACTAATTTTTATTCGATTTTTGGAATCACGTACCTTGAAACGTAAACCATTAAATTTTGAGAGGATGTTAAAATTTTTTTTTCTTGGTCGATTCCAAAGGTTCATTATTGAAAATAATAAACCAAAAGGGTTCGATTTTGATGAAATTTTGTATAACTCTATGAATATGTGCACATTAATAACTCTGCGCAAGTGCATAATATTATTTTATTATTATTATTATTTGATGAAATTTTGTATAACTCTATGAATAAATGCACATCAATAACTCTGCGCAAGTGCACATTAATGTTATTTTATTATTATTATTATTATTATTATTATTATATTAGTTTTTCTCATAACGTCAATTTCTCACGATATATTACGACATTTTGAGAGTAGTTGAAAGTTGGTTCCAGAAATAATACGATTAGTTGCTGACTGAAGAGAACTGAGAAAGTGATCTGAACAACGCTATCATTTTTGAACCAACATTTAGACCTTTTTATTATTACTATTTATTTTTAAAACGTACGTCCCACGAGGTTAGGAAGCGGTGCAACTTGTGTGTTTAAATGGGTGGAAGTGAGAGAAAAAGGATGTCATACATAATGTATTGTTCTCACTTTCCAACACAAATGATGGTAGTGAGTATAATATGACGTCCCGAATTTCCTCTTCAGGATAATCCTGCCTTAATACTCACGTTTCGGATTTGAAATATGGAATCAGGGTGTTTTTGAAAATTACGTCTTTTACATTGTAGACTCCTATTCTGGTATTAAAATGGCCAAATTCCGACCCCCTTTCGTGCTCCCGACCCAGAAACTTTGCCCCCTATGGCTACTCAGTCAAGGTCGGAAATGGAAGAACTTGAGTAGCTTAAATTCAGTCAACGACAGAGAAATAAGGAAAGGTCGTCGACACACGGAAGCTGAAATGAGTCGGAATCCGAGGGAATTGTACTGGCTACAGAAACATAGAATAGGGCTCCCTTCTCTTCTCAGGATTAGTTAAGTTTGGTTTGGGTTTAAGCAAACCCCCCTCTCATCCAAGGGTTTCACAACTAAATGCGAGGATCACACTCTCTTAACAACACGACGTCAAAGTCTCCTTTTATTAAACAATCCTCCAGCCTCATTAACCCCTTACAGTTATCGCTGTTAAATTTGTTACTCCTATTCCTCTGTATATCCTCCGTTCCTCCGTTTTCCCTTTATAATCTTCCTTGAACAACCAACTAATTCCACAAGTTTAGTTTGGGGTTTTCCTTCTTCTTAATGCAACAATTCTATTCGCGCAGACCTCAGTTGTTCAGACTAACGCTTTTTAATTAAAATAATTTATTTCAGGAGTTGAGATGACCACTACAATGAGAAACGATGTCCAACAAGAATCTACAATCCAGGGCAAAATGTGAGATTTTGTGATTTACAAGTTTTCAGAAAATCGCACCACTACATTGACATCCTGGTTGGAGGTGAAATAATAAAATTTTAGCATTATTTAAAATACTTTATGAATTTAAACTGTTGTAATCTCTAATCTCATGAAATTATACGATCAGCGTGACTGAGATATATTCATTTAATATTATTATTATTTATTATTGATTTTTGATCAATTGTAATTTTGGTCTGTTGTTTATTCATCTAAAAAACTAAATATTGACAGAACATAGAACACGTTTTTTATCCATTAAAACTGAAAACTGCATGGTTTCAATTGATTTTTATTTTTTTTTAAAGAAGACATTAACAATGCAATAGTTATATAACTTTTTGAGTCAAGCTGTTGCGAGCGAAAATTAAGTCGATACAAGATCCTCCTCGAGTAGTAGACACACTTGATTCGTTTTCAGTTTTAGTCCGAATGTTTGCTCCATAAAAGTAATCAATCTCTGATTTTCGTTTTTCTTTAGTTCCACGTTGATATACTTGATATTATCAGTCAAAATTATTGGTATTATATGTTAGCTTTTTTTTTGATAACTTTGACAATTTCCTCTTCTTTAAGTGTATACGCCATTAAATTTAATTTTTAAGAAATTTTCTATTTTGCTTATAAGGGATATAATCAGTCGCAGGTAAAGTTTTTTGGCCTTTGATTGTTGCAGTAATTCGAACAAATGATAAATATCGTTTATCGAATTTCATGAGAATGTGCGGCAACGAAACCAACAAAAAATTCAAAATTTCAGCTTCCTCCGTTGAGTAGGATAGAAGATGGTGTTGAAGCTCACTCAGCTGACCAGTAAGTCGTCTTCGAAATTCTCCTTTGGCCCTCCTACTAAAATTTCAGCTTCCTGCGTTGAATAGGAGAGAAAATGGCGTTGGAGCTCACTCAGCTGATCAGTAGGTCGTCTTCGACATTTTCCTTTGGCCCTCCTACTAAAATTTCAGCTTTCTGCGTTGAATAGGAGAGAACATGGCGTGGGACCTCTATCAGCTAACTGGTGACCAGTTGGTCGTCTTCATCATTCTCCCTTGAGCCTCCGTCTCAAATTTCAGTAATCGAATCAGATATCGAAACAATAATATTGTCTGGTCACAATAATTTCGTCTCATAACGGCAGTTTTGTCTCATTTTTGGCTAGGTCATGATGGCAAAAACATGTTCCATGTTGAAAAATCTTGGAGGATGGAAATTTTCTCGACATTCACGGTAGTTTATATAATCCCATCAGTCTCCGGAAGCTGCCATATTTATGTCTCTCATCAATCAGCGTTGACGTTGGTATAATCATTGGTCTAGATTTATTAATTGTGACTTCCTCTGATGGTTCGAAATACTCGAACCTTAACAAGTAGTATGTAGCCAATAAGGTGGACATTTTAGCTTCACCATTGGTTGGTATGGAGGAAGAAAAAATTACTTTAATCAGGTCAGACTCCCTATGGCATGATCCCTTCTCCCCTCACATAAAGTGTATAAAATATTCCAGTCTTGAAACTTGGTAATCAAATCCGCAATCCAAACTACTTCTATTAATATGAGAGAAACCTCGACAATATATGTACTAATGAAGCATAGCAGTGGAGGGATTGGTATTTTTTTTTTTTTTTTTTCAAGAAAAGGAAATGGATGTTTTTTTATTAACGAAAATTGTGGGGAAAGCCGTTAGGACCTTGGAAGCACGCGTTGGACAAAGGAAATTAACGCATACGTAGTGGCTCACGTTCAACTGAGTCACTAGCCACCATTTTTACGTGAGACCAACAAAAGCAATTATTTTTCCATCAAGGGATTGGATTTGGACCGAATGGCCTCTCCGGAGGGGTGTAAGTATCGTGATGTTGAGAATTAGGACTTTTTGGTCCATAATCCATACGGATTTGCTTACTGACGTCCCACTCCTGAGGCATCCCTGAACGTCCGAAAACGTTTTTGTAGATTAACCGAAATCTATTGCAGCTCCGCTAGTATTCTTTTCACTTCCAGAAAAATACATTGTAACTTCACCAGTCTACTGTGTAATAGTTTAAAAAAGACATTGCAATGCTCAACAATCATTACCAATATAAATCTCTTTGTATGAGTGTTCGCCTGTTTTAGGACACCGGGTAGTTGGAACGATTTTGATTGGAATTTATGAGTCGTGCTCATCATCTTTCACATCATAATATTCTAAATCAGCACTACAACCTACCGAGACCACAACCCCGCTAACCTGCAAATCAACTACTTGCACGAGCAAGTTCAATGATTTACATGTATATTTTAAAGGGTTATTTTCCCTTTTGATAATCGAGGCGTGCTAATGCGAAATTGGATTAAAATTTATGTTCCAATGTTTGTTATTAATAAATGTTAAATTGAAAAAGATAATATTCAATTAAGATGGACCTTTTTTGCAAATTTTTGACGAGCCGAGGGAGCCAAGGCTGAAGTTCTTTGAGTCCTGCTCTTGTTCGCTGCCGCCTCTACCTGCCCCAGTCTCCTTATGTTATAATTTAACAGTTATTGATAATAAACATTGGAACAAAAATTTCAATTAAATTTGTGACAGAGCAACAGTTGATCTGACACCTGATTGGTGATTTGATGGAACAGTTCCTTTGTTCCCTCAAATCACAACTCAAGGATTGCTTCCCAGTCTGTTCCCCCAAATCACAACTCAGGGATTGCTCCTCAGTCTCATTCCAAACGTCGATCTGTAAGTACCATACTTTCATACACCATCACTTCCCTTACCCTCGTGGTTCAAATCCGAAGATCTAATAGGTGAACTCTATTGATACTTCTCCCCCTCCCCCTCATTTATAGATACAAGCCTCATTTATTATAGGATAATATATCTATTTATCTTTCCTAATTCAATTTGTATCTTTCATTCATCATCCCTAGTCCTAGGTTGACCTCCACCAAGGTATTCAAACGAAACGTATAGTTCTGTAGGGGTAGAATACAGAAATGATTAAATTATTCTCAGATTTTCCAGATCCTCTAGAACACTACTGTTTCAAATTTCAATCAATAGCACTCCTTGATTATCAAAAGAGAATATAAACCCTTAAAATATATATAATTGGACGTATTGTTGTCCTTAAATTTTACTTGCTGCTTAGCTCGATCCTGATTTATTTTTATTATTTTTTTTTTTTTGCATCAAAGCTCTATTGTTAGGAGAGATTCAGGAAATTTGAAAAGTAAGGCAATCTCAATAGTATTGCTTATGAAAAGCACACAATATTGTCTACCTCAATGAGAATGAAATTCCACATTGGATGTAGCGACAATAAGAAACACATAGACAGGCGAAAACCGCGTATCGAGAACAACCTTGAAAACGTTACGAGAAAAGCTCAGCCTAATCAAGGATTTCCCCTTTAGGGAAATGGGCGTATCCGGTCCGGAGAGGCAAGTAGAGGGAGAAACAGTAGGGTATTAGCCTCAGTCTTTCTTGACTTGAGGGGTTAGCTAATACTGTTAGTGCTCCTGCGGGAGACGGAGGGAGGTGTAAAAACTCTCTTAACAGGTGTTACACTCCTCAGGGGTAGGACGGGGGTTTTTCACCGGAGTTCCGGGGGTGGAAAGGGGTTTTGGATGAACGAGGTAGGTGGAGGAAGGCAAAGCTTAGTTTCCCCTTCTCCAAAAGTCTTTTCCACTCACGTCTCTTCTTCTCTGGACCTTTCCATTACACCCGCGGGCAGTTTTCATTTAAAGGGAACACAAGAAGAACTTAGGATGAAGCAGAAAAGGGGAAGTAGACTAGGGATGAAACGGACTTGTCTACCTTCCTGACTACAGATACTCCTGTTCATCTTGGAGTGACAAAAGGCCCCTTTAACTTCAAGCCGTTTGAAGGAAATTGCCCACCTTCCACTTTTCGTTTATTTTCTCAATTGCCTCGACCATTTTTCTCTTTTCCATTTTTTCTCGTAGGATGAGACCATGTTGTCATCAACCGCATCTCAAGGGACGCTAGAGGTCGAAATTACTAACAACATGAATTGAGGTTCCACAATGTACACACCAATTCTGCACACTTGCACTAGAGATGGTGTCAACATAATTCTATCCCGATTCGCGGACCCTAGGTATACAAATGTTATTATCATTGCACATACGTATCTAAAAGGCTCTCAATGTAAAGGCAATGATTGAATACTGATTACGTCGATGTTACATTGATTTTTGATGCAACAGGATGGCTGGCAAATCACTCAGAATACAACTGGACTTGATGACGCTTCGGAGAAAGAAAGAGATAGATTGACATCAGGATCCTGCTTGAAAAGGCGGACGAGGTTGCTGATGCATGTGAGTTCTAATTTTGGAATTGCTATTAACTCATCTATGAAGTCTTCGTGCCGGCAGTTTCCTCACACATAGATACAAGGAAAACCATGTCTGGAAAAGTAAACAATGATTGACCATAGGTGACCAGACGCCTCGAAAGTAAACGTGGAGGATTTGTGGCCCTTCTTGGTGAGCTACATGTTACTTCGACCATTAAAATCATAGAACTCATAGAAAGCTTGGACGTTTTGGAGCAAGAGGGCACCCACAGTCTGAATGCTTGGTTTCGACTCCATTTTCCTATGAGTCTTGAAGATCATGTTTAGTAAATTTCGCAATCGTCCATCCAAATGGACAATAGATTGTACAAATAAATAATATATTAGATATTAATACATTTAAATGAGGTATTTTAGATATTGCGGTGGTGAAACGAGTGAAATATTGGCTCGAGGGGAACGGTAGAAACAGCTGGAATGTTTTGGAATAGTGATAATCAAGTTTTGGATTCCGATATCATCTATATAGCATTCTCTCGCGTCAGAAAAATGAGACGCAGTTACTAAAATAGATTAAAGCAAACATGACGGGAATTCTGTGGTGCTTTTACAGTGATGGAGATGCATCATTGTGCTACCCAGTGACAGACAGAACGCCACAGATCCGGGGAAAGCTGTGCAACTGTATGAATAGCCGACTGGAAATGGTAGATAAGAAAGACTTAATATTAGCATATGAACGGGAAAGAGAGAGTAGGGGGGGTAAAGCCACGCTTTGGCGGGTCCCCTTTCCCCCGATTAGATCATCATAACACGACGAGCAAAGACAATGCAGGCCGGTCGAGGCTTGGATTAAGGATTGGGAGGGAAGCTGGGGGTTTTACTCGGGCGATGTGTTGCTTTCAGTGTTTGGCAAGAGGGATTTCAAAGCTGATAAAGGGGAGAGTAGGAACGCTAAGAACCGCGTCGCGACGGCATTTACGTCACAATGTGTAACGAATAGGTACTCGAAACATCAGCTCAAGAGCCAACTCCACATCAACCAGGACACTTCGAAGAACCGTCATAATACGTTTGCAGGTTTAGATAAGCTAGGAGAAGTACTTCAAAGACTAGCAATAACCACCCGTTGATGCCTACGTGACTACTTCTAAGCTATGCTTATCCAATTTAAAGTTTAGAAATTAGCCCATATACGAAATTTCATCAAAATCGGTCAATGGCAACTAAGCAACTATTTTGGATTCTTCGTAGGTACCTTGAAAATAAAAACCATCAAAATTTAATTTTGAGCAGGGTTGAAAAAAGATTTCTTGATTGATTCCAGTTGTTTATTATTGAAACTAATAAACCAAAAAATAAATTAGTAAACCTAAAATTAACAATAATAATAATTAGATATTAAAATAATAATTAATAAAAAATAAATTTAATTAAATTTTAATTAACAAAAATTAATAAAAATAAATTAGTTTGCTCCAAGACAAATTTTCTAAAATAGAGAAATTCGAAAATTTTCAACGTTTTTGTGCTTACAAGAATTGAATGGGAATCTTGGAAAGTTACCTATGTTTTTTCAAGGATATTTGATGAACTTTTCAATGGTTTTTCAAAATTTGTTGAGGAGATATGGCAAAAAATCAAGTTCCCCCCCCCCCTCCCCAAAAAAACTCTCTTTTCTTTTACACTTGAAAATCGGGCATGGGTCAAGGGAAATTTTTTATTGCATAGGAGATGCACAATCATCATCTTACCATCAGTCACCCAGTATTTATTTGATGTGCTCAATTAACCACCATATTGTTGTACGATATCGTATTTTTCACCAATAAATTAAATTCATGGTAATAGTACCAACCCTGAAAATTTCATCAATTTGTAAGGATTACAATTACTACAAAACTCCGAGGTACCTTTTGGTTTATTATTTTCAATAATAAGCCTTTGGAATCGAGCAAGAAAAAAAATTTTAACCCCCCCCCCCCCCCCTCAAAATTTGATGTTTTACGTTTCAAGGTACGTAGAATACGAAAATCGAATAAAAAAATTTCCGTCCGTCCGCCGTACGCCGTACGCGGCACTTTTCTTAGCAACACTGGACCGATTTGGTTCAAATTTGGTGTATGGGCTCCATTTGGGGTCTAGTTGTGCCGCGAAGCTTTTGGTTGATGTAGGTCACTTCTAAGGGGTGAAAATTAAGGGTTGAAATTTTCAAGAGTGCCCTAGCTCGAAAACTCTCGAAATAAAGGTATCGTTTTTTCACCAATTTTAAATAGTATTGAATTTTTAAAATGTTTGAGACCACCCGGAGCTCTGTAGGACAAACCGTTCGGTCCCTACGAGTACTTGAAGGTTTTCCTTCGATAAAATAGAATCATGAGTGTGAATCGCAAAAGAGGTCTAATCTCCATTCAAATTTTATCGGACTAAAATGCGATCGCTGTTCATTTCTTCGATTTGTATACAGTTTTGCCTTCTGCGTAACCAGTAATCAAATTTCCATGTGAAGCTTTCTATTTTTCCAATCGAGTGTGAAGCGTTTAGTTCTTTCTAATAAACTTGATTGTGAAGGTGTGAAGCCAGTATGGTGTGGTAGGTAGTACCTAGCTGGTAGGTAAAAAAAAGTAGGTAGGTAAAAAAATTTTGGTGGGTAAAAAACGCTGCAAATCATTGCTCAAAGGCTTCTTCACTCTTCAGATCACTGATCAGCTGAGTGAGCTCCGAAGCCATTTTCAATCCTATTGAATGGAAGTGCTCTTCCAGGCGTCTCCAGCATTCGAGGAGATCTTCTTCACTCCTCAGATCACTGTTCAGCTGAGTGAGCTCCAAAGCCATTTTCAATCCTATTGAATGGAAGTGCTCTTCCAGGCGTCTCCAGCATTCGAGGAGATCTTCTTCACACCTCAGATCACTGTTCAGCTGAGTGAGCTCCAAAGCCATTTTCAATCCTATTGAATGGAAGTGCTCTTCCAGGCGTCTCCAGCATTCGAGGAGATCTTCTTCACTCCTCAGATCACTGATCAGCCGAGTGAGCTCCGAAGCCATTTCAATCCTATTGAACGCAGGAAGCTGAAATTTGAGAGGGAAGGTCAAGGGAGAATACAGATGGTGGTAGGTGCTATTGATGGAGAACCAGTGATCTATACAGAAGGGTGATCTATACAGAAAATAATAAACCTTTGAGCAATGATTTGCAGCGTTTTCACTAAATTGTTAAAACTATTTTAGCACCCTCACTCGTGGGGCTAAAAAACAAGATTTTGAGGGCCCAAATATATTTGGCCTGCAAAGTATCTCTTTCTTTGATAGCGATGTAGCAAAATTCGCTTAATCAAGGATGCGGAAGATCGCGGAACTAAAAATTCCTCAATATTGACCCGCTAAAGATATCAGTTGGTCGTAACCTGTTTTTGAATGACCCTTTGTATTTTAACGAGAAAAAAGGAACACAAATTTGTCTGAAGAGCAGTATTTTGTTTTTGCAGTTGAAGTCAGAGCGCAACACTGCGTAGGATCGTATAAATTAAGTTGATTGAGAGGTGGTCTTCTTTAATACTTATTTGTTCTAGTGAAACATACAATCTACTTTTTGAGCGGTTCAACGCAGAATGACAGCGACAAAAGAAAAATCCATTCTGTTGTAATCACGGCAAGAGCTCAAATACCAATCTGTATTCATGAAAAGCATTATGAGAGTCAGGAGTTGCAACTGTAATGATTTCCTCCAATAGGGACAAGAGAGTAGAGGGAAAGGTGGAGGTCATTATAAAGCAGCCGACGTGGGGCGATAACCAAGCTGAGGTCTGGTCGGAAGAAGGGGAGGGGGAAGGAAACGGAATGGGAAATGGAAAATTGAAGGAATACGGAATCAAGGTCCGCACGCGATACCTTCTGCCAACATGGCCCTCTGTTAAGTCAGTGTTGAAGGAAAACTGGAAGCCGTTCTCCTATGCAGCTGAATCAGCATATCAGCATGATCTCTCCATCGCTGCTCTCGAAAAGCAATCGAATGTCTTAGGCAAAGAAACTCACATCAAGATTCGCCCTCGCGGTTTCAAAAATGCATTTCCTTCTTGGGAAATTCGCATACCGCATACTGCAAAATGGTTTCTCCAAGAAATGAGCTCTGAGAAAAATCCAAAGCACTGTCTACGTATAGTTCAACAAAAGGTTATCAATTTATGCTTCCTCGGGAAGCAGTATAACATTTTCACTAAAATTTGCTTTTCCGACCTTTCAGGACATTTTTGGCTCCATGGCTGTCTGCGCCAATATCTTGTTTTGTGCACAACTAAAAGGAATCATTGACCAATTTCGATGAAGCTTTTAGGGTTCAAGTTCATTAGCTTTCAGACAACTCCGCTGGTACTATCAGTCCGGGGGTGACGATTTTCATGGGGACCGTCTACACGCCAACTATCCCTGAAAATTTCATCAAAATCGGATAATAAAATGTATTATCTACATTTAATGTAGAACACCAAGGAACCAAAATTGTCCAGGAAGGTCTAAAACGAAAAACACTAGTGTAAAACGAAATTTTGATTTTGGAGAATATTTGCACCATCTGCAAATGTTATTAAAAAATTGGATATAAAACTTTTTCTCTAAAAATCATCTTAAAACGGGTAAAAAAATTGTTTGTGACGATACAAAAGGCATGGAAGTTAATACAATTACTAGTAACTACATGTCCTCATTGCAGATACGAGAGGGGTTGAGGCAGAAGTTCCCTGTTCTCTAGTCAATCCGATTTTCATTGAGTAATCATAAGCTGATTGTTGAATCCCAGTTCGCTATGAGATTGGGTTCAAATCTACCTATAAACACGGTCCGCTATCGACAGAGATGAGATGTCTCCTTTGCAAGACATGATAACCATTCGCCCACGTAGATAGTCCACCCTGATAGGCATCCAGTCTGATCGAAGTAGGATACCGTGTTCAACCTCCCTTTAACATAGATGTCTTCATCAACTCTCCATCTGCTGGAGGGAAGGCTCTAGTTGCACATACATTCTGGGATGGTTTAGCGGTAGCGGGACATCCGTGTTTGAGGTGCCCAGGGCGCCATCCCTTTGAGCGGGATTTACCCATTCCCTTCCCAATCAGCAAAGATTGTTTACAGGAATCCACGAAATCCATTTTCCTCTTGTCTCATTGCATAGTCCTGGTAGACGCTGCCAATCCGATTAAAGCTGTTCTCGGTAGCGTAAATCCCCAGCCCTAATAATAATGTAGTATCATACGAACTGCATTCGGGTATTCTCGATAATTTACTCCAAGTTTCACCACGCGATGTAGTATAGTTCCAATTTGGCGTTCAATGTCGACTGATGATCGCCGTAATAATGATCCACAATAGAATCATCAAAAATGAATTATACATCACATAATTATAAACCATTCGATAAAAATGTTAGGAATCAAAAACCGATATACTTACCTCAGTTATAAGACATTTATTTGGAAAATAACTGATGACAGTTAAATTCATAACTGCCTGTCAGTTGGTCTGTGTGTTCTTGTAATCCTTGTAAAGGGCAAACCTATAAGAAGTTAGTCCGATTTTGATGAAATTTTCAGGGATCGTGCGGGTAGATGGATCCCTAAGAAATTCGTAGCCTCTTGCCATGCGTGAACGTGAAATTCTTGTAGTAATCGTAATTTCTACAGTTTCGATTCGATTTTGATGGAATTTTCAGGGATTGTGTGGTAAATACTTTGAATGTTTCGCTACAATCATCGTCACATTACGATAGTCAAATTTGGAGGGTAGTGGTATCTAATTGTGTTTCTTCTATGCTTCGGAACATCTATACAAACACGTTATGGAAGCGAGGAAGCTATGTTCCAAACCCACCTTCAAACGGCTTTCTTGAATTTCTTGAAAATTTTTGAACACAAATATTTTCAAATTTGGAGAAAATGTATAAAAAATCAAAATCGAATGTTTTAAGTTCGATGGTAAAATTCATAAAAACCTTTACAGATTGAGAATAAGTAATAATGAGCGCAACATGGTGGGGACTTTTGTAATTAGACCCGGAATCATGAATCAAACCAAACAATCATGAATGAAACCTCGTCTTTGACTCATCGTACAATGTGTTAATCGCTAGTGATATTATAAAATTTCAATGTTAATTTTTAGAGGGAATATGAAGTGTAATGTAATTACCATGACAGCGGTTAGATAGAATGAACCATAATTATTGATAGACTGTAAATTATTGTATTGATTGTGTATTGTGTATGTTTTGATGATTGTATTGATTGTGTGACTATATTGATTGACTGTAAATGAACTTTATTGATGGACTGGCCCAATAATGGGAAACACACGATACTTGATTGGGGAGATAACCAACACGGCCTCCCCATGGCTTGCATTTGAGAGTGCGCATGTGTCATATTCCACTAGATAAAGAATACGTGCGTATTAATTTATCATGAAATCAAGAATTTATACAACTAACCTGCAGTTATGTCTGTTGTTCATGATGGAGATTATAGTTAACTAATTAAATTATAGTACCCTAATTCAAACATTTAATATTAGATTGGAGAACTGAACATCGAAATTCCTACACGCTTAACTTCTGTCTACTCATGTAGGAAGTTTGGTTAACCCTCAATCTCCCACTTGTTCAAAAAAAATGTTTTTAGGATTTTTTATAAATCAAGTTTGATGTATTTTTACAAATCTACTTATAGAATATTTGAGCAAACGGTACCTCAAAGGCCCACCTAATACAGTCTATAAGCTCAAAAATTATCTTCTAAGGGCCACAATAACGCTATCTGCGTAAACAGAATCTGTCTATAAACTTTTTTTTTTTAGTAGAAAAGGAAACTTGGGAAAATCCTTGGTGGGATGTTGGGGTCAGTGATTTCTCATACAGTACAGAACCTAGGAATAAGGTGGAAAGTGTTCACTTCATAGAGGGATCTGTGCTGCCTTAGACAGTGGCGCCATCTCGGACCAGGAAACCCAACTAATAACCTACAAGGTGAGAAAGGATGGTAGAAGGTACCTCGATGGCCATATTACAGTCTGTGAACTCAAGAATAATTTTGTTTTTTCTTTGACTCATCAGTTTTGGTTTACAAGTAGATAAACTGTCGGTAAAAATCGGACTTCCGAAGAGGTATCTCAGGATATTAAGGGTTAAAGAGACGTTAAGAAACTGCATCTTCATATTTTTAAGAGCGATGAAGTACACCGCCTAGACGAATTCTCGTTTAATCATCGGATATCTCATTAGTGGAAACTAACTGAAAAGCTCTCACTGGTCCCACAGCTAAATAATAAAACGAGAAATCCACACACATTGCAATTTTGATTTAATCAACCTACTTCTTCTTGGGTATAAATGTATATTTGCTTTCATTTTAAAATTTTCTCCCCCCAAGTAACTTCATTAATCAAATCACTCACACTAAGTAGTAAGTATAATCATTCATCTGAGACTCCTCTCGAAGATTTCCGAGTGGAACTGTCACGAGTTTTCGGAATCCGTACCTGGAATGATCTGGCCTCGCTGTCATTACACATCCAGGACGTCGAAAATCCTGACTGACAGTTACATACGCCGGTGAGTGAGCTAAATTTTGAATGAGCTCTATAAGTGATGACCGTCGTCGGATTACAAATGGAGAATTCCGACCTTTACCCTCCGACGCCACGAAAATCCATATTTTTATTATTCTTCAACCGAAGAACGAATCTCGTATCGCTGTAATATTCCTATGATATTTTGTTTTAAAGGCAAACCACACTTCTTCATAGCGACTCGCATTATTCAGCCGACCTATTCAAGAAACTGTAAATCGCAAAATTCGAGTAAGACGAAGCTAGTTTTGGAGGAATATTTATAATTGATGAATATGTTTTCATTATGTTGTTGCTATGTACTTAAATCCCCAATTTAGTCATGCTTCGATAAGGTATTGAGTAGATATATTTACCTACTTGGCCGTGTAGGTACTCCTAGGTTCCACGAACCCTGCCAGGAATTGCCTACACACTCTGCTGGGCTTTCACTTGAAAACATGACCACCTTGTCAACGAACAAAGCAAACTAGAGGGCGCCACCTACGCGAACCCTCTGCAGCTCATTAGGTTAAAATAATGGTTTATGCTCGATGGGTTCCCAGCGCGGGGACGTAAAACGTGAATCACACGGTGCAGTGAGCGACCGTTTACCGAACCACCTCTCAGTACTATAAAATAGTGCAGTTACTTAACTTAATTCACATTGTCCTACTATAGTATTTTTAGTAAGAGTACTTTTAGAATTCTCTGAGAACAACAGTTAACAAACAATATAGCTTATTTACATAGAATGACGTACCTAATAAGTTGATTTAAAAAAAGATTTGGGAGGTAGGTACACAATGTCACTGAGCAGTCCCACTTAGGTACTAAATAAATACAAAATAATATACCTTCCTGACTAAGAAAGCTTCGTTCTCGATTAAGGAACCAGGTGTGTGCGAAATATGGACAGAAACTACTTCTTGCTGGTCACAATTAAGCAATACACAAAAAACATAAACTTATAGCCAAACATATGCAAATAAATTAGATGTATAAGAGAAGAATTCTTCGTTCCAAATTAAAAAGTCTGCAAAGTCAGTGTGGCACATGGCTTCCTGGCATCTATAACATGATTATGTAAATGATCCGATGCATAGTAAATCATCTCAAAACTTCAATCTCCAAGTACCGACCAATATACTATCTCAACGCATTTCACAAGGGACCATCTACACAACAACCCACACGATCTCGAAAATTTAATCAGAATCAGACAGTAACTTTGCATAGTTTTGCCTGTTACAAGGTTTTGCGGACACACAGACCTGTAATTATAGACAGATAGTCAGGATGAAACGAATCCAAAATTGTTTAAGAAGCTCTGAAACATAGAACGTAAGTGGAAAATGTTCATTGTGGTGGATATTTTTTACCGTTATGAGTGACAGAAGTCACGACTGCTGCAAAATAATTCTACTGTGTTTGTTTTCGGAGTTACCTTGGAACAGATAAAATATGTTTTATTAGTCATGGTATTCAATGAGATAAAAATTCTATTTTTACTGTCTCGGATTTTATATATATTTCTCCTGCTCTGTATCTCTCATAACTATTGAGGTATTTGTAATTCTTTATCGAATTAATAACCAACGAGGAAGCTATACTTCCTACCCTACTCGGTTTTGTTAGAGAAGAAAAGACATATTGTTAAGAAATGCATGCATTCCAGAGACGTCCCATTGGATAAGCATTAGATCAGTTTAACCAGTTGGTAAGAGATAAAACTGTTTCCTTTTATTTATTTAGTATTATAGGCAAGAAACCGTGGTCTCCCCCTCCCTCTTCCCCCACCATTATCCACCATAACATTTCTACCAGCATGGGAGCCTCGAATTTGAATAGCATTTAAAAATCCATGATCTACGATACCCAACATGCGAATTCGAGTTCAACCCCCCCCCCCCCCCCGGGGCAATGGTGCTAGTGTGGCACCAAAGCGGTAATAAGTCGTAACGTTGAACTTAGTTCCATGGTGGTATAGAGAATAATTCATAAAAATCCGGAGGTATAGCTTAGGTACAATTAGTAAGCTGTAAAGGAACCGAAATATTGAAAAATTGAAAATTTTGTGCAGATTATTCCCCCACTCGCCCCTTCCACATGTTAATTTTGATACTCTGGTGGAATAGTGTGCAATTTGGAAAATTTTTGAGTCGAACAAAGAAAGAATCACATAAATTGGTTGGAAATTGAGGCCTGTGCGGAGTTTACAAGATTATAACCGCAAACGTACGTTTTTAAAGCATTAACCCCCCTTTCCCTCCCTTAAAAGTCAAAATTCGAAATTCCGGCGACGTAGTGCACAACTAGATAATTTTTACGTCGAACAAAAAAATAACCATGAAAATCGGTTGAGAACTAAGGCCTGTGTAGAGTACACAAGATTTTGTCACACACATATGCACGCATACACGCAGACATGCACCTATGTTTTTTCGCAGAATTGGATTCAGAATGGTCTAAAACGAATTAGTGTGTGGTTATTTTTTTTCTGTGGAGTGTTGTCCAATTTCACCATAGATCAATCGCATAAGGACGTCCAAGTCTTACTGTGGCACGTCCTAAAAAGAAGAGTGAAGAGATAGAGAGAAAATAAAATGGAATACAAACAGACAAGTAATCCGTTTTTAAGCGCCAAAGTAATCTCGGTTCATCAAGATTTTCATCGGCATAATTTCGAAATTGTTAGATACACCGTCGGTACACCTTTCCATTGAGAAGGGGCCTACCACCCCTGGGCGCCCCTATATTAATTTGAGGGCGTAATCCCTTCCAAACCCCCAGCTTCCCTTCCAACCGACTCTCTCCACTTCATTAACCAACTGCCCCTTGGAATCCTCTCGTCCTTACTTGTGATTATTAACTGATGATCTCAGTGTAACCAGTTTTCCACCTGAACCTGCCCAAATTAATGCCTTCTACCGGGTTGCCGTGGTGAAATCGAACTGCGCCTTTCGCTACTGGCTCGAATGCCAACGGAACTAGGTATTAGGTTGCAGAAGCAGAGTACACACTTTGGTGAGACTATTTTAAATAGGTAATGAAGATATTGATTGGAAACAAAAAAGTCTACGGAGTCAGTAATAAAATAAAGCTTCATGGTTTATTATTTTCAACAATGAATCATTGGAATCGACCAAGATTTTACAAATAATTATTTGTAAAATAATTAAGTCTTCAATAAATTATAATTTATTGAAGACTTATGGAGAGACATTAATATTAATTTTCAACAAGGAGTTGGCCACAAACAGATCTACAGTCAGTCCGGCATGAGTTCAATTCAATTTTACTGATCTCATCACTACAGCTCTAAATTTCAAAACCAAACCTGCTATTCAGGTGAAAGCATACAAACTGAGTTTTGACAATTTCATCCTCTATATTTGCTTCTGAGTCTGAAAAAATGTTCTCCAAAATCAAAATTTCCATTCGCGTTTTACGTTTTAGACCTTCCTGAACAATTTTAGTTCCGTGTCTGTCTGTCTGAGTGTCTGTCATGAAATCGTATGAAAATCATTACCCTTGGACTGATACTAGCCGCTGCGCATGCGCAAACGTGAAATCCATGCCACAGCCATAACTTGTACAATTCTCGTCCAATTTCGATGACATTTTCAGGGATTATGCGGGTTGGCAAGTAGATAGTCTCCTTTGAAAATCATTGCCCCCGGATTGATACTAGCCGCTGCGCATGCGCAAACGTGTATTTCCTTGTTACAGCCATAACTTCTACATTTCCCATCTGATTACGATGAAATTTTCAGGAATTGTGCGTGTTATGGTGGAGATGGTCCCCTATGAAAATCATGGCCCCCAAATTGAAACTGTTCGCATGCGCAAACGTGATATCCTTGTAACAGCCATAACTTCTACATTTTCCAACAATATTCATAGATTGTGCGGGTTGTAGTGTAGATGGTCCCCTTTGAGGGTAGTGGAAGGTACTTTGTCATCTATACAATCGGGTTATGGACACGAGGAAGCTTTGTGCCACACCCACTTGGCAGACTTTTTACCTCTCTATTATTGTAATTTAATTAAGTGAATACGTCACGATTGATCGATTGACATTATTAAAAGGTTCAGCACCTACAAAATTTTATAATAAACAAAACATGATTTCCTCCCAAATTGAATCTCAGCTAGAAACCTGAAGGTTGAGGAAAGAAAGAACGCCTGATCTGCAAACTCCGAGCTTCTTTCCCTCTAGAACCGCACCGCCTGTATTTATTCTTACAATATTCAACAGGCAGACTCCAGAAAACTCGAAAAAACGGATATATATAATGCAGAGAAAGGGGTGAATATTTCCTCCTGATAAGTGAAAATCCAATTTAATTTTTAGCCGAGCCGGGCTCCAGTTGGCCCTTCTTTTAGTCGACGAATTGTTTTCTTTCCTCGGCCTCGAAATGCGTACTTTTCACGTTGTTATGTATACTTAACTCGATGCGTGGGGTTCTCTGAAGTCAGATCAAGGAATAATATAATGTGAAGTACACGGTAGAGATTGGTTCTGTATTGGATAGGGTTCAACTCCCAATTGTTATTGACAGACTCATACAATTCCAACGGGATTATGAAAATGGATAGGCGTCTATGGGTAAAATTTCACAACATCGTGGGGATAGAATATGGGTAAAATCTCACACCTTCATATCGTTCGGGCGGTTCCTTGTAGATTCAAATGTAAAATAATTTTCAATATTTATGAATTTACATATAAATTAGTCGGTATTAAAGGTTCGGAAGGGTCATTCGTGATGACTTTCACAAAGCTTAGGGGGAGGGAATATCATATATTACAATCTTGATCGGAGAAAAGCTTTGATCTATGTGTAATTTAAAATATAGGTAAGGCTTCCCAAGGAGCAATAGGGATCGGCCTCTCCACCTGTAACCGTTACAAGGAACCAAATCCAACGCTGGAACTGATGGGAACGGTGACATCCTCTCAAATTACCTACAATTCTAACTAGACAATATTGTCTTAATTCGGCCGACTTTCCTTAATTCCTCCATGAATTGTTTACAGGGTGGATTGTTACATAGATGGTTTGCGCCGTATAGTATATTACACTCCTTCCTGATCAGCTGAGTGAGCGAATTTCAATTTAGGAGGATCGGTGGTTAAAACATGTTCTTTGTTTTCCACATTTAACCGTTTTTGGAATCGTTGCTTGCTACCTACTAACAATAACAATTGAAACCTCCATTCTATGCAAATAAAACATTCAAATAAGAGAAGAAAAATACAACTGATCCATTAGAAAGACACCTAAAGCCATGTTAGGTATCATGGAATTTGACCCCGGTCAAGAACGAAAGAGCGTGCAAGTTTCATCCCATCCATCAAATAATAAGCGGGAGGTATTGCAGAGGTATTAATAAACTCATGGCGTGACTTCTTGTCCGTCATTTAAAGATAATTTGTCAATCGTCCCACCCCCTGGACAGAAATTACTTCCTGGGTCTCGTTCCCCTTTTCCCATTGAATTCATCATTTCCAGTCCTGGCCTCCCTTCGAGTGGCGGTTCCATTTTGAATGATGAAATACACCGTAATGAAAACTTGCAAAGGGAGAACGAGCTGGGTAGGTACGGGTAGATTTCCTATCTATTTCCCTAATTGATAATTTACAAATGAAATACCTAGTTCGGGAGAATGCTGGTTATGGTAACCATTCATTCAGCCACCTTCCATTCTCGTTCTACGGGAATGTTCACGACAGTTGCTTTTGGTTAATTTGGAATCAAGTAAAAATCATCTGCCAAGTGGGTGTGGCACATAGCTTCCTCTTGTCCATAACCCGATTGTATAGATGATCCAATCCATAGTAGTTAATCTCAAAACATCAATCTCCAAGTACCTTCCGCTACACTCATAGGGGACCATCTACACGCCTACCTGAACAATCCTAGAAAATTTCATCAAATCCGGATGAAAAATGTAAGTTGGAGGGGGGGGGTTACAAGGATTTTACGTTTGCGCATGCGCAGAGGCTACTGTCAATTTTAAGCCCTTGATTTTCATCGGGGACCACCTAAAACCTAATCCGCATAATTCCTAAAAATTTCATCGAAATCGGATGAAAAATGTGGAAGTTATGGCTGTTACAACGAATACATACACGTTTGAGCATGCGCAGTGGCTACAATCAGTCTGGAGGTAATGATTTTCCCCACGCCAACCCAACCAATCCGTGAAAATTTCCGGTTCCGAGAAAATTCAACCCCCCCCCCCCCCCCCTAAACAAATTTTTGCTGGTTTTCGTTTCAAGATATCTAATCCAAAATACGAATAAACAATTTCCGTCCGTCCGCCATACGCGACACTTTCCTTAATTACCATGGACCAATTTTGATGAAATTGTTGAGAATTGAAGGTGAAAACAAACATTTGAAGTGGTCTTGTCTCTCGATTGACCTACGAGTTTAAATGTTTTCAACCTTCTTTCTTGGCTTTTTTCGAAAATTAATATATGGTAACGTACCTAGTAGTATCAGTACCTATGTAGTTTCTGTATCACTTTGGTACTCCTGAATATCACGTTTCAAAATTTGAATAAATTGATCTGTCTCACACTCCCGAGCACTATAAAAGGGGATGGGGAGGTGAACCCGACTCCTCACCTAATCAGACTCGTACTTGAATACATCTAATCAAATGTTTCCCCGCACCGAGCGCTGGAGTTGCTCGGATCTCGCACTCAAGAGATGAGTTGGTTGTCTGGGAGGTCTCATTCGTATGCCGTCGATGAGTCTCGTAGGAAATGAGGGTGTGCCCTCACACTCCGGCTCTTCTGTTGTTCAGGATGGCGGGAAAGAGAAAAGCTCGTATTCGGAGGTGAGAAATACCAATTTTTAAAGCAGATGTGTAGCAAATCGTTTCGATCCAATCATATTTTGAGTCAAACGTGAAAACGTGAAACCCGACCACTTTTTCAAAAAAATCAAAAGTTGGTGTAGAGGCTCAATTTTTAATTTTTTTTAAATTCATTTTTTATTGCGGGTTTGTTTATTACTTCATGAACTTATCCGATCGTTGACCAAGCTTAAACCGAAGCTGTTATTAAATTTTTATTTTTTTTCCAAATTGATAATAAATTTGATTTGATCTGAGACGAATTCATTGGGTCACTTCTTCTTGTCCCTTCACTACTTCATTACATTGAGATTGAAGACCCATTTGTAAACGTTAAGTTTTTGTCAGTTATTTCCCTACCATATTAATATTTTGAAGAAATTATCGTTATCCTTTGTCTAAGTTATTGGATTCAAAAGAAAAAAAATATAAATAAATAAATATTGAGAAATTTACCTGAGAGGCAATGATAAAGGGATGGTTGGGGATTGTTAGGGAATGGGTAGGGATAGTTAGGGATAGTCACTCTATCACCTGCTAATTGTACGCGGGAAACCAATTAAACTTTGATTATCAAAAAAATGCGGCAAGCGCCTTCCGGGATGCATGAGATTTTAATAATTCTCAAATAAACTGATGATGAAGGAAGCAATGAAATCCTCAAGACGAATATGAATCATGTTGCACATAATTGGAAATATTACACTCGAGTGTTTGAAACTATATGAGACAGAGAAAAACACTAGAAATGAAATATTGAGTGAAGTGTGGAAAGTTGAAGCAGTGACGTAGTTGAAGCAGTGATGAAGTAGTGACGTTTTGGGTAGACACAATTAGTATAAATAAATAAGTGTATCGTTATATTAAGTATAACTATGCATTCTATAGATTTTCTAAGATTTGCAATATAAAAAAACCTCAATTAAACAAGAAAAAGTACAAAATACGGTTGTTTACGCCAACTGAACGAGGCTCACCAAACGCCTTCAACAGGCTTTGTCATTTTTTACTTTAAAAATCCAAAAGCAAAATTTCGACATTGATGTTCATGAATTTGTGATACCTCATCAAGAGTCAGAAACCATTACCGGTCGGTAGTAATGAAACCACAAATTTTTCTCGTTGAAAAGAAAGTGCTCAGAAAGAAATGAATCTCCTTCCTATCAACTTCAACAATGCAATCTCCACTCAATGGTCCCTTCGAAGCATTCGACCCTGAGTAAATAGCTTTGACTTCCCTCAAGTCCTTCATTTCTTACTTTATTCCACCTTCAATACTTCCGCCCTTTCAGAGAGCAAGCCGTTCTTGAGGACTTGAAGCCTATTGTTGGCTTCAAGTGGCCGTATTTCCTATCCGCATCTAAACTTGCGGACTCTGCCTTTTTTTTTTTTTTTTTGCATCTTCCCAATAATAATAACTATTTGCTCAAATTCATCTTAGAATGATAACAAAGGAGTACATACAGGGTGTCCCAGAAGTTATGGTCCGCCCTCTGGCATTTCCGTATTTAATTACGTAAAAAAATTGGGGCCAACGCCATTTTTCACATTTTTTTTGTAAAGAATTCGGGAAAAATACTTTCGCGCAAGTGCGCGCAATTGACACTGACTTTGTTTTTTCAAATGAGAACCCCCATTTTTTATTGCAGATTCAGATTCTACGGCAAATTTCATGAGGAATTCATACCCGAACCGATTTTTTTCATTGCGCGCAACTGGTACTTTTCGCGTGCAAAGTGACCAGGGTGCGCAAAAGTGCATTTTTTTAAACCCCAAGTGTGGCACATGTTTTTTCATTATTTTTTGACGCTGAATCACGAGGTGAGATCCTTTCTTCGATTTCATCGTTATTTTTCCAAATTTAGAAGGAAAAATTATGTTTTTGGGCTTTATTTTCCCTCCCCCTTCCGCAACACGGGTTGGGACCGGCTATGGAGGGATTAAAAATCAATTCCTCACTTCAAAATTTTAAAAAATGTTCGAAAAGTAGGAAAATGTTGGAATGTTGGAAAATGTTGGTTAAGTAGGTACTTACTAGGTACTTAGTAGGTACTTACCTACCTACTTTAATGTGAACAAAACTAAAAAAGCTTCTCATCTAAAAACCTTTAAAAAAATTAAAAGTTACAAAAGCTCAAAAAAGTAATAATAAAAATGAATGTCTTATCATTCTTCACCTTGGGTTGGGGGTCGGCACCCGACTGGTCAAAGACCGTTAGATGAGAAGCTTTTTTATTTTTGTTCACATTAAAGTAGGTAAGTACCTACTTAACAAACATTTTCCAACATTCCAACATTTTCCTACTTTTCAAACATTTTTTTTAATTTCGAAGTGAGGAATTTATTTTTAATCCCGCCATAGCCGGTCCCCAGCCCCTGTTGCGGAAGGGGGAGGGAAAATAAAGCCCAAAAACATAATTTTTCCTTCTAAATTTGGAAAAATAACGATGAAATCGAAGAAAGTACCTCACCACGTGATTCAGCGTCAAAAAATAATTAAAAAACATGTGCCACACTTGGGGTTAAAAAAAATGCACTTTTGCGCACCCTGGTCACTTTGCACGCGAAAAGTACCAGTTGCGCGCAATGAAAAAAATCGGTTCGGGTATGAATTTCTCATGAAATTTGACGTAGAATCTGAATTTGCAATAAAAAATGGGGGTTCTCATTTGAAAAAACAAAGTCAGTGTCAATTGCGCGCAATTTTTTTGCGCGAAAGTATTTTTCCTGAATTTTGGTTTATTATTTTCAATAATAAGCCTTTGGAATCGAGCAAGAAAAAAAAAATTTTAACCCCCCCTCAAAATTTGATGTTTTACGTTTCAAGGTACGTAGAATCCGAAAATCGAATAAAAAAATTTCCGTCCGTCCGCCGTACGCCGTACGCCGTCCGCCGTCCGCCGTACGCGGCACTTTTCTTAGCAACACTGGACCGATTTGGTTCAAATTTGGTATATGGGCTCCATTTGGGGTCTAGTTGTGCCGCGAAGCTTTTGGTTGATGTAGGTCACTTCTAAGGGGTGAAAATTAAGGGTTGAAAATTTCAAGAGTGCCCTAGCTCGAAAACTCTCGAAATAAAGGTATCGTTTTTTCACCAATTTTAAATAGTACAGAATTTTAAAAAATTTTTGAGACCACCCGGAGCTCTGTAGGACAAACCGTTCGGTCCCTACGAGTATTTGAAGGTTTTTCTTCGATAAAACAGAATCATGAGTGTGAATCGCAAAAGAGGTCTAATCGCCGTTCAAATTTTATCTGACTAAAATGCGATCGCTGTTCATTTCTTCGATTTGTATACAGTTTTGCCTTCTGCGTAACCAGTAATCAAATTTCCATATCAAGCTTTCTATTTTTCGAATCGAGTGTGAAGCGTTTAGTTCTTTCTAATAAACTTGATTGTGAAGGTGTGAAGCCATTATAGTGTGGTAGGTAGTACCTACCAATAGGTAGGTGTGGTAGGTAAAAAAAAATTGGTAGGTAAAACAATGTTTGTAGGTAAAAAACGCTGCAAATCATTGCTCACTGATCAGCTGAGTGAGCTCCGAAACCATTTTCAATGCTATTGAATGGAAGTGCTCTTCCAGGCGTCTCCAGCATTCGAGGATATCTTCTTCACTCCTCACATCACTGATCAGCTGAGTGAGCTCCAAAGCCATTTTCAATCCTATTGAATGGAGGTGCTCTTCCAGGCGTCTCCAGCATTCGAGGAGATCTTCTTCACTCCTCACATCACTGATCAGCTGAGTGAGCTCGAAAGCCATTTTCAATCCTATTGAATGGAAGTGCTCTTCCAGGCGTCTCCAGCATTCGAGGAGATCTTCTTCACTCTTCTGATCACTGATCAGCTGTGTGAGCTCCGAAGCCATTTTCAATCCTATTGAACGCAGGAGCTGAAATTTGAGAGGGAAGGTCAAGGGAGAATACAGATGGTGGTAGGTGCTATTGATGGAGAACCAGTGATCTATACAGAAGGATGATCTATACAGAAAATAATTTTTTCTGTATTCTGTTATTCTGTATAGAATAACAGAAAAATAATTTTTTATTATTAAAATTATTTTTATTAATTTTCGAGAGCGCTCACTCTGTTGCGAAGGTATGCAATTCATAGGGGACTGTCTTGGGCTATTACTCTACAAGGAATTGACCACGAACAGTCAGATAGACAGGGATCCAAAATTTGTTCAGAACACTCTAAAACGCGAAATTCGAGTGGAAATGTTGGTTTTGGAGAACCTACATTTTTCGACCTGACCCACGACCACATAGGTTTTCTACCTATGGTAATCAGTTTTGAGATGTCTTGGATATTATTACACACTTCGTAGAATTCTAAGTTTTAAACTGGATTAAGTACCGTACAGCGCAAGGTCATGCATATTACAGACGAACCAGCTCACCTCTCGACCAGAGTCTCCAGAAATTGTTCAAAAACGTGTTTCCATCAACTCACAGATTATTTTCAGTCAGTTCAAGTGACGGCCGTTGCCTTACGGAATTAGTACGTAGAAGGTACAATTTTACTTTGCATGACAAACCCAACACGTTCCCGGTGTGAAAATTAGATCACGTATTTCGAAATGAGCTTCCTCAAAACCGTTGAGCGAAATTGGGGGTCGAGAGGGAGAATGAATTGCCCTTCCTCTAGGTAGTTTTATTCACTATTTACATTGCTTCTCACTGTCACCGTAATCATCGATAGATCATAGATCATCGTTATCATTTCGATATGGAATCCTGAAGTTATTGCTCCTAACTTACTAAGACAGAGATACTCCACTTCTTGATCCAAAGTCATGCTATAGGTCTTTGGGTTATTGCTTCTGCTTCAACCAGGGATCTGCCGAATTCGTACGCATAAATTCCAGAGCTTCGCAAGACTTGAAATGCTGAAGAATGGGATGGGAGTTCAGGACTCTAGTTATGAGAAGAAGGATCAAAGTGAAGCTGAGATGTAAATGGCCAATGAAATACAATGACCTATGTACGGAGCACTCCAAGTTACAAAACGCTGCAAATCATTGCTCAATGGTTTATTATTTTCTGTATAGATCACCCTTCTGTATAGATCACTGGTTCTCCATCAATAGCACCTACCACCATCTGTATTCTCCCTTGACCTTCCCTCTCAAATTTCAGCTCCTGCGTTCAATTGGATTGAAAATGGCTTCGGAGCTCACTCAGCAGATCAGTGCTCTGAGGAGTGAAGAAGATCTCCTCGAATACTGGAGACGCCTGGAAGAGCACTTCCATTCAATAGGATTGAAAATGAGTTCGGAGCTCACTCAGCTGATCAGTGATCTGAGGAGTGAGGAAGATCTCCTCGAATGCTGGAGACGCCTGGAAGAGCACTTCCATTCAATAGGATTGAAAATGGCTTTGGAGCTCACTCAGCTGATCAGTGATCTGAGGAGTGAGGAAGAACTCCTCGAATGCTGGAAACGCCTGGAAGAGCACTTCCATTCAATAGGATTGAAAATGGCTTTGGAGCTCACTCAGCTGATCAGTGATGTGAGGAGTGAAGAAGATCTTCTCGAATGCTGGAGACGCCTGGAAGAGCACTTCCATTCAATAGGATTGAAAATGGGTTTGGAGCTCACTCAGCTGATCAGTGATGTGAGGAGTGAAGAAGATCTCCTCGAATGCTGGTGACGCCTGGAAGAGCACTTCCATTCAATAGCATTGAAAATTGCTTCGGAGCTCACTCAGCTGATCAGTGATCTGATCAGTGAGCAATGATTTGCAGCTTTTTTTACCTACCAACATTTTTTTACCTACCAACATTTTTTTACCTACCAACTTTTTTTTACCTACCAACTATTGGTAGGTACTACCTACCACACCATACTGGCTTCACACCTTCACAATCAATTTTATCAGAAAGAACTAAACGCTTCACACTCGATTCGAAAATTAGAAAGCTTGATATGGAAATTTGATTACTGGTTACGCAGAAGGCAAAATTGTATACAAATCGAAGAAATGAACAGCGATCGCATTTTAGTCCGATAAAATTTGAATGGAGATTAGACCTCTTTTGCGATTCACACTCATGATTCTGTTTTATCGAAGGAAAACCTTCAAGTACTCGTAGGGACCGAACGGTTTGTCCTACAGAGCTCCGGGTGGTCTCAAAAATTTTTAAAAATTCAATACTATTTAAAATTGGTGAAAAAACGATACCTTTATTTCGAGAGTTTTCGAGCTAGGGCACTCTTGAAAATTTCAACCCTTAATTTTCACCCCTTAGAAGTGACCTACATCAACCAAAAGCTTCGCGGCACAACTAGACCCCAAATGGAGCCCATATACCAAATTTGAACCAAATCGGTCCAGTGTTGCTAAGAAAAGTGCCGCGTACGGCGTACGGCGTACGGCGTACGGCGGACGGACGGAAATTTTTTTATTCGATTTTCGTATTCTACGTACCTTGAAACGTAAAACATCAAATTTTGAGGGGGGGTTAAAATTTTTTTTTTCTTGCTCGATTCCAAAGGCTTATTATTGAAAATAATAAACCAAAAAAGGAACGGACCTCGGTGCTCTTCAAGACTATTATCGCTAAGTTCTGCATTCCATGAAACCTGGTATCTACTTCAAGTTCTTCAAGTAGTAATAAATCTCTAGAACACTTAATTTTCTATTTCCTTGCATTTATCGGCAGAAGGAACAAGTCCATAGTATGGACATATTATGTGAGGAAACAATCTCTCTTCAGGTCAGCATCTGTTCAGCAGGTCAACGATGTAGTGGATTGTGGGTTGATCACTATCTGAAAACACAAGGAAAGACAGTCGAGGATCTAGGTGGTGTCGATTACTCCTGTCCCTGAGTTCAGCAACTCAAGAAACCTGGTCCCTCCTCTTGGTCCATCTCGAGCACCCTATTTGAGTACTGGAAATGGGGATAATCTTTCATGATAGAGTGGGAATCTACAAACGGCGCAAGATTAATCCTTCCACTTTACTCTGGGTACCCGGAAGTGGAGGAGTTGAAGGTAACGGAGAAGCCGATGGCCTGGATAGATGACAAGTGATCGGCTTCCATGTTCTAGACTCCATTTAGGAGTTACTAACAGCTTAATTACTCATCAGGCCAAAAAGTGGGAGGTTAATAAAGCTCCAGATTGGCGCAACTCTCCAAAGCAGGAGCAAGCCAAGCGGTTGATTACCATTCAAGTAAGAGGGCAAACGCAGTGTTGTAATATTAAAGCTAGGAGACCTTCGCATCATCGCAAGTCTCCTCACTGGCCATAGCCAATCGAAATTACATCTTAAAAACATGTTTGAAGTCAAAGCAGCTGGTAGTCGACTCTGCTTCCGAAGAAGTCGAAACTTGTGAGAATAAATTACAATGACTACAAATCCGTGGCATCTATTATACTATTCCGACATTTTGGCAATAGTTGTCTTGTCAGCCGATAATGTTAGGGAAGGGCCTGAAAAATCAACCCAACCTACTCATGTACGTCAGACCAACAAACTAGATCATCGTGCAATCTGACTTGAACATTATTTCCTAATAATTATATATTTTTCTTTTTGCGGCCTTTCAGCAAAACTCGAAGGATTTCCACCCTCCTGTGACCATAAAGATTTTGTAAAGTGAGGGTGGAAACTTGAGTAGCAGCCCAATGAATAATAAACCACGTCGAAAGCCGGTTAACCCTCTCAATGAATAAGAGACAACGACTACCCGAAAAAGGCTCGAGCTTTATCTTTCACCAGCCCCTGTCATTTCCGTTCAAAAAAAGTATCAAGGAAACTTCGCGTTACTTAAACAAGAGGTATTTTAGATTCTTGGAAGTGAAAATTACTAGCATCTTTCAAGTATGTATGCCTGTTAAAGTAAATTTACATTTACTTACTACACTCTAGCTGAAAAGGCAACACACGAGGCAAAAACAAATCGTAGATATGCAAAAAGAAAGTCGTAATGACATAAAATGTCAACAGTAAAATTATATAGAAACCCGTATTTTATTAAATTAGAAAAAAATGTAATGACGTAACTTGGAAAAACGAGGGGTTAAAATACAATCGCCCGGAGACATTTTTTGTTGGAAATACCTTGAGTCGATCCCTGAAGTTTAGCTAGTCTAGTCTGATACACCCTGTATACTCTGTATTTACTTTGTTTTAGGAGCCTACACTCCCCATCCAATGTGGCAGACGTTTTTCTATCATCAAAACCGTCAAGAAAACTGACTCCTAAAGAACATTCTTGTTACTACAGACGCATTCCCAATAGTCAACATGTTGGTGTAATAATCAAATGTGAGAAAGCAAAAAGCTGCTGCGGTTGAGCAGATCTCGAACAATACCAACCGTGTAATAGAATACCCTGCGTTAATGGGCTAGTTACTGTTCTCAAAGCCTCCACGGAACAACTCTCGCAACAATTTATCACATACCCCTTTAAACAGTTTCAACTGCGGATTCCTAACTTGCCACTTATGCTTCCTTACAGGGTCATGCATTGTGAAAGCGGCTTTCCCCTTTACAACTCGAGGGTATCCTCATTTTCGTCTTATTGTCAGTGACTTATCTGCACTCAACCCCCATGTGTTCTGCTATATAACTCGGATTACTTACATACCATGTCGCCAGCCGCAAAATGGAAATATGTAATGTCAACTGAAGATAGAGACAAACAATAAGAAGAATGGAAGTTCGTTATAACCGATCCTAATGTCAGACCAACTGTTTACCTCGGGAACTAGCACTGAATAAACCACACAGGTTTAGAACTAAATGGTTGTATTGAACAGAACTATCAATTAATTTGAACAGAAAAATAGAGCGCAGAGTTAACTTAACGATGGAGTAATGGCGGAGGCATCGGGATCGCGGAGGGGTTCCTTTTCCGCAGCCATCTTGATCTGCCCCGTGCATTCATGTTCTATGTTGTTCTCAATTATGATCGTCCTTGCTCTATTAGTTCATAAATTCTTATAGATCTAATACTGGCCTATCAGTTCTGAATGCAATAACCCATTGATTGTATTAGAAGATCTAGTTTGTTTCATTCTTAGCTCGATCCCCTAGCCGTGGAAGCCGGAACTACTTTGTCTTTGGGCCAACTGCTCAATTTTGGGCGGGAAGGTCCAAACACCAACTTCAACACATTTTCGTTCACTGAAACCGATTTTTCTTTGAAGCCTGATTTCCTTGTACCCGATAGATAAATCGAGTAATGTCTAAATATCATCAAAATCCGGCAATTTTCGCACATAATGAGAATGCTTAGCATTAGCGCATAGCGCAGGAAAGACAGAGTAATGTGACCCTCCAAAATCAACATTTTCACTCTCATTAATCAACTCAATTTTGATCAATTTTGGTTCCGTGTCTGTCTGCGTATCCGAGCTTTTCCAAAACCAGCTTTTCGGGCAACTATAATATTGTTCGATTTTAATGAAATTTTCAGGAAGCGTGCGGTCTAGTACTTGATGTAGACATTCCGTATGAGTTTCAACCAAACGATGCGTGTGCGCATGCGCAGAGTACAATTTCTCAGTATATTTACTGATTCAAAATCTTTCAACAATATTTTTTGCATTTAGATTGATTGCTTGTAAACACGGCGAAAACACAGCGTTTGAACCATGTCAGAAAAACTTCGAACTCCATGCACTGGGCAAAACTATAAGACAAAACTAATCGATTTTGATTCAATTATCAATTATTTTATCCTCGTTGCACCAAAAGCATTGTCTACACAAACACAATCAAGGTTAATTTTCTGGAGGGTAGTTAGAAGTTTGTTTCAAAATATTTCCAGATGAATTCCAAAGGCTATCTAATCAGCAGGGAAATTGTGAGAAGGTAGGGATTTTTTGGTTTATTATTTTCAATAATGAACCTTTGGAATCGACCAAGAAAAACAATTTTTTAACACCCCCTCAAAATTTGATGGTTTACGTTTCAAGGTACGTAGAATCCAAAAATCGAATAAAAATTTGGCCGTCCGTCCGCCGTACGCCGTACGCGGCACTTTTGCCACTTGGCATTGACCGATTTTGATGAAATTTGGTATGTAGGCTCCATTTGGGGTCTTTTTGTGCCCCGAAGATTTTGGTTGATGTAGGTCACTTCTAAGGGTTCCAAAATGAATTTTGAAATTTTAAAAACGCCCTAACTCAAAAAATGTCGATATAAAGGTATTGTTTTTCCTTCAATTTAGGATTCTATAGAATTTAAAAAATTTTTTGAGACCACGCGGAGCTCTGTATGACAAACCGTTCGCTCGCTACGAAAATTTAAGGGTTTTACGTACGATAAATCAGAAACACGAGTGTGAATCGCAAAAGAGGCCTAATCTCCGTTCAAATTAAAGCTGACCGAAATGCGATCGATGTTTTTCTTCAAGTTGGATGGTTGGTGGCTTTGCAGACGAGTGATCTATATAAAAATAATAAACCATTGTGTAATAATTTGCAGCGTTTTTTAAAAATAAATCTTCATGAATGGTAGAGAATTCTCAATCAAAATTTCACTAATCATGTCGAATATTTTACGTACCATTGAATATGCGATCATTTCTGAACCAACATTACTTTTTATTAGTTAAGTATGTGCCCATGTGAAAGGTTATTCTTTTTGAAAATGATATTCTTTATGTTACCTGTTATTCTTCATAAAAAACTGCCCACCCAACTTTTTTTTTCACTTTTTAAAACGTTTTGTTTTGCTACATTGGTACAACACAAAAGCCTTTCAAGTTTGGAATATGGCACACAGATTAAATTCAAGTAAGTAGAAACCTCTTCATAATAAATTGATGTATAAAAGTATCCTGAGGGTCAGGAACCGAGTGTTGAGACTGGTTCCACTTCTGGGTTCTAAGCTAAGTTCGATATTTTATGCTTCCCGCCGGTATAGTTCGCTCCCAGTTCGATGTGTGGGCTATCGACGGAGAAAAGCGAGAAGGGTTGTAAATCAGCGGTGATATAAGTAGCGACGTGAGAGTAGACGGTTAGAGATACTCGGGTAATTGGGCAATGCATCAATATTAATTAATTGGCAGGGAAAGGGACTCCTCTGCCTGCACGGAGAGAACAGGAGAGTTGACGTTCATCAATGTATGAAGGAAGAGGTGGGGCTAAAATATGGAGAAAAGGTACCACGCAAATGCGTCTAATCAAGACCAATAACTTCCCTGAGCTTCACTTATCGCTAAAGGCAATTACACCTCAACAAGGGCATAATGCAAAATGCAACTATGCAGTTAATTACCGCGGCAAATATGCTAAGACCGCGGCAGAAGATTTGGCAACGAAGCCTCCCCCATTCAGGCCGGCTATAATTGCAACTAACACAATGATCTCCCACCTGAAATAATTATCCCAAGTTAGGTATTTGTTTTGAGGGATGCGACGTGTAATATTAACAACAATGGTTTGAATAATTATTCTACGAAACATAATCGTAGTATCTACAAAATGTAATGGGATGGCAGCTCTCCTTCCACATTGTATACCTAACATGATTAAATTGTGAATCTTCCTTCATTATCAGAGATCTTCTTTCCTCTCCACTAACATAAATGAAGCTGCGAGAATTGGAAATTCAATTTGCATAAATAAAAACCAAATAGTTAAGAAAAAAAAAAGATTTGATGCGATCAAAACCTGATTTTGGTTCACTATTTTCAATAATGAACCTTTGGAATCGACCAAGAAAAAAATTTTTTTAACACCCCCTCAAAATTAAATTTTGTTGGTTTACGTTTCAAGGTACGTAGAATCCAAAAATCGAATAAAAATTTGGCCGTCCGCCGTACGAGGCACTTTCCCCACTTATCATTGAACGATTTTGATGTAATTTGGTATGTAGGCTCCATTCGGGGTCTAGTTGTGCCCCGAACATTTTGGTTGATCTAGATCACTTCTAAGGGTCAAAAAGCGAATTTTGAAATTTTGAAAATGCTTTAACTCAAAAGATTTTGACATAAAGGAACTGTTTTTCCATCAATTAAAGATTCTATAGAATTTTTAGAATTTTTTGAGACCACTCGGAGCCCTGTAGGACAAACCGTTCGCTCAGAATTTAAGAATTTAAGGGTTGGACGTACGATAAATCAGAAACACGAGTGAGAATCGCAAAAGAGGCGTAATAAATCATCATCGATAAATCACGTAATATCAGTGATGACACCATTCCAATCAAACTTTCATTGGAAAGATAAGATTATAGCGCTGTTTTTGGTATTGATGTACGTGAAAAACAATGCGGCAAAAAACCCTAACTACCAAAAAAAAAAAAAAAACCATGAGATTTTGCTCTGAGATTGAAAACCAGTAGTTTTGTTGGGGACCTTTTCCTTGGAAGCTTTGGTAGTATTCCACAAGTAACTTTATCACGGATCCTGAATACACCTGGGAAATCTACTGCTCTCACCGAAGAATCCACCAGATATTATATTCAGAATCCGCGTTTCTTCCTTGTTTTATAAATTCATTCAACTTCACAGTCCAAACATTCTTTTCTTCTCGCCTTTTCGAGAACCATCACAATAGTTCGACGAACTCCCTCACTATCTAAACTGTTGCCTCGCACAAACATTTTAATAATGCAAATGTATCCCATTGTAAAATATTCTGGCACCCATAAACTGCATGTCATTCAACATGTCTACTTAACTATAACAACTTAACTATAACAATAAACGTGAAATTCGCATAATATGTAGGCTCAGAGCAAATCATGCTATATGCCCAATTTACCTGCACCGTATTGGAAGGAAAGATGACGCAGTATGTGAATGTGGTGAATGTGGCGATTTGGAACATATTATTATGACATGTCCTTTGTACAGCATCACACGCGAAGTAATGTTGCGAAACATACAAGAATTAGTAGAAAACTCCTTCAACTACGAATATCTATTACTGAAGAAGAACATCAATGCTTGGAGCGAAATAATTGAATTCATAAATAACAGCAACATCAAAATTTAAGACTACGAGTATTATACATATAACGAAATAAGTTTAACTATGTTTGATGGAAACAAATAAGTTTAAATATAAGAATATCAGTTGTACTATTATTATCTGACGTTTTGGAACACAAATATGTATATATTATGATTAATTTGGAACGTAAAATATAACCTAGTATAAGACGATATTGTAAATAAAATGGCTGAATGTAAATTAATACTATGCCAATAAAAAAAATGTCTACTTATATTTTTAAGAAAGCTAAGTAAAGCAAAATAAACAATAATTTCAAGCTGAATTTTCCAGGTTCAATTTAGTGCTATTTCCTCGCATCACCGTCTTATCGGCTGTCTTCCGAAGGTAAGATAGGAATTGGTTCTAATGATTTCACACATGGCTACATATTGCCTCATCCCTTTAGGTGAAGTGGGTTTCACCCTCGTTCCGAATCGAAAATTATTAGGACATGTGATCCCGTGAGCAGCCACCAATCCAAAATAATTTCCTGATCCGAGTAGCCTCAACGTCGGTGATCTCATGGGAACCGGTTCATTCATCCTGCTAACGGTCGCTGGTATTATGATAGCTGTGAAGGCTTGGGGGTATTAATTTGGGTAGAGAAACAAGGAAATAATTAAAAAACTAAAAGAATGAACATCATCTTAGAAAATGGTGACGTATTACCTGTCTAGTTGTAATAGTAGGCCTGACGTGCGACGTTACCAATTATCGACTGCTAAGGGCTTCTACTGTGGTATATAAACCAGAACTCACCCATCCAGGAATGATATTGGACTGGTAGAAACTAAGGGCCGTATTCACAAAACGCACTTAATGGAGCTTTTCACTAAGTGAAGCCTGAAATCTCCACTTAGAGCCGTACTTTAGAGAAAACGCTATTCACAAACCAAACTTTAGAAGAAGCGTCACTTCAGCTCCACTTTACCGAAGCTGAACTTTCGTCAAGTTACACTCTCCGGGTAAGTTTGGCTCCTACCACACTTTACTGGCCCTTAGTACAGCTTTTGACAAGAAGTGCGTCTATTTTGCTTGCTTCGACAGCCGTTTTACGAAGTTTTTCCGTTCGGATTTAAATGGAAAACGACTACATGGAATATTTGCAGTATCTACGGAAAGGAGACGTGTACAAATTGTGCCAAGAAGGCGAAGAGAAAGCGAAAATGAATTCGAGTGTTGGTCAGAAGACCTTCCGCGCACGTCACAGGTAAACAATTTCCTACTTTTCCTTTTTACAGCTACCTTTGAGCACGTATAATTGTGCTCAGTTCATTTCAATTTGAGGACATTATTGTTCAAGTGTCCAAAATGTAGTCAGATTTATGTGAATTCTATTTCAAAGAACCAGTAGGTAAGCCCAAATTAACCTTTAATGTCGGCCTTTCCTCAGTTTTCCATCGGGTCTTCCTTCCTCGGGTCTTCCACAACTTGTCTCCAGTACTCTGTGGTCTTCCAGTCTTCTGGTCTTCAAATTAGTCCGACCCGGACAATCGTTTGTTGATCACCAATCGGTTATCAATATTATCACTGAATATTCCCATTGGTCGATAGGAGCGAGTCACCCTAAGGGTTACCCTTTCGGAAGTTCAACTTCCTTATCAGTTGAACTTAAAGCTGACCTAAGAGCAGCTATACTAAAAACGATTGTGAATAGCGATTTCTCCTCAAGTTTCACTTTGGCCTGAAGTATCACTTTCGGAAGTCCGACTTCAAGTTTCACTTTGGCGATTTTTGTGAATACGGGCCAAAGTCTCATTATTATTCTCTTAGGTACTGTATTTGAACGAAAAGATCGTTTACATGCGACTAAGGTGATTAGGACAGAAAACTGCTTAAACGGGATTTATAGAATGAAGTCGGTCAAAAAGCGAGTGGTTCTGCACCACTAACCCCGCATGCTCTTGTGTTTCTGAAAGAAACCCTCATTAGGTACAACTGACGGAGCTCGTGCTTCTAGTTAAGAGCACGTTTCGCGTACATTCCTTTGAAAAAAAAAACCACTATAAAGATCTCCAGAAGTCGGCAAACGCTTTGGTATGATTGACACAAAACGTGTCGTGGGTCATTACATGGCTTGTGCCACGCATGCGCACTTCATAACTACTTGAGTTTTAATGATCCCTTTTTTCTCTCTAGTTTTTCTTCGAATCAAACTCTTTTGAGTCCCTTCCCTGAATTTTTCTTTCATAACTCTCGGGACGTTTGATACCTAAATTTGGGGAAGCTGTTTTTTTTTATTGAATAGCGTGGTCTTAAGTGCACCGTAAAACTGACTTTAATGAGGTTATAAAAAATTATGAGTCACCGACCAGAAGTCAACAGCTCGAAAGTCATTATCAAAAAGCGGGTCATTTTTTACCCATTCTGACTGAAAATGACGGAATTTGGAGCAGCGAATTGAGGACTAAAATTGCGAAATTTGAACAAACATTGCAAACTGCCTATGTCAGAATCCTGACCAACATTTTTATCAATTTTTAGGGAATTAAGAAATCGTTACTAAAATTAGTAAATCATTTTAATATCTCAATGAGATATGACATGACATGTTACTAAAATTAGTAAATCATTTTAATATCTCAATGAGATATGACATGACATGTTTCTTGGTTTTCATGTTATTCTTCGAAATCATGATAAACTGCCCAATCATAATATCAGACGTTCCTTTGTCTGTCTGTCTGATGGTGAGAAATTTATTTGTAGGAAACGTCTCAATTGATATTCACCAAATTTTCATGTAACATGTCGTCCCTATACCTGGTAAACCATGTAAGTCGGTATTTTTTCGAAAATAAGGTTTTGAGCTTTTCAGGTAAATTAGGGTCGCTTGATTCATTTCGTGAAGCCGTTTTCCAATCTGATGAATAGTTTTTTACCCAGAAGGCATTGAAAAAACGTGTAAGTCGGTTACCTATTGTTTCGCCGGAAAACCATGTAAGTCCTGTGTATGCCTTCATAAGAGTGAGTAGCTCACGCTGGTGGCAAGTTTCCATCAAAGATAGTCAGTTTTTTTAAAACTTTTTTCCATGTAAAAGTTTACAAAATCATAAATGGAGTTCGGAGAAAGTGATCATAAATAGAAACCTTTTTATTGGTCTCAATTTCAGCAATGAATTCCACTCCTTGTGTTCTGCAGACACGTGATTTTCCATACTGTGGCCAACCTTAAGATCACGACCTACCTACGTGTTATTCCGCATTGTTTCTAAATTATTTTTACATATTTAGGAGGATAATTTTAGATGAATTGATTGATTTGTTGGCTGTTTGACGTAGCTGTAATGCTGATGTTAGAAAGAACAAAAAGAGATTAGTAGTATGCTATTGGTCTGCTAATGTTTTACAGGAAACTCTGTAAAATTAATGATACAAGAGATAATAATTGAGGAAATCCATCTCTGACCAATCCCTAACCCCTTACCCATCCCTAACCCATATCCAACCCATCCACAGCTCATCTCCAACCCAGCCCTGTCCTATCCCTACCCCACACCCAACCCATCCATAACCCATACCTAACTTATCCCTAGTCCATCCCTAATCCATCCTCAGTTCTTAACCTACCCAGCCCTGACCTATCCCAACCCCTAATCCGTCCCTAGCCCATCTCCAACCTATCCTTAACCCCTATCCCATCCCTAACCTAACTCATACCTAACCCATCCTCAACCCATCCCTAGTCCATCTCTAACCCAACCCAGCCCTGAGCTAACTCCAACCCCTAACCCATCCCAAGCTCATCCCCAACATGTCCCTGACCTATCCCAACCCCTAACTTATACCCAGCCCATCTCTAACCCGTCCCTAGCTCATCCCTAACATGTCCCTTACCCCTAACCCATACCTAACTCATCCCTTGTTTTAGAAACAAAAGTACCTAGTTACCTAACACTCAAATTCAATGCATACCTGCCTAGTTACGGTTGTGATAGGTAGTGTTCCTATAAGTAATGGTTTTAATTTAAGAAATGGTAGTCGAGGAATTGGTAGTATAATAATTTATTGCTCAACTCTAGTAATATTAAGACTGAAGACTGTCATTTTGACTCAAGGAGCCATACAGTTGGATTGTGTCAACGCCTATGAATTTTCATTTAAATATTTTCCTTTTGCATCGATTTGGGTATTTTGTGTAACCTTGAAACCTGGAGAGAAAAAATTTAATAATATTCCTAATAATTGGATAACCCAAGCTGGGTATATTTTCATGAAAATCAAATTGAAAACCATGTAAGTCGGGTGTAAAAGGCTGGGTAAAATCATGTAAGTCCATTTTTTCGTTCGCTAAAGTAAATTTTGACGAAATTAGTCTCAGGCTCTTTGAAATACTACTGTTACCACCTGTTTTAAGGAATGGAACGTAAAAACTTATTGCATGTGGAATGAAAACTGAATTATTTAGTTTTTAGTGTCTCCTGTAAAATTTGATAAACTCGACTTACATGGTTTACCAGGTATGGGGACGATGTATGGGTGAAGGAAGTTTATTGATGTTATGGAACACAGTACGTAATGCTCTGAGCGTAAGATGTGATTTGCTAGAAACTTGGTGATAAAGAATTCATTTTTTCCACTAACCTAACAGGCTGGAAGAGTTTACCCTATGAAAGAAAACAGTTCTGGTCTTCCGTGCTCCAACCATTGTGGTAACCTACTCAATGAGTATCGCTTCAAATGTTGAATATCGAAATAAACTTTCCAGAATCAACAACCTGTAACTAGCTGCACAACACTGAAGCGGCGTCAAGGTTGTGAAATTCCGAGTTTTCATAATTATTATTATAGATATTCTAGGATCATTTTACATATTTGGTCATGAATTGAAAAAATAGCTACACAATGGAATTAAGCTTGAAACAACACCCCGAAAATCATGTTTCAAGAGTTAAAATTGAAAAAGCCTTACGAAAACGAGTTTTTCGCGTTTAGACACAATTTGAGAGTTATTGCGCACTAAAAAAAAAAAGAGTGATTTTTCCATGCGTATCCGGTTATGCCGTTAACGATAGGGTTCTCATTTGACAAAAGAACGGTGCATATTGTAGTAAATGGACGTCAATAACCAACTGAAAGACCTAACGGCTTTATTCAACAACAAAACTGTCACAAATTGCAAAATATAACTGATTTTCGGAAAGCACCACTTTTTCAAACGATTCCGTCTTAACAACAAGATTTTCCAACTAGAACAACACAAACAACCATGATCCCATATGATTCTCCTAACACTTCTTCCGCCTCTTCTTTCAAGCCCCACAGTAGGCGCTCAGTCTGTCAGCGTGAACGACTTTCAGTCTCCCTCTTGGATCACGTATACGAAAAACCACATCGTTCAGCCGTTTTATGACGTGATACGGTCCTTCCCACGGACACTGCAGTTTCGGGTTCCTTCCCCGGATCCTTCTTGGATTGTGTACCCATACACGATCTCCTTCTTGGAACCTAGGAATCTGTGTTCCCACATCGTATCTCTTCTTCATGTCTTCCGCTTTTATGACCAATTGCTCTCTAGCTGATTCATGGGCCTCTTCCATTCGTTTGCAGAGTTCATTCACATACTGAGGGAGATGCTCATTGCCGGGGGGTTGTCCAAATAGAAGATGAACTGGCAATTGTAGTTCCCTCCCATAAACCAGGAAGGCTGGTGAATAGCCCGTGGAAACATTTTCTGAAGCCCGGTAGGCTAATAATGCCACTGGTAACTGAAGATCCCAGTCACCCTGGTGATCCTGTATCATCTTGGCCAACCAGTCGTACAACGTTCGATGTAGTCTCTCAACCTGGCCCTCGCTCTGGGGATGTAGAGGCGTACTTCTGGTTTTCTTAATGCCCAATTGCTTCATTAAACTTTGGAATAGTTCTGATTCAAAATTCGTACCTTGGTCCGAATGAACTTCTCCAGGGATCCCGAATCGCGAAATAACATGTTGTATTAAAGCTGTTGCAACTGTTTCTGCTTGCTGATTGGGAATTGCCACTGCTTCGGGCCATTTTGTAAAAAAGTCCACCATTGTCAATACGTACCTATTCCCACGCACTGTTGTAGGTAAAGGGCCAAACACGTCTATGGCTACTCGTTGAAACGGGACACCACTCTGACAAAGCTGCAGTGGGGCTTTACCTGGTCGTTTTCCTCCCCTTCTCTTTCCACAGACTTCACATTCTTGGCACCACTGCCTCACATCCCGATGTATCCCAACCCAATAAAATTTTTCTCGCAGTTGTATTCCTGTCCTTCTTTCTCCAAAGTGTGCTAGTGTATGAACAGCATCGAACATTCGTCTTTGAAATTTCTCTGGTACTACAATCTGTAGTCTTGTCTTTCGTCCATCAACACTCTCCCAACGCCGATACAAACACCCTTGATGCATAAGGAGAGAGTCAAACATTGCCCAGTATGCTTTTGTGGCAACACTGAGCCCAGAAACGTCTGACCACTCTGGGCGATGTTTATGCTCAACCCAACTGCGAATTCGTTGTAGGCAGGGATCACTAGCCTGTTCTTCGAGTAGCGATTTGAATGACTCTGTCTGATGTAACTCGATGATGTTGACCTGCTGATCACCAGAAACCTGTTCTCGCTTCTCACAGTATCGACATCCCCTCTCAGCACACGGTCTTCTGGAGAGAGCATCTGCATTCCCGTGCAAAACGCCCTTTCGGTATTGTATGTCCAATGTATAAGTTGCCAACTGCTCTAACCACCTAGCCAACTGCCCATCTACTGCTTTAAAATTAGTCAACCACCTGAGTGAAGAGTGATCAGTTCGCACAGTCAATGGCTTTCCATTATCTAATCCATATGGTGCAAAGGCCTTCACAGCTGCCACCACACTCAACAACTCTTTACGCGTGGTACAATAATTTCGTTCACAACGTGACAAGCAGCGACTATAGTAAGCAATCACTCTTTCATTCCCATCTTGTACCTGAGAGAGTACTGCTCCTATGGCCACATCACTGGCATCTGCATCGATGATGAATTGGCACGATGGTAACACATGACCCAAGATTGGTGCCTGCTGCAATAAAGCTTTCATCTTGCTAAACGCTGTTCCACAAGAATCAGTCCAATTGAACCTCTGGCCTGACTGATTCAGAGTCTGGTATAAAGGCTTCAACACATCTGCAAGCCCAGGTACAAACGTCCTGTAGTAAGAGCACAGGCCAATGAATGAGCGTAGTTCTTTTGCAGAGTTTGGTGTAGGCCAATCCATAATTGATTTCACCTTCACTGGATCTGTAGCAATTCCCTCTCTAGTAATCAAATGACCTAAGTAAGTAGCAGTTTGCCTCAAAAATTCACATTTCTTCACATTTAGCTTCAACCCACCTTTTCTCAAAAGTGCAAAAAGTTCTTCCAAACACTTCAAGTGGTCTTCAAATGACTTTGTATGCAGCAGAATATCATCTAGGTAGACTTCCAAGACACCCTTGTTCAATAGCGGTTGCAGTAATTGTCGCATTAGTCGCTGAAAGGTACTGGGGGCATTACAAAGCCCAAAAGGCATGACTGTAAACTGCCATAGGCCATATCTGGTGCAAAACGCCGTCTTCTCTTTGGATTCAGGTTCCAACGGAATTTGCCAATAGCCTGACTGGAGATCTAGGGTTGTGAACCACTGGCTTCCCTCCAATGACCGAAGAGTTTCTTCAATGTGCGGTAGTGGGTGCGAATCTTTAACTGTCACAGCATTCAATTTGCGATAATCAATGCAGAAACGCCATGTTCCATCTTTCTTCCGGACCATTACCACTGGGCTTGCCCATGGACTAGACGATTCCTCTATCACTCCAGCCTCGAGCATTTCGTTCACCAATGTTGTAACAGTCTCCTGTTGCACTGGGCTAACTCTTCTGGGTGGTTGTTTTATTGGTTGATGGTCTTGAACATTGATTGAATGCATTCCTATTTTACATTTCCCCAGGGCGTTCTTGTTAGCAGCGAAAACATCTGCATTTTGGTTGATTAGATGACAAAATGCCTGTTGCTTCTCATCCCCATCTACCGTGTCAATGGATTTTCGGAACAAATCATTCAAATGTTCTGGAAGGTTTCGTTTTTCATCTACATTGTAGGCCAATTGGTTTTTCTGAACCTCATCCATTGGCCCAAACCTTATCCTTGAATTACCCATTTTGAGGATTCGCTTGCCCAAGTCAATCACGCAGCTGTTGGACTGAAGGAAGTCCATTCCCACAATACATTTTTCGCGAATGTCAGCGACCACACAGTCGAGATACCTGGGTATTTTGTCGCCCAAATCCATTTGAATTTTGGCCCATCCCTTCACAGGAATGGTTTCTCCACTTACTGTTCGGAGACGAGCACACATGCTCCCTTGTTTCACTTTACCTTCTGCCAACATTGATGAATTGATAATGGAGACTGTGGCCCCTGTATCCAATAGCATTTGACAAGGGTTTCCATCAATATTGCCATCTATGATGATGGATGTTCGGAAAGTTCCAAAAATTGTCTCCCCCTCCAGTCGTTCTGAAGCCCCTTGTTCATCAACCAGTTCCTGGGCTTGGGAACTGGTGATTCCTAGTTTTCCTTCCTTTCTGTACTCCTGCATTCCCTCCTCAAGTGGCCAGTACGTCCACATCTCCAACATTCCGCGTCCTTCTGAAATCGCCTCCAATCACGACGCGCTTTTTCTAGCTGATCATTCACTACTCTCCTTATTTTATCAACTTCTTCTTCCTCATCAACTGGCGCTTCCGAACAATTTACGGCACGAATGGGAATCAAGGGTGGTACCAGCCCAGCTTCCAGCTGTAGGGCTCGAGTGATCGCACTTCTCAGTGTTGTAGGATCACTCCCAATCACCATTTCCCGAACACGCTGATTTTTCAAGCCGTTCAAAAACTGTTCCATGGCTATGGTTTCTCTGGCTTCCTCGCCTGACACTGCACGTCGAGCCAGGCTCTCAACGTCCGCTGCAAAAGTGGCAACGTCCTCTTTTGGCCCTTGGATTCGTTGGCGTAGTCGAGCCAAAAACAGTCTGGCCTGCCCTTCTGCACCAAAACGTGTATTCAAACAGTCGACCATTGAGGATAAAGTCCTGGATACAGTTGGAATATTGCACACTGCAGCAAGAGCAACTCCTCGAAGACATGCCATTAGTCGTACCCCAGCTGTCACCGAACTCCACCCATTAGATTTTGCAATTACTTGGAACTGGGTCCAATAGTCATCCCACGGGGATGTTCCATCGAATGTCGGCGGTTTTATTAGTTCCCGGGGACCAGAACGTTGCTCCTCTCGGTGTGATGATAAATAACTTTCAAGGTCGTTGTTGAATGTTCCCGGAGTTTGCTGTTGATTGACAAATTGTTGAAATGCTCCCGTTAATGCTGCTAACTGCTGGGTGATTAAGTTGAGAGCAGCTAATGTAGTCCTGTCAGTTGGTACTTGATCGGGTACGTTGGCCACTTGTTCGCTTACTCCTACTCCACCCATCGTAGCTGAAGGCAAGTGTTCATCGATGTGCAATTGATCGGATTCCTCGACCCTCTCTGCCGGGATGATCGCACGTCGATGACGGACCCTGGCTGCAATTGATTCATCGTCACTCATGTTGATGTTTGGATTCGGTCGGTCACTTCTGACACCAATGTAGTAAATGGACGTCAATAACCAACTGAAAGACCTAACGGCTTTATTCAACAACAAAACTGTCACAAATTGCAAAATATAACTGATTTTCGGAAAGCACCACTTTTTCAAACGATTCCGTCTTAACAACAAGATTTTCCAACTAGAACAACACAAACAACCATGATCCCATATGATTCTCCTAACAATATTGTTGGACATAAATGAAGGGAGTATCTATATTGTGAAACTGAATCCTAGTTTGAAGGTGTAAGGGTGTACTTATCAAAATATTTGATACTCAGAATTGCATCACCACAGTAGTAGTTCCTCGAACCTTGAATTAGGCAAATCGTAGTACCAAAAGATCCCGACCAGATCAGACCACCGGGATCTCATCCGAACCTCCCCGGAAGTTGCCACTCAGTGCATAATAAGGGACTTAACTGAGGAGTTGTGCCTCGACGTTGTGCCAACTGGACCCTTTGTTGTTTGTATCCATCCTGGTACCTAGAAGGTCTTTATTTGAAGGGGTTCTGGAGGCAAAAGTCCGAAATTTTCGGTACCAGACTGCTCTGAGGACTTGAATCAGCAAGAATATATCGTCGGCAAATTGACAAAGGGACGTATCTGCGGACGTCTTTCTGTCAGAGCGCCTTTTGCTATCATTACAGTAATGAACCCCTGGTGATTTCACTGTTCTATTGCATCCAGTGAGTAATTAATTTCATTGCGACAATTTTATTCATCGTATTTCATGATTACTGGCTCACTGACTAATAATTAGTCTAATTATAAGTCTAATAATAAATAGACTAATAATTATTATTAAGAACTGAGGTAGTTTGAGAAACAACTGAAAAAACGCCATAAGCCGTTGCTGTATTGATGAAACTAGAAAGTTTTTTTATTACTGTATTGAGAAAGCAATCGCTCATCCACTGCATTCGTACCATGAAATTATTCCTTTGTAAAGATTATACCTACTCCCTTACCTTTTATTCATTTGAATTCTTTAGCGACCGTTAAATAAATGAGCTCTCAATTCTGCTGTACAGAATTATTATTATTATTTCAACAATTATTGTTGAAAAGTGAAGAACCCGAAGAGAAAATAGAATGAATAATTGTTTTATTCGAGAAACTAACTAAAACTAGGTACCAAGTAGTTGAAACGATCACGGAAAAATTAGGTAATAAATATGGGAACTATTAAAATCATTGCCAATAATCTTTGTTTGAAACTCTCATTTTCAACCACTAAAAGCTGACCAGGCCACTGCACTTTCACTCTTCTTCCTCTTCGTACTCTGAGTCTTCATCCTGGTCAGGTTCAGGCAACCTGTCCTCAACTTCAGCAGAAGGTTGAAGACTTAGGTAGTAAGGGTGGTATTCTGCCGGAATTATACCATCCAAACACATTTTTTTGAGGTCTCTGGACTTGACGTCGGAAAGTTTTTGTCGATACGCTCTTGGCAGAGAGTCGTTGCTGGTCCGGCGTCGACCTTCGGAAGACTGGTAATTTACCGTCTTGAATTCTCCCTCGTAGTCCTCTTTGTATTTTATTTCCACTGAGCCTGCGTCAGATTTTGAATACACAATCATGCAGACCTTCCGCCAAGGAATGGCCTTCTTTAGTGTCTGTGACACGGCTGCGAAGTCCAAAATCTGGTCGTAAGTCAGGGAAGTTACTTCGAAGGGGCGAGGGTTTGTTCGAGTGCAGCGAATGACTTGTGCTCATCCCTCCGGAGTGTAAACTGGTGCGTACTTCGATTTCTTCTTGATTTTGGAATGCATAGAATCACATTCCATTTCGGAATGACCTACTTCGAAAAATGTATGGCGAATGGTTTTCAGTGATGATGTGGTTGTTAGCAAAAGCACTCATCAAGAGGCCTCTCAAGAGTTCGTTGAAAAAGGACGCAATTGGCACGCGCCCGTCACAGGAACATGACAGAAGGGCGTATCTGCCGCTTTCGCCTTTTGTCAGATCGGGGATTCAGATACGTCCCTTTGTTGCGGAAATTGCGACTTTGGCAGATACGTCCCTTGGCTACGGCTTTTTTCTTGGGTTTCGAAGGGGTTAAACGCCTGGAGGTTATCATAACTTGATAGAGACGAGTGTTCTGGTATCTGAAATGAAGTTATCTCGAAATGTCAAAATTTGCAGATACGTCCCTTTGTCAATTTGCCGACGATATAATATATCCATTCACATCACCCTATTAGGTCTCCAAAACTCGAATTTGGTAAATCATAGTACCAAAAAATCCCCTCCGACCATCGTGATTTCGACAAATCTCATCCGTACCTCCCCAAAAGTTGCCACTCAGAAACGATCATAAACCTTTTTATTGGCGACCTCGCCGTAAACCTTGGGAGAATAAAACTGGCCTCCCCTCATCCGAATAAAGTCCTGAGGTTTTTTCTTTACCTTCATATTACACACAGTCGGTATATGTATTTACGGGAAGCCTTCACATTTATCGGATTTACGATACGATTTTTGTCTTAAATCACTCTTAGGGGACAACAGTAGGGAGGGCAGGCTGTTTGAATATTTGATACTTGAAGTTCTGCGGTCGATATGCCGAGACCTTTGCTCTGTTTCTCAACTTAGAGACTACTGAGTCACAAGTGGCATTTGCGCTTACTTTTCAATAATTTAAAGTTAAAGCTGAAAGTAGATGAGGTATTGATTTTAAAAGAACCCGAGTAACCACCTTTTTCACAGCGATAAAGTTACTAAAATAGCAATATAATTTATTATGACCTTAATCTGAGCACTACTTGGAAGTTATATTTGTTGCACAGATTTGCGCACGAACAGACAGGCAAACATAAAATTGAAATTGTTCAGGAAGTTCTTTTTGGTCTTATTCTCAACCAGTTAATAACGTAATTATACAACTCTTATTGAAACGAAATATTAATTTGAAAACACCCGTTGAGGTTCAATTCACGTAACATTTTTCACCATATAAACGACCGGAACGTAATTTCGGTATGAATGAAATCAACCGAAAGGAGTGTAAACATTAATATCTCGTTAGCGGGATTTTCAATATTAATCACTCGCTTAAAGCAACTGGGAAATTATTTATTCGGGGAATAATTTCCAGCGGATGGGGGAACTCAAATCAACTAATTCATCTCAATTAGGGGTCGGTAGGTATTAACTCCTCACCCGATTCGTTTATATATTAGGTAAGCCGTGTTCATTGAGTAATTTAGTTATACATGAACATTACGGTAGATGGATACAATTTGAGTAGAACGTTCATTCGCAGTTTGACTACATTATTTGTCTGTTTGGCATTGCTCACAGACATTATGAGTAAATATATATTTATACGAAATCTCTGGTTTATTATGAAAATAATAACGATCCCTCCTTCTTCCTGAACTGAATAATCAGCCATTTCAAAATTGATTGGAAATTTTATTTTACAATTCCTGAATGCCAAGAAGGGAGGCAAGCAAAACATATTGTTTAGTAATACATGCATTCCAGGGGACGTCCCATTGGATAAGCATTAGATCATTTTAACCAGTTGGTAAGCGATAAAACTGTTTCACTCGATGTAATTTATTTATTACTTTAGGCAAGAAATAGTGACCCTCCCCCTCTTCACTCTTGTCCACCATAAAATTTCTAGCGGCCCAGGAGCCTCGAATCTGAAGAGCATTTTAAAATCCATGATCTACGATACCCAACATGTGAATTCGGGTCACCCCCCCCCCACCCCTCATTGAACTTTTTAATGGCAGTTTACTTCTTTGCATCCACCACTATTCTTGTAGACCAAAATTGGCAAACTATTGAAAATAACTTCTACAGATTTATCCATGGCATCCGAGCTTCATTAGACCCTCTCGAATCCCCGATTGATAGCGTGGTACTGAACCCGTTGGCCAATGAGATCAAGTCTATACCACAAACTTACAGATGCTTGGAACTGTGTTGACGACGTGTCCAGAGAGTTAGAAGATGCGGTCAGTGGATTTTTTTTTGCTTGGTGGAAATTTGGTATAGTAGAGAGCGATCAGAGGTGCAGATAGATTTATCATTAGATTGTTTTAACAATCTTTTGTTTCGATTTTCTCGTTTCGAATAACGCATTCTGTCCGTAGAGTTTCACATCTATAAACAGCCAGGCACAGTTTGACCTCCTACACCTAACGAGCAAAGGTCTATAGCTCAGTTTATTCTCTTAAAATCCCGTTAACGCTCCAAATGGACTTAACAGTCTGCTCTCCCCGCTTCCATCTGGTACTCGCCCCATCGATAAGGTTTCCAGAGGATTAGCCTTAATGGTCACACCCGGGAGAGGATCTTTATAGAGACTATACGGGCAATCCCTCGGCTTTCGGTTCCGTACCGGGTTTGTTAACAATAACGAATGAGTAGGTGGATCAGAGCACCCGTATTGGCGGCTAATTATCATTTCAAATCTAGTTCAAGTATCATGAAACATCATCGTTGCCGTTGAAAACAGATCGCATCATGGCTCTCCCTCTAGCTTGAGGCCCTCTCAATCTTTCATAAATTATATCAATTCGACCATATTATGTAATTATTCTGTTATAATAAAGTGTTGGTTTTGGGGTGCCCTTTCAATATCATCTGCTACAATAAGTTGATGCTTTCTTCAAAACAGTAGCCTGCGGTTCTCAATAGCCGCTGCCTCCCAAAATAGATTCCTACCTGTTTGTCCAAGAGCGTTAAATCAGACTGATTAATTTGGTTTATAGCTCACCCAGAAAATATTAGACTTCCCTAACTTCAATCTATAAATGTCTACTGGTCATCACCAGCTTAAGGATGGGTATTGTTTCAAAATTATAGATATTTTGTATCGATACTGTATCGTATCCGAGTATCGATATCGCAAGTATCGTTGGGCATAAGTATTGATATTTTGGAATATCGAGTATCGATACTTTAGTGTCACAAACTATCAATTTATCCAATATTCCCTAGAAAAATAATTTTTTCAACAATGTTTATTCATTTTTCACAATCAAGAGTCCAAGCAGAGTGATTTTCTCCATGGTATTAAAGGTATTTGTGCAACCAAAGAGTAATGACCTGAAAGCCTCTCTTCATTCATTTTTAGCCTTCTTCATTTTTTAGCCATTCTGTTGGATTTTCCGCAAGAAATGTATCGATATTCGATATTTAGAAATATCGGATCCAAAGTATCGATACTAAAATATTGAGTATCGGTGCAAAAGTATCGATATTTTAAAATATCGAGTATCGATACCCATCCCTACACCAGCTGTGTACCAAGATTCAACTATGAATCTTGAAATGAAGAAGTAGTAAAATTAATCGCTCACTCAGTTGATCTGTCTTTATTATAATCTCTTCCAACGGTGACTAGAGAAAGTACCACAATTCAATACTAAAATGAAGTAAGCTGATTCCCTCCTTCTTTTCCTCCAAAAACGTTAAATTTGAATTTGGAAATGGGTGGTGTTGAGGTTTTCTTCTTCCCAGCATTGTATGTTCGTATTTACGCCTTGCCAACTTCATTTTTATTTCAAATACATTATTACATTTTAATAAATAACGTTTAAAAGAACGTTAATTGAACAATAGAATGATGAATTGTAATAATTTTGAGAAAATAATTCCCTATTGATGCTGAAATAGTACCTAATGCGAAGAACTGGGGGTAATTGTTTGAAAGATGGTTGGTAATAATTTTTAGCGAATCCCGCTATTCAGTTTAGGGTTCCAGTTCCAGACATCTCGGAATATAGAAGGTATGGGGCTTTTGAAAAGATGTTCTCCGAAAGATATGAATCTCACTTCCCCACCCTTAGGAAGGAAGAAAATCTCTATTAAAATATTCCAAGTTATCAGGGAAGCCGGAGGCGAGGAAGGAAATAACCTTCACCACCAAAATTAGGTTGCCCGTAATTAATGGAAGGGTTGCCTTTTGGTAGCGTGTACTATGAGGGGAGCAGGGGGTGGGGGAAGGGTGCCATAAATAGGGGCTTGCCGTCTGGCTTTGGCACCACTGAAGCTCTTGTACCTAAGATTTCCTCCGAGCGAACAATGCGTATCTAGCCCTTCTCTCCAAGTCTCGCAGACCCCACGGGGTTTGTTCCAGGGTTAAAAGCGATGCAGCATTGGCGTGAAATATCGCTCCTGAGATTTGGCGGAAATTTACGGGGAGAGAAAGGTTTTCCTTTCTTAATATTTCAAGAAAACTCAAAAACTAATTTCAATTTTCAATTGAATCATGAAAAATATCACACGGACGATTAAAATTAGCTGCTGATCTTCACAATGACGTTATTTATATTTTTAAAAAACATTTCAAATAGACAAACATCAAAATTAGGTATTGTGGCGCCTGCTGTTCGGATTGTGATGAAATTGTTAAGTTTCGTCTTGGTAGGCCCCCAACTACCCTGCAAATTTGAGTAAAATCTGCCTAGTCCAAAGAAATTAATGCTCCTGGAAATTATTAAGGTCCAATGGCGAAGATATGCAAACTAAACTTTTTCTCAAGCTGACAAACCTTGAATGCTTACGTAAAAATACCTGAAACTAGGGCAAATAGACATAACGACAAACACGACATGTAACCAAAAATGTGCAAAAAGCTTCCTGAATGAATTTTGACCTCTGTCTTTGGGAGTCTGGTTTGAGTGAGCGAACTATTAGAAACAGGAAATTAAATCTGGAGGAGTGATGGTTAGGAGTGCCTCCCTTACTGAAGTGTTCGCCTTTCCACTGGGCAGTTTGATGCAGAACTGGGCATCCTTGAAATATGTCGTAGAAACTCCCATGAATATCAAATGTTCTTGGCAACTTTAATGCATTATAAGACCTCCAGGGGTTCCAAGCAGGACACGAGCCTCCGTCTTATAGCGTCATCACATCTGTTGTTAGGAGTCTGTCGTGGCACGTACGCCATTTCCTTGAAACATGTCTTCATAACTTTACCATACGAACTTTGCTTTTCACTGGATTTGTGTCGTAGTCGAACCTGGTCTTTAGTAACACTTCGAATCGAACGATGTACGGGATTAATGTTTCATGACGAAATGATTACTTTTGCGGAAATGTGCTCGTAATAACAACAATAATTATCCGCTCGTAATTGTAATAATTATGTGCTCGTCTATTTATTTGAGACGCTTATGGTTCGGATATCACGATCATAATACATGCGAACCAACTACCATTATAGAACCAATCGTCCACCTTGTATTCCACTATATAGGATCAGATGAGTGTAACAGATAGGATACAATGCAGGAATGTGTGGAATCCTTCATGGTTTCTCCCAACTCACAAGGTTTTCTCCACCCTTAATCCTTATTAGGACCAACCATACTTCAAAGTATCATTTACTCTTCGTATACTTAGTATCGTAAATCCAGCGTTTACAACGTAACAACCATCCTTTCTGGTATCCTCCACAATTTATACCATCTTCCTCAAGGTACACTATCTACTCTCTAATCTAAATAAAGGACATATTATACTCTTTATTATGTTCATAAAGGAAAGTTCAGTCAAAAGGACGTTTTCCAGTCCTGTTGATAATGAAGTAAAGAAATCTCTAGTCTTGATGGATGAACCGCCATATTAAAAAATATCGCTTACTGCGATATACCTTTATAGCATCCTCGGTTGATTACTGTAATGGTGTTGTCATTCATTCGCCATTGTAACCTTTAGTGTACGATTGTCCTCCATTCTTTTTTAGTATCGGCCATTCACTCCTTCACTCTTGTAGCAGTCTCTACCCCTCAAACTATCCTTCACTTTGCGTATCATCTACGTGTATACACAGGGCTCTAACTCGTACAGCATTCACAATCCTATTTTTAGGACGTCCCACAGTAAGACCTGGGCGTCCTAATGCGATCGATCTGAGGTGAAGGAGGATAACACTCAACAGAAAAAAAAAATAACCACACAGTAATCCGTTTTAGACCATTCTGAATCCAAATCCGCGAAAAAAAAAAAAACCATAGGTGTATGTCTGTGTGTGTATGTGTGTGTGTGACAAAATCTTGTGTCGTCTGCATAGGCCTTAGTTCTCAACCGATTTTCCTGGTTCTTTTTTTGTTCGACGCGGAAAACTATCTAGTTGTGCACTACGTCGCCGGAATTTCGAATTTTGCCTTCTAAGGGTGGGAAAGGGGGGTTAAAGCTTTAAAAACGTGCGTTTGCGGGCATGATCTAGTAAACTCTGCCCAGGCCTCAATTTCCAACCGATTTGAGTGTTTCTCTTTTTGTTTGACTCAAATAACTTCCGAGTTGTACATGATTTCACCAGAGTATCAAAATTCGCAAGGGGAGGGGGCGAGGGGGGATAATTGTCACAAAATATTCGATTTTTCAATATTTCGGTTCCTTTACTGCTTACTAATTGTACCCAAGCTTTGAAATTGAGGAAAAATTCTAATTACACCTCCGGATTTTTATGAATTATTCTCTGTACCACCATGGAACTAATAGTGGTGCCACCATGGTGCCGGGACACCATAAACCGCATATTCCGTGGTTTTTTTGTGTTTCACCTTAAATACCGATGTGAACCTCGACGGACTGCCGACTAAAACTGATAGATGAAAGTTCAATGTTCATTTACAAGAAGTAAAACTATTTTCGGGGTCCTGATATGTGAAAAATCAAGCCGAAGAGTAATTTTTGTCAAATTGGCAAAATTTCCTATTTTTTCTTTTTGTTGGCAGGGGTTTTCTTCCCCATGGTTTTTCGCGTACCTAATCACCAAAAACTGCGCAAAGGTCTCAGCTTTTCAACGGTATAAACAAGAGATATTTTACAATCTAATTTCAGGGAGAAATTTGTGTTTGAACGCAGAAAAACGTTCATTGTTTTCAGTGAAATCGACCGTTTGGGGGTCTTCACCGCTGCGCTCCTCCCAAGCAACGAGTCTCCCCGTCCAACAGTCGATTTTGCTTAAGAAAATGCTCGTTTTCCGCTCTCAAACACAAATTTCTTCCTGAAATTCGATTGTAAAATATTTTTGATTACACCATTGGAAAGCTGAGATCTTTGCGCAGTTTTTGGTGATAAGGTACGTGAAAAACCATGGGGAAGAAAATCTCTACCAACAAAAATAAAAAATAGGAAATTTCGCTAATTTGACAAAAATTACACTACGACTTGATTTTTCACCCATCAGGACCCCAAAAATGGTATTTTGTAGGCACTATGAAATTGGGAAATTTGACGCCCTTTCCAACGGTCCCCTTATTTTTTCATGTTTACGTAAATTATGGTAGTTTTGGTTATTTTAGTAGTCACAAGTCGAACACACGAAAAAAATCTTTAAATTAAAAAAACTAGGAAAAACAAGGGGTTAAAACAAAATTGCATAGAGACATTTCCTTACTTAAATTAGTTATAGAATCGACTCCCGAAGTTTTTCGGTCCTTAACATGGGACACCCTGTAGAAGTAGAGTAGGGTGAAATTGAAGCAACGTGAGTGGAACCCACTTCAGAGAGCATACTTATTCATGTAATACAAACATAAATATTATTCATCATTATTTATGTACATTGATATTAATGTAACATTATTACGCGGTAAATAGTTGAGCGCGGCCGACTACAATCAGCTCGGTCATCACGGTTCGTTACCGTTTGAGCCTAGTGGCTGGTTCGCGTGAAGCTGTTGTGAGATTGATAAGGGCCTCGTTGACCGGCATTTTTCAAGTTACACCGATTATTATCATTCGCTTTGACCTTCTGACCAAGATAGAAGAAACAAAGCTTCGGGTATTTACCCTTCACCCTCACTGCCAAGTGTTGAAATGCATTTTCATTCTCCTCTTGATTCCTCTGAAACTGGATCAACTGTTACGCTAAAACTTGTAAAATTCAACAAATCCGTAGTCGTGAAGACCTGCCATACTATCCCCACAAGGGTTCAGATATTTGTATTTAGCCTCAGGGTTTTTCATAACTACAAATCATTGTGCCATCAATCTTGATTACAGTACCGACCAATAATTGGGTCATTCACGAAGTGTGCATGTACATTGGCGACCAATGATTCAATACGAAGAAAACTCAATTTTAATACGTTGGACAGTTTAATGCGTTGGACGTTAATGCGCTCCCACACCTTCATTACGTAATAACATCATGTCACAGTGTTAATGCACCTCACACTAACGTCCGGTGTAGATTTTAATTAACTAACTTCGATTCGAGTCTTATTAGAACGAGCTGATCAGGTAATAATACACTCTCTTGACATTTACTAGATGGCACTAGTTTGAAATTTGGATGATCACTTGCGGATGAACAGAAAGCTACTGTTGGATGACCGATTGGGGAGGAAACATCGTAATGGGTTGTCCATCCGTCATAGTTGTACAGCATCTGACGGCCGGTAGACAGCAGATTTCACCCCCATCGCTTCCACGAATGATCAATTATTTTCGATTTATGTGAATTATTTTCAGTTAAGTGTTGAATATAGTAGTTTGATACTTTAGTTTAAAATGCTGCAAATTATTACACAATGGTTATTATTTTACTGTATACTGCCGTGCTAAGCCAGAAAGTCTTATCTTGGCTTCACCCAACTTTCGGGAAAACGATCTAATAGGTTTCGTGGTGAAATAACTCTTCTACGGGATTATTTCTCCTCCTTTTACCACAACTAAAAGTTTTTCTTATAGGAAATTAGTTGCTGAATCGATTTCTGAGGTCAAAATTAAACATTTTTTAGTGTATATTGTCAAAAAACTGTATAACATTTTTCTATTCTTATTTTACTTACATTTAAGCCAGATATACGTAAAAAAAGTGGGTGTGGCACCGTAAACACTGTATACGTCATTGAAAATATTTATTCAATTAATTTTCTCAATCATAAATTCAATTATCAGTTCGGAGTTGTAGATTAGGGTAGAATGTGGAATATAGTTTGGTTATTGTTATGCAGAAGTATAACACGAAAAACGTGAAAATATATTTTATTATTATTAAATTATGAAATGACGAAGGAGTGATTGGTTAACGTTACAATGAATTGTTGATGGCAAATATATTAAATTGTTGATGTATAATAAATAATTTAGTGATTACAGCATTTCGAAAAAAAAAAATTTCTCCCTTGCGAGGGAAAAACTTTAAATCATGTTTAATGTTTTTCCCTCGCAAGGGAGAAATTAGATTGCCGATCACTCAGCTGATCAGTGACCACTCAGGCGCCTTCAGCATTCTCCATTGACCCTGCTTCTCAAATTTCAGCTTCCTGCGTTCAACAGGAGAGAAAATGGCCTTGGAGCTCACTCAGCTGATCAGTGACCATCTTGGTACAACTAGACCCCAAATGGAGCCGATATAACGTGGTAACTAAGAAATCGGTCCGTGGTAACTAAGAAAAATAAGCGTTGCAGATTTGCGTGTCGGAATTCACAGAATGACCCCCAGCCCTAAAACATTAAACATGTTAATAAAAGATATGCGTCGTTTAAATATTGGATAACTTATTTCTGTTACAAGTTATTACGTTTGCGCATGCGTGGTGGTTAATACCATAAACTTGGGAACCATTATTTTCATTGGGGACAAGCGCAGTGGCTACTATCAGTCATCATTGAAATTGGATGGAAAATGTAGAAGTTATAGCTGTTAAAAGGAATTCACGTTTGCGCATGCACAGTCGCTTCTATCAGTCTGGGGATGATTATTTTCATAGGGGACCGTCTACACACCAACCCGCACAGTCCCTGAAAATTTCATAGAAATCGGACAATAACTTCGTATAGTTATGCCCGTTATAAGGATTTCATGACAGACACACAGACAGACAGACACGGAACCAAAATTGTTCAGAAAGGTCTAAAACCTAAAACGAGAGTGAAAATTTTGATTTTGGAGAACTTTTTTTTTCATCCTTGAAAAGTGAGAACAAAACTTCCGCTACCTTGGTAGACTCGGAAGCAATAAGAATGGAAAAATTTATACAGTTTTTTGACAATATACACTGAAAAATGTTTAATTTTGACCTCAGAAATCGATTCAGCAACTAATTTTTTATAAGAAAAACTTTTAGTGGTGGTAAAAGGAGGAAAAATAATCCCGTGAAAGAGTTATTTCACCACGAAACCTATTAGGTCGTTTTCCCGAAAGTTGGGTGAAGCCAAGATAAGACTTTCTGGCTTAGCACAGCAGTATTCGGGTAGGTAACAGTAAGAAGGTTCCTAAAGTCACCACTAAATGCTGAGTTTTCAGAGGCAAGTCGTATCATGCCGAATCAGAATGCAAGAAGTCGTATCGTCGAAATACTAAGGCCGATTCTCGTAACTGTGTCAAGATACGAGTTTTCTTCTTCTGATTCGCTCTGATACGACTAGTTGCTTAGCATAATCAAGTTAACATGCCTTAACGCAAAAATCGGGAGGCTTGTTTGAGGCATTTCTAGTCGAGATACGACTCTGAAACTTCGAAAAGCGATAGAAATCGACCCCCAAAACCCCCAGGTACCAATAACTCAATTTGGTCAAATTTTTACGTTACGACTTTCTGGCTTAGCACGGCAGTATAGATCATCCATTTACACAGTCCTGGTCTTTCTCATTAATGCTATCTATTAGCATCTTGCTCGACCCCAAAGGTTCATTATTGAAAATAATGAACCGAAATGAAGAGTTTATGCCTTATGACGAGTTACTACGAGTATTGTAGGTTTTTGCAAGTAAATAAATTGGCACTTCAAAGATAAAATTTAACAACTTTCCACTAGCATATCTGCTCGCTTTGCTTCAAGTAGATTATATCACTAGGTCGATGTAGTCTCTTGTGTAGTTTCACAACATACATGATTCAAAATAGTACTTTTAAACGTGACCACGAATAAACACTACATATAGGGTGTAAGATAAATAACGGGTGTACTCGAATGAGAAAATCTGTCAGTGGAGTTGTGTTCCTTGAAGTCCAACTTTACGTCGTACGATAGCGCATCTTAAATGGTTGCCTTTCATACGGGTTTTTGAAGGATGTAAGTTCTCTAAGCGCGTCTGTCTCAAGATTTCTAGATGAATCTTGCATCCATTAACTTGGACCAAAACGGCATAAGGGTAACAACCATGAATGTGCGCACTCGCTAACAGTTTGGATGGAATCTCCCTGAAAAGAGTTCCCATTGAGCCGGAGAATTTCACATAGTCACTGTTAAGGCATCAGAAACCTTCATATCCAAAGTGGAGTCATAACAGTCCTAATTAAATATATTGACTAAAATTGTGTCATGGATTTACTCACATGGTGATTTGCAGGGAGCGTAGTAGTCCAGCGGGTTCTTTCCCCCACGACTAGGGTCTGCCTGTGTGGCAGGGTCGATGCCAGTTTGCTTCCTTATCTGCGCAAAACATATTCACAAGAATAAATTTATTGACAGCGAAAAATATTATTTACTGTGAACCTGTGTTTACCTTGTAACGTGGTAGTACCCACGTTATCAAAGGGAGTAGGGAAAATTAAATTTTTAAAAACTACGGACGGTACAGTCTACGGACGGTTCTACAGTCAGATAATTTGAATAATTTAACTATTTAAATCATTTAATTTAATAATTAATTTTACGCCAATTTTTTCCACCAAAAAATTTTTTTAGTGTTCATTTTGTGACAAATTAGTGACATTTGTAACTCTTTCTTGAGTCGTAACTTGACGATCGGTCGTGAAGGACCGTGACGGTTGGAAAAATAGTGGAAACCTCCTGTTAATCATTATTAAATGATGAAAAATCACCAATACCACCAAAATATTTGGCAATAGATGCGCTAAGGTTATACGTGTAATTATGATAAAATTTACGAAGGGGAAAGGAATGTAGAAACACCCACGAGGCAAATGTGGCTACCAGTATATTTATGATGGAGAATGAACTCACAAGGGAGGGATACTGAGGGGTACTATTTTACTTAAGTCTTTTGATTGTGAGGAGTAGATACAAGTAATTGGGTATGTTTTGCGAAATTATGAGACTTGGCTTCATGGTGATGTTGCGATTGTATCAATAATGCTCTACCAGTCTATCAATAGTGTCGATAGTGTTGATTTTTGAAAAAAATTAATTTTCATACAAGAAAAAAATCGATAATTTAAAATATATTCCTAAACCTATCAAAAACTTTTGCATTACTACACCTACAACAACATACTAACATTTACTAAAATGTAAGATTAATTTACCTGTGTATTAAATATTGGGTTGTTCCACTGTAGTGCCTCTATCCCTGTCATTCAGCTCTAATAAACTAATTAATTTCTTTTTAGCCTGATGATGCTAGCAAGCTCGACTAGCGAAACCGTTGCTAAAATAAGCCTAAACAGTGCAGCCTTTTTCTTTCCGAAGAAGAGGACCCAGAGTCGTTTCGACCAACAAACCTATATATTACCTCCTTCATGACTCCACGAAGTACAACAAACATTTCATTTTGGTCAAACGTGAGAAAAATGCGAAAAACCATAGCTATTTGAAAAAGGTACTATAAAACAATGATGTTATTTATTAATATATTTCTAAATTATGATAAATATTATTGGAAAAAAGGTAAATTAGTTCTAAGTTTACAATAATTTTGAACGACATTTGAAATATCAGATTTATGGATATTGTACTTTTTGAAACAAAACGTGGCGTTTAGTACTTTTTGGAATCAAACGAAGTGGATATAGGTAGTACTTTTTGAAACAAAACGGATTAGAGACCGACATTGTGCTGGATATAATGCCTTTTGAAATTGAACGAAATATTCACCCTCGTTTTTCAAGGGAATAGATTATCGTTTACTCCAAAACGATCGCATTTTTGTGAAGAATACCTGGGAAAGTGTTAACTCAATTTCGATAAAAATGGTCTTTAGTACGTTTTGGAATCAAACTCCTAATCTGTGGAGTCAGTTTGTTGAGGTTGTTCATTGACAAACACAACACATGTCTGTATGTTGAAGGAGGATGAGGTGTGGAACAAGTCGTATCTCCAGGAGATAGTCACTAGGTCACAGGACCTGTAACCCAGTCTCCAAAATACATATTTTTAAGTTCTTGATCACCACCATCAAAGCTTCCATTTGTGAGAGCAAAGACGAGCAAAAACTTCTAAGTTGTCTGTGATGAGACCTTCTCCCTGAAGAAAACTTCATTGATGAGGTCGAAACCCGACGACACCGCGTCCCTCATAGCTGTGGAGATACCAGGAGTGATAAAAACGGTCAATTGATGAATAGTCCTCTTTAGCGATTGAGTCAAGACAAGCGAAGTGCGACTAATATTTTCAATATAGTTTAAAAAAGAAGTTTAAATAAAAGTCAGTACAATTTAATTTTCAATATTAATTAACATTTATAATATTCCTCATATAAGATCACATGGACGTGAAGAGAGTCGAAGCTGTCTGATATGAAACTAGACGTTCACGATCATGTTAATGTTTGGTACGTGGGCAAATATCAAGATAGAGAAATCTACCGGATTACGTGAGTTTTATTCACTGATGGAAACAAAAGTTTTCGAATCCTACTCGATGTATACTAACAAAATTCATCAGTATACCCGTGAGAAATCAATGACAGGTACTAAAAATACTGTTATGGTTAGTAAAAAATTCACAGGGGACCGGCTCAGTGCTAACCGCACTGACCCTGCATATTTCATCGGAATCGGACCACGATTTCATCTATTTGTGCCCTGAACAAGAAATTTACCTTGTACACGGTGTCACCCTTTCGGGCGCACCACCGGCCAGGTTCGATTCTGCAACTAATTTGCAACTTTTTTTGTCTCTTGACTTGAGTTAGATGGAGAGTGAGAGGAGCGGCAGAGGAGGAGACCCCCCAAATCCTCCAGTCAAACCGTCGATTTCGTTGAAAAAAAATCACGTTTTTTCGCATTCAAGCGCGGTTTTCTCCACTAATAAAAATATTGGAAACAATTCTGACCATACTGATGGAAAGCTGAGTTTTTGGGTCAACTTTTGGGGTTACAGTGGGAAATTAACCGGCAGTATCAGCAAGGCTTACAAACGTTTTAAAAAAACTGTACATTTCTGAGATTTTCGAGAGTTTACTATTCGGGCTCATTTTTCAGCATCTGAGTCTTCTTTAACAAGTTTTATTTAGCAATAAAGAGATAGATACCTACTTTTGGGGTTACAATGGGAAATTAACAGGCAGTATCAGCTAGGCTTAAAAACGTTTGAAAAAACTGTACATTTCCAAGATTTTCGATAGTTTACTATTCGAGCTCATTTTTCAGCATTTGAGTCTTCTTTAAAAAGTTTTATTTATAATATTATTAGAGAGATAGATAATTTAACGCTCTTTCCAACGGTATAATTACATTTGAATTTTGACTGAAAAATAAAGGAGTTATGGCTGTTTTAATGGCGTAAGGTCGAAAATACAAAAAACATCTCAAAAGTGGAAAAAGTCGGATTTTAAGGCGGTTACAAAAAAAAGTCAGAAGACAAAAGAAGTCGCAAATTAGTTGTAGAATCGAACCCTGGCCGGTGGTGCGCCCGAAAGGGTGACAACCTGTGTATTCCGTCTCACAGACCATCAGAGAAGGATCCAAATGTGCACATTCGAGTGAGAATTGATTTTTACCTTTGATAATGATGAAACCATGAACTTGAGCGACGTTAGAAGGTACAGTTGCTATATAATTTGATTTCGACGCAATTAGTGAGTTTATTTTTGATCGCCCTTACTAACATTTTAAATTGACAGAGCATGAAGTAGACATCGTGTATTGTAAAGCCGTGAATCATTTCTGCACAGTAAGTTGATAATGATCGCTCCACTTTCATGCGAAATCACGTTTGAATAACGGACGTAGAAATAAACACTCAATTTATAATAAAATGCGATAGTTGTTGTGAAACACAGCTCCCTTCCAATTAGGCGAAGGCAGGCATTTCGTGCTACCCTGATACACCTTCGTTATAACGAACCCTCTAAGTGGACTTTTCCTGCGGTTAATATTTCCCACCCTGTCAAACCTTAATAAATTTCGTACCTTCATGAGTATATACAATATGGAAGGAAATGAACGTCATTGTTACGATGACATTGATATACATCGGACTCAATCATGTTGGCCCAAAGATGTTATGTGGCAAGTCCATTTAGCTATAACTTGGCCGTCGAGCTTTCTAAACGTCGTAATGAGGTTCTTCTTAATTTTGAGTTTTTGATTTTCTAAATTTGGATTCGACAGTTCCGTAAAATATTTTATTTATATATGAAATACATGAAAATGTTTTCTCTCAAATTTTGGCAAAAACTTGACATTTTTGTGAAACAATTACTCAAGTTATCGTCCGAAGGGGCACGCATTATACAATTATGATATAAATTAAACTCCAATAATCGTTTTCGAATGTTTCAAAACAAATTTCAGTGAAAAGATAATTTTTCAAAAAAGTCAATGCTGAAAATTTTAAATCTTTTGCAATAAGTAGCTTTTTTTTAACATTCGCTTAAACACGGGAAGTAGCATGTGCTACCCTTAAATTAACTCAAAGAGATACCCTTACATTGAGAGAGATACCCTTAAATTGAGAGATACCCTTAAATTGAGATAACCTTTAATTGAGATAACCCTTTAATGAGAGAGATGCCCTTAAATTGAGAAATACCCTTAAATTGAGATAACCTTTAATTAAGATTACCTCTAATTGAGATAACCCTTTAATTGAGATACCCTTAAATTAACTCAAAGAGATCAATTTTTGGTTCCTCCTAACTGTGTTAGCTATGATTTCCCGTGAATTTTTGGAAAAATAAATACTTAATAAAATTTTTTTTGAGAAGAATGTGTCTTTTGCCTGGACAGACTCTGATTGGATCAACATTTACACTTGAGGAGCAAGAGGCGTTTTTCTCCGACCATTACAAAAATAATTGTGAAAATTCACATTTCTCAACTGGATTTGGGTTCAATCATTCTTATGGGAACACACCTCCTGAAGTAACGATTCTTCGGGCTCTTTCTCCACCGCGGACCACTCGTTTGAATCACCCTGTCACCGACTACTGCGTCGATCCCTTGCGCAAGTCCTAATTCAACTCCTCTCCTCTTCCCTCAGCTCTTCCCAACCCCTTGTCAAAGTCGATGCTCCACTTACCCATCTTTTGGCGAGAAGCGATCCTTTAGCCCAGAAGCCCAGATTCCACCCGCCCGAAGCCCTCCCATAAAACTACGCCTCGAATCCCGGAGAGGGATCAATAATCTTCCTCCATAATCTTGATCAATATTGTTCTTCCATAACATTATAATTCTCAAGGTTTGTTTGTTTTTTAAGCAAATCCAAACGGCTAGACCAATGTGTTCCCTCATTTGGTTTATTATTTTCAACAACAAACCATTGGAATCGAGCCCAAAGAAAAATTTTAACCCCCCTCAAAATAAACGTTTCACACTCTGTTCGAAGAAACAGGGAGTTGAGGTTGCCCTAATTATTAGGAAATTTGATTACTGGTTGCTAAGGACTCAAACTGAGTACAATTCAAAGAAACGAACAACGATCGCGTTTTGGTCACCTAAAATTTAGAACGGAGATTAGGCCTCTTTTGCGATTCACACTCGTGTTTCTAGTATATCGTAAGTCCGGCCGTTAAGTTCTCGGAGGGAGCGAACGGTTTGTCCCACAGAGCTCCGCGTGGTCTCTAAAAATTCAATACTATCTTAAATTGGTGAAAAAAACTAGTAATGAAATTTCCATATGAAGCTCCGTATTTTTCGAGTGTAAAGCGTTTAGTTCTTTCTAATAAACTTGATTGTGAAGGTGCGAAGGCATTATGGTGAGGTAGGTAGTACCTATTAATGGTTTGTAGGTAAAAACGCTGCAAACCATTGCCCAAAGGTTTATTATTTTCTGTATAGATCCCTCCGTACAAACCGTGGGTACCCACTACCTACTAGAGCATTTTTGAAAAGTTCAACCCCAACTACCAACCAAATGGTAGAAACTTTAAGTATACTTTCTCTACTAAGCCATTTTTGGAAATTTCAACCCTTCATTTCCATTTGGTTGGTGGTTGGGGTTGAAATTTTCAAAAATGCCCTAGTAGCATTTTTGAAAATTTCAACCCCAACCACCAACCAAATGGAAATGAAGGGTTGAAATTTCCAAAAATGGCTTAGTAGAGAAAGTATACTAATAAGTCTTAAGTCTTAAGTCTTAAAGTGTCTACCTTTCTACTATTATGGGATTGAATTTTATGATCAATTGAGAAAAATGATTAAACGGTAATCAATTCTCAGAATAATTCTTTTAAAAAGCCATTGTCACAATTATCGGATTTTGGTCTGCTAAACTTTTGAACGGAGATTAGGCCTATTTTGCGATTCACATTCCTGTTTCTGATATATCATAGGTAGCGAACGGTTGGTCCTATAGAGCTCTGGGCGGTCTCATTCGATTCTAAAAATACCTAAACGTAACCTTTATATCAAAAGCTTTTGGGTAAGGCGTTTTGAATATTTCAGCCCCTTTTTTTCAACTCTTAGACAACAACTAAACCCCCAAATGGAGCCCATATACCAAATTTCATCAAAATGGTAACTAACTTTCATCAAAAATGGTAACTGGTCCATGGTAACTAAGGAAAGTGCCGCGTACGGCGGACAGACGACAACATTTTTATTCGATTTTTGGATTCTACGTACTACCAATACATTTTTAGGGAGGGGTAAATTTTTGACATTTTCATGTCTTTGCTTTGGAACATAAACTGAAAAATCGTCACGAAAACTAGCAAGTCTTGCTCACGCGACCAATAAATAAAATAGACTCATTGTGTTGCGTAGAGAACAATCAACTGTTTTCTTATTTTGATGCTTGGGTACATGAACTAACAACCTTACTTCACTACCTTGTTGTGTAGTGGTTGACATGAAAATGTTCCAATGTGTTGCAGACTCGTATGCAAGCATTTGATTTTACCTACCTACCTAAGATCACGTGTTTTTCTGCATTGTTTTCTCTTAGTCCATTCCAAAGGTTCATTTTTGAAAATAATAAACCAAAAATTAATGAAGTTAGAAAAAGCCAATAATTCGGTCAAAATATTTCTTTGAAAATCCGCTTATTTACTCGTGTTGCACGAGTGCTTTTTCAAATACCTCTCTTTCCGCGATGGATTTTGATGAAAGGCGAATAATAAGCCCTACGATTTGGCGATTGAATTATTCTACCAACCCAACTTGGCCTACAATCGTCTGAGTCAGACGTGCGAAAGTTATTCCCGTAACAACGGTTGTCGTTGTACCGCGATGATTGACAAACTAAAAGCCTTGAAATAGATATCGGTTTATTTTAGGAACTGATCTCTTTCTGGAACCTGACTTCAAGCCGACAGGACGTCGAAGTAAACAATGTCACCCGACCACCCCCTCATAGCTTGTCGGGTCGTTCAAAAGCAAATATTTTGATTGTCCGATAAATCCATTTTAGCCAGTCACAAGTTACTCAGCCATTCAACAAACATGTCTCGAATTAATGTTAACCTTGGGATTGATTTGATCGGTTTCTTACTTCGAAAAGCTCAGTGTAGCTATTATTCACTTCTACACCAAAAAATTCCATTTGTTAATGTTATTCTGTGAGAAATCAAAATCCATCCATTTTGCTTCCGAGTCTACCAAGGTAGCGGAAGCTTTGTTTTCACTTTTCAAGGACGAAAAAAAAAGTTCTCCAAAATCAAAATTTCCACTCGCATTTTGCGTTTTAGACCTTTCTGAACAATTTTGGTTCCGTGTCTGTCTGTCTGTCTGTCTGTCTGTCTGTGTGTCTGTCTGTCTGTCATGAATTCCTTGTAACGCGCATAACTATACAAAGTTATTGTCCGATTTCGATGAAATTTTCAGGGATTGTGCGGGTTGGTGTGTAGACGGTCCCCTATGAAAATCATCACCCCCGGACTGATAGAAGCGACTGCGCATGCACAAACGTAAATTCCTTGTAACGGCCTTAACTTATACATTTTCCATCCGATTTCAATGAAATTTTCAGGGATGTTACAGACTAGTATTTAGATGGTCCCCTATGAAAATCATCACCTTCGGACTGATAGTAGCCACTGCGCATGCGCAAACGTGAATTTCCTTGTAACGGCCATAACTTCCACATTTTCCACCCGATTTCGATGAAATTTTCAGGGATTATGTGGATTAGGTTGTAGATAGTCCTCTATGAAAATCATCATCCCCGGACTGATAGAAGCGACTGCGCATGCGCAAACGTGAATTACTTGTAACAACCGTAACTTCAACTGTCCCCCAGGGGTCGCGGGTTCGAATCCCAGCCGAGGCTAAGTATTTTGCTTCCGAGTCTACCAAGGTAGCGGAAGCTTTGTTTTCACTTTCCAAGGACGAAAAAAAAAAGTTCTCCAGAATCAAAATTTCCACTCGCGTTTTGCGTTTTAGACCTTTCTGAACAATTTTGGTTCCGTGTCTGTGTGTCTGTCTGTCTCTGTGTCTGTCTGTCTGTGTGTCTGTCTGTCTGTGTGTCTGTCCGTCTGTCATGATTTCCTTGTAACGCGCATAACTATACGAAGTTATTGTCCGATTTCTATGAAATTTTCAGGGGTTGTGCGGGTTGGTGTGTAGACGGTCCCCTATGAAAATCATCATCCCCGGACTGATAGAAGCGACTGCGCATGCGCAAACGTGAATTCCTTGTAACGGCCATAACTCCTACATTTTCCATCCGACTTTAATGAAATTTTCAGGGATTATGTGAATTAGGTTATAGATGGTCCTCTATGAAAATCATCGTCCCCGGACTGATAGAAGAGACTGCGCATGCGCAAACGTGAATTTCCTTGTAACGGCCATAACTTCGACATTTTCCACTCGATTTCGATGAAATTTTCAGGGATTATGTGGATTAGGTTTTAGATGGTCCCCTATGAAAATCATTGTCCCTGGGCTGATAGAAGCGACTGCGCATGCGCCAACGTGAATTCCTTGTAACGGCCATAACTTCCACATTTCTAATCCGATTTCAATGAAATTTTCAGGGATGTTACAGATTAGTATTTAGATGATCCCCTATGAAAATCACAGAGAATTGTTTTTCATAGAGGGATGGTCTTCTGTGAGAATCTCAAATCCCATTAATTGCAGGTCATCGGTAGCTCAGAGGATAGAGTCTTGATTTGAACCCAGCCGAGGCTATGTATTTTTTTTTTTTTTTTTTTTTTTTTTTGATCCAATCAAATACACCTACTCACTTAATTTTTCATGCGAATTTGATGAAATTTTCTAGGATTGTCCAGATTAGCGTGTAGATGGTCCCCTATGAGGGTAGTGAAAGGTATTTAGAGATTAACTACTATGCATCGGATCATCTATACAATCGGATTATGGATACGAGGAAGCTATGTGCCACACCCACTTGGCAGACGTTTTTTCGTGTCTATCGTTAAACAGAGGCCTCAAAAATGCCTCGGAGAACCGCGAAAATCTGTTGTTCGAAAAATGTCAGCCACCTGATTACAAGTCCTAATCTTCAATCTCGTGGCGGAGAACAAATTAGTAGAACTCGAAGAAACTTTTTTTCTCTCTCTTTCCTTTCGTGTACAATATCACAACTTTCTTTGAAACATGAATTTCGGAGTACATATCGCGATCGGCGAAGTGAGAAGCTTGATGACAGTAATTCACTATTAGCGGGAGTGAGTGCATTCGCGAGGAATTGTAGCAGTTTGAAAGGAAACCCGCGTTATCGGATTGTAGGTTTAATTGACGCGGTCACGAATCAACGCTGGCGGGGATTCGGTGCGTTTCCGAAGCCTTGACAGACGTAGATATCTGTACAGTACGAAACGAAGTGACGTTTGGAAATGAGCACAGTACGGAAATACCGCGGAAGTGGCATTTTCCTGGAAATTGATCCAAAAATAGGTCAAACAAATCAAGGCATTTGGGGCATCAGCTGATTGAATAAAATTAAGGATAATATAGGTTATACATCATGAACCACTAATAAGAGAAAACGTCTGCCATGTAGAGTGGACAGTATAATATTATAGCTTCGCCCACGGCTAGCTTAATTAGACAGCTGCAGCAGTAGTGAATTCACAGCGTCGCGAGGCCTACACCACGGCCCACATTATATTCCACTCCGTTGTGTGTTGAATGATGTTTTCAGCGAATTTTCAAGGAAAACGCTGCTATCGCAATAGCCTCAACATTTGTAGCAGTCTTTTTCGAAATTGTGCTTCCTAGTCTACCAAGGTAAGTATTTTTTTCACTTCTAAGCAGCTTTTAGCAGACGCACGTGATGCCATCAATTGTTTCCTCTCTGAAATCCTTTTTGGTACACTTTGAAATGGACTCATTAATAATACTGATAACTACAGTTGCAATCAAATGTCTTTTATGTTGCCTAGCAACGAATATACTTTTTATAATAATTGTAAAATATCCAGAATACAAGGATTGCGGTTTTAGACTTGATACCAATTTAGTATAGGTATTTATTTAGTATAGTATTTTTTTTTTTTTTTTTTTTTATATTGCATTTATTGAGACAATAATTATTTACAAAATATTATAGCGTAATATTCAAAATGCTTCAGTTCCCAATAAGTAAATACTTGTGCCGGGAACTGGAGCTGCACCGAACCAGTTTAACAACATTAACAACACGTTTAGATTATTCTGTCCTCGCCTAAACTTACGGTTTAGTCTATACAATTGTTATATATCTTACTTAATTTAATTACTTCAACTTAATTTTTAACATGTTCCAATTTTTTGTTTTAAATTTTTAAAATGATGCACAAAGTTCACACTTAAGACATATATCGACCGTTATCCCAAACTACAACACTGCCCAATCATTTATCTCTACTTCTCTTTCTAAAGTACTCTTTTATTTTTTGTTTAAATTTTGCAAGTGGAAGACCAGCAGTAACAAATCCAGGCAGTTTGTTGAAAAGCCCCACTCCGTTACAGAGATAGAGTCTCTGCGCAGCTGCAGTTTTAACTTTTAATGCCCTCAGGGTGATCTTATCTGCGCTCCTCGTGCCCAACTCTACCCTCTCAATCTTACCCTCTAAATACTTTTTATAAGTATAGACCAATGTAGTCTTCTCTGTTAGTTCAGATAAACGTAATACCGCAAATTCATCGAATAATTTCTCTGTAGGGTACCTAATTGGTTTCCTCAACAGGATTTTTATCAAAGATTTCTGGACTATAAAAAGGGGCTGGAGTTTTGTTTTATGGGTCGAACCCCAAGCCGGAATCGCATATATCAGAAGTGCCTGTACCATAGCATGATAGAAATTTTTCTTAATATTCATAGTCATAAAATTTCTCACTTCACGACACAATGGGATCAATTTCCTAAGTTTTTTTGTCAATTCCACTATGTGAGCCTCCCATCCGAGGCACTGATCTATCTTCACCCCCAGGTATTTCACCTCCTGCACCTGTTTGATAACAGGACAGGAGCAGTCACCCGGACACGAAGCTGAAGTATGGCAAATTATTTGACCGAGGTCTGGGATCGATGCGGGCCTGAATGAGAAGGCCATGAAGTTTGTTTTGTTAAGGTTTAGTTTCAGATTTTTGATTTTCAACCACTGATTAACTTGAGTGAGATTTTTTTCAGTTTTAAATTTAACTTCCTCCCACGAATTACCAGTCACTATCATGGCTGTGTCATCGGCGAAACCTATTATTTTTCCATCAATATCTCTTGTAAATATACCATTACTATAAATTATGTAGTACAGAGGTGACAAGACAGTACCTTGAGGCACCGAAAATTGAAATGAACATGGGTCACTCAAACAATCACCAATCCCGACCTTCTGCTGCCTATCCGCTAAATAGCTTCTAGTCCATCGGATAAAGTTTGGATTGAAATTCATTGAAATCATAGTTTCTATAAGACTGGAATGTGGAATGGTGTCAAAAGCTTTGGTCATATCTTTATATACCACTAGTACTTTTTTCCCTTCGTCCAAGGCCAGTGAAATGCTCTCTACCATCCATAATACTGCATCTAAGGTACTTTTTCCGGGCTGAAAACCAAATTGGCATTCATTTATTAACAGGTGATTTTTCAAATATTCAACCAAATACTGTTTTACTGCCTTCTCTATTATTTTGGCAACATTTGATAAGAGAGAAATAGGTCTGTAGTTATTGACCATTTGAGGGTCGCCAGACTTGTAGAGAGGGACTATTACAGCAGTTTTGTAGATTTGTGGGAATTTAGAAGTCGCGCAACTTGTGTTTATCAAGTGGGTTAAGGGTTTGATAATGAAATCCTTGACTTTTTTTATCGTCTCGACAGATATATTATCGAAACCCGGGCTTGACCCTCCTCTTAATCCTGAGATTATTTTTTCAACCATTCCTTCAGTTACCATCCAAAAGGGAAAAGAAGGGTCACCAGTTGGTATAACCGGGTTTTCATTTATTACAGATTTATCTGCCAGTCTTGAGCCAATTGTTGCAAAATTATTATTAAATATGTTTGTGATTTCTTTCCCCTCCCTATCCATCGCAAGAATTTGACCCCCTGTTTGTATACCGTTTATTTCTGTACCTTTTCTTCCCCTACCTGTCGCTTCATTTATGACTTTCCAAGTTGCTCGAACATTATTTCTTGCCTCTTTCAATTTCCAAGAATAGTAAGAGTCTTTGGTTATTCGGATTAAATCTACCAGCTTATTCTTATATTTCCTATATCTCTCCCTCAAAGTGACGTTGAACGGTGATTTTCCAAGCTTTCTATACAACTCTTCTTTTTTTCTTATGCTTTTCACGAGTCCCTGCGTAATCCAGGGCTTTAGAATTTAGTATATATATTACAGTATTGGCGCAGTCGGTAGGACTCCTCCCAAAGTACCCAGTCCTTCCTTCTGGTTGTGGATGAAGCAACTAGGTTTACCCAAGCCAGAGCAATAAAAGAAAGTTCAGCTGCAGTGATCAGATTCTTGAAGAGCTTCCCCTACCTAGACAAAGTGAAGAAAATAGTATCTGACAATGGAACGCAATTCACTTCTCAAGAGATAAAAAAGTTCTCAGCAGATAGAAATATTGAGTGGACCACAACGGCACCCTACCACCCTGAAGCCAATGGTCTTGTTGAGAGGAAAATGCGTGATCATCACGCCGTGATGTCAAGCAATTCCTAGCTTTATACCCAAGCTTCAAAAGTGGGTGGAAGAATTGTTTGGAGGCAAGTGTCAACCATATAAACCGCTCGTACTCTTCAGCATTGGGTTGCTCACCCCAATTCAAGGCGTTTCAACAAAAATCAACTTACCCAGCCGATGACAGGTTTGGTATAACAGAAGAGATGCTGCATGAAGAACAATACACGGAGGAGCAAGAGAGAAAATATAATGAGGCAATGAAACGATCTTTTGACAAAAGACACCCAAGGACATATCCCACATTTCAAGAAGGCGGTAAGATACTTGTGCAGTGTGGAACTTACGGCAAAACTCCAATCGTCAGAGAATCGTTTCTAGTCAAGAAAATTGTTGTAATGAATGAGTTTCCAAAAACCCTAATTTATTTGGATGAAAAAGGAAACGAAAAATACGCTTCAGCCAAAAATTCAGTTCCTTACCATTGCAGGAGCAATGTAGACTCTCAAGTGGGGGAATGAAATAGACTCTCAAGATGGGAATGAAATGGAATAATACTGATTACTACAGTTGCAATCAAATGTCTTTTATGTTGCCTAGCAACGAATATACTTTTTATAATAATTGTAAAATATCCAGAATACAAGGATTGCGGTTTTGGACTTGATACCAATTTAGTATGACGAGCAGTTATTTATTTAAAATAATAGTAATTATTGATAATATATTTCCTTGCTGTTTGAGAGCTATTACACACTTTAGAACGGTTCTCGAACTTTTTCCAAACAACAAATTTTGAGAAGTGGAGGGGGGTTGAACATTTTTTCATGATCGATTCCAATGGTTCATTATTGAAAATAATAAACCAAAATCATTTTTGTATGCATATAATTTATATAACGATATTACGTTACATCTCGCTCCGGACGATAACTTGAGCAATTGTTTCGCAAAAATTTCAAGTTTTGGCCAAACAAAAATTTGTTCATAATAACAAACGAGTTCGTTAGCTAGGAATTTTGGACAATTTTGGTGGGTTTTGTGGATGTTAACATCATAATCGTAGTAATGTAATGTTATATTCGGATTTAGCAGAAAATTTCGGATACACGAACAATTTCAGAAAATGAAAATTCTCAAAAACTTGTAAATATACAGGGTGTGAGCCTAACTGGTCTGTCATACGGTACCAGTCAATTTTACAACTAATTTGCAACAAAAAATTTCTCTTAGCGATTTTTTTAAACCCTTTGTTTTTGAGTTATTTTAACTTTAAACTTTTTTTCCGTGATTTTGACCTTATGTCATTAAAACGGTCATAACACCTTTAATTTGCTGTGTAAATTACAATTTGAGGATACCGTTGGAAAGAGCATTAAATTTCCTATCGGATAAATGCCGTTACTTTTTTGTGAATCAAGGTTGGAGACATGAAAACGTCCTCTAAAAAGAAAATTTTACGTAAATTTGGAAACCTTCCATTTTTTCAATCGCAATTTGAACTACAAAAACTCATATTTTCTCAAGATGCAAGAACTGTAAAAACTGCGCCAGAATCTCATCTTTCCAATGGTATAATTAAAAAATATTTTACAACCAATTTAGGGAAGAAACTTGTGCATTTAACGCGGAAAAACGTGCATTTTTTCACCGAAATCAGCGCTCCGCCTAGTCGATCTGGGGCCGGACGATAGAAGTGGGTAGGCGGGCGGCGCAGTAGACCGCGAGGCCTCCGGAAACAAAAGGCCAGAGCGCTGATTTCGCTGGAAAAATGCACGTTTTTCCGCGTTCAAACACAAATTTCTCCCCTGAATTTGGTTGTAAAATATTGTTTGATTATACCATTGGAAAGCTGAAATTCTGGTGCACTTTTTACTGTTCTTGCATCTTGAACAGATATAGGTTCTCGTAGTTCAATTTGCGATTGAAAAAATGCGAGGTTTCCAAAATTACGAAAAATTATCTTTTTACAGGACGTTTTCATATCTCAAACCTTGACTCACAAAAAAGTTAAGGCATCTATCCGAAAGTAAATTTAATGTTCTTTCCAACGGTATCCTCAAATCGTAATTTACACAGCAAATTAAAGGTGTTATGACCAAAATAATGACGTAAGGTCAAAATCACGAGAAAAAAAGTTTAAAGTTAAAATAACTCGAAAACGAAGGGTTTAAACAAAAATTGCTATGAGTCATTTTTGTTGCAAATTAGTTTTAGAATCGACTGGTACCGCATGGCAGACCAGTTAGACTTACACCCTGTACTTATATTTGAACAATTTATGTAAATATTGAAAACCTGTGTATATTCTTTGTATCCCAAAATGCAATAGAGTGGATTATTATTTAAATCGTTCCTAGGGATGTCTGAATATGTCACCATTCGATTCAGCTAGAGATGACCAATTATAATGAAATTCAGTTATAGGTTCCAAAATAGGTTATGTTGCGCCCAACACTTTTGGTTATCTCAGTCAACTCTAAGAGGTGAAAACTAGCGTAACGTTTTCAAAACGCCGTAGCTTAAAAACTATAAATTTGGAGAGTACAAAAAATATAAACTAGGTGCATATTTTTCTGGTTTCAAAATATTATCCAGATCACACAGAGTTCTGTAGGACCAAATGTTCGCGTACGATTAATCAGAAACACAATCTACGATTTCGTACCCCCCCCCCCCCCCCCCCGAGAGATGTTTTAGTTTCACCGCTCGCCGCAGCACTGCAGCACATTGACTGGCACTCACTCACCCCATTTTACGGGTATTGGGCTAATAATTATAGCTCATTGTTACCACAGTATCAAGAAATGAAAAAGCTGTGATTTTCGCATATGCTCTGAACGTACACTATTGGGTAATAACTCGAAGTTGTTTCTTTCAATCGATTTTGGAACCTCGTTTTCACTGAGAGTACTCCAATAAATTCGGCTCACGAACCCATCCTGTCTCTTAATTATTACATAACTGTCATTGATGTAATTTTATTACGGTTAAATATTTATATGTATTGTATTTTTATATAATTAGATTATTATGTCTCAGAATGGTTTGATGTCTTTGATCTCAAATACAAAAAAAAAGCTTTATTTTGATTTTCTAAACATTTAATTATTTTTCAGACACCAACAAGGAATTTTCAGTGACACCCAGCATTGTTGCGGTTTTGATCAGCTCTCCCTGTGGTTCTTACTTTTTACAACTTTTTTCCATTACAAAACCAATTGAAAAACAACCTTTTCCCAGCGAGAGTTCGTTAAAATCTTAATTGAGCGATCACTTCAAGAGGGGGAAACCAGAAGCGGGAATTTTCGCTCGCGGATTTTCAAACAATTATCCTTGCAAACCGCAGCAAGAGCCGAGCAATCAACAGCTGTAAACAACTCCAAAGCTTCCTCCCTTCCTCTTCCCCCAAAAATCCCCCGTTTCCCCCCTCCAATTTCTCCCCTATCGCCGCTCATTTACCCCTCACTTAAGTTTCTTCATCCGGTTTTTCCGACAGACCTCGTATTTTCAAAAGCTATCTCCCTTTAGAGTGTTTGTCTTTGGTAAACTCCACGGCAGACGACTCTTTCGCTCACAAAAAAAAAAAAAAAATCCCGTTGAATCATTTTCACCCGTTAACTCCTCTAACGGAATCGAAGTTATTTTAACCGGCTCATAATCACACGGTGATCCATCGACGTTCATTTAATCAGTAAACTCGTTTGATCGGATTGGAAAATGTCTGAAATGCGGTAGGTCCGAGGTTTTCTACGTAATCAATCGAAAAGTAATCAAAGGTTCGATTCTGTAGGTTTTAGCCGTCCTAATCAATTAAATGAAACCGAGTTCAAAGAGTTGAGGTAGAAATTATATTAAGTAGGTACATTAAAGGTACTTAAGGTATGTAAATTTAATTTTAGGTAAGTGTTGCATTAGTGCGTATAGATGATTGGGAATCGATCATGTTGCCTCCCTTGACACACATTCCACTCAAATCTGAATGTCAAATTCGAAAATGGGACAAAATTGCGTGATCAACAGCAGAAAAAAACCGGGTGGAACCGTTTTAGAATCTACACATCTTTGAAATTTGCTGAAATTTGTCAATTTGTCAGAAGCATTTTACAAAATCTGACCGCTTTTAAACTGTCAAAGACTTGACAGTGAGATGTGAACGGCCGAAAACTGCGGGAAACGATCACTCGCTCTTGGGGAGCGTCAAGGATTAACAATAATGGGGAACTAGTAAAGTCTATAATTCAGTGCCGATTTGTACTTTGATTTAAAAAAAAATATTCAGGTTAACCCTTAATTTTCCATTTGTTCAAAACATTCGTTTTTTTTCAGAATTGTTCCCAAAATTTGGTATATTTTGACTAATTAAGAGGCGTGGAGTGTCTGATTTTGATCGAGTGGCATATGATTTTTCTTAATTCGATTAAAAACTACATGTATCTTTCTGGATACATGTAGTGATCTCTTCAGGATCGGAAAAATAACTTGAAAGAAGCACGAACAACATGAGACTGTGGAAACCATTTTAGTAAAAACGGAGTTGAGTAGAACGTTGTCTATTTCCACGAAAATAATGAGTTACAAGTTAAATCGATTTCGACGGTTAGGTCATCATCAGTAACAAACAATAACAATAAGTATAACAAGTATAAGTAGTTTAACAAGTATATAAGTATAACAAGTATAAGTAGTAACAATAAGTTATTGTTTTTTACTAATGATGACCTAACCGTCGAAATCGATTCAACTTGTAACTCATTATTTTTGTGGAAATAGACAACGTTCTACTCAACTCCGTTTTTATTAACTTGGAAGCAATGAATTATTGATGACATGAACAAGAATTATACCTATTTGATGTCACAATATTATCCCAGGGGTTGATGATTTTCCAGCGTTTTCTCGAACAATCGATAGTTCAAAGCAGATATTAAGGATACTTCAAACAATCGATATAGATAGGCAAAACAAATCATCTTAAAAGTGGACAAATACTGCTGCAGAAAGCTTGAAAATCGTACTTCCAAAATAATACCAGATAGATAGATAGATATAGATAGGTTAAAACAAATAGAATTAAAAATGCCAAGTGGGTGTGGCACATAGCTTCCTCGTATTCATAGCTCGATTGTATAGATGATCCGATGCATAGTAGTTAATCTCAAAACATCAATCTCTAAGTACCTTCCACTACCCTCATAGGGGACCATCTACACGCTAATCTGAACAATCCTGAGAAATTTCGTAAAAATCGGATGAAAAATGTAGAAGTTATGGCTGTTGCAAGGAATCCACGTTTGCGTATGCGCAGCAACTACTATCAGTCCGGGGGTGATGATTTTCATAGGGGACCGTCTACACGGCAACCCGCAAAATCCCTGAAAATTTCATCGAAATTGGACAATAATTTCGAATAGTTATGCCGGTTACAAGGATTTCATGACAGACTCACAGACACGGAACCAAAATTGTTCAGAAAGGTCTGAAACGTAAAACGGGAGTGGAAACTTCGATTTTGGAGAATTTTTTTTTTCAACCTTGAAAAGTGAAAACAAAGCTTCCGCTACCTTGGTAGACACGGAAGCAAATACAAACGCTGCAAATTATTACACAATGGTTTATTATTTTTCTATATAGATCACTCGTCTACAAAATCACCAACCATCCAATATGAAGGGGACAAAAAAATAAATAAATAAAATTAAAAAAAAAAATCAAACAAATTTTAAAAAAATCAAAATCACCAACCATCGATCGCATTTTGGTCAGCTCTAATTTGAACGGCGATTAGGCCTCTTTTGCGATTCACACTCGTGTTTTGATTTATATATATATATTTCAATATAAACCCTTAAATTTTCGTAGGGAGCGAACGGTTTGTCCTACAGAGCTCCGCGTGGTCTCAAAAAATTCTAAAAATTCTATAGAATCCTAAATTGAAGGAAAAACAATACCTTTATATCGGAATTTTTTGAGTTAGGGCGTTTTCAAAATTTCAAAATTGATTTTGGAACCTTTAGAAGTGACCTACATTAACCAAAAGCTTCGGGGCACAACTAGACCCCAAATGGAGCCTACATACCAAATTTCATCAAAATCGGTCAATGCTAAGTGGCAAAAGTGCCGCGTACGGCGGACGGCGTACGGCGGACGGCGGACGGCGGACGGACGGCCAAATTTTTATTCGATTTTTGGATTCTACGTACCTTGAAACGTAAACCATCAAATTTTGAGGGGGTGTTAAAATTTTTTTTTCTTGGTCGATTCCAATGGTTCATTATTGAAAATAATAAACCAAAATTGGTAAAATACTTGAAAATAATAATTGGTGCATGATTTTTTTGCCACAAGGCTTTAGAAAATATTCCAAAAATCTGGGGGTACTTATTTTGTAATTTTTTGGTTTTGGTTTATTATTTTCAATAATGAACCTTTGGAATCGACCAAGAAAAAAAATTTTTAACACCCCCTCAAAATTTGATGGTTTACGTTTCAAGGTACGTAGAATCCAAAAATCGAATAAAAATTTGGCCGTCCGTCCGCCGTCCGCCGTCCGCCGTAAGCCGTACGCCGTACGCGGCACTTTTGCCACTTAGCATTGACCGATTTTGATGAAATTTGGTATGTAGGCTCCAGTTGGGGTCTAGTTGTGCCCCGAAGCTTTTGGTTGATGTAGGTCACTCCTAAGGGTTCCAAAATCAATTTTGAAATTTTGAAAACGCCCTAACTCAAAAAATTTCGATATAAAGGTATTGTTTTTCCTCCAAATTAAGATTCTATAGAATTTTTAGAATTTTTTGAGACCACGCGGAGCTCTGTAGGACAAACCGTTCGCTCCCTACGAAAATTTAAGGGTTTATATTGAAATATATATATATATAAATCAAAACACGAGTGTGAATCGCAAAAGAGGCCTAATCTCCGTTCAAATTAGAGCTGACCGAAACGCGATCAATGGTTGGTGATTTTGATTTATTTTTTTTATTTTTTTTTTTATTTTTTTTATTATTTTTTTTATTTATTTATTTATTTTTTTTTTTTCATTCTTCTCTTCATATTGGATGGTTGGTGATTTTGTAGACGAGTGATCTATATAAAAATAATAAACCGTTGTGTAATAATTTGCAGCGTTTTGCCCTGTTGTCAGTGATAGGCAGTTTGCAAGAGGCCGGCCACAAGGCCTCTTGCCCATTGTATGCCCTATGTATGCCCCTATGTATGGCCCTATGTATGCCCACTGTAGGAATTTTTGAACTTCAGAAAATGGATACAACTTGGAGTAGCAAATCTCCACCTCTCTTTTCGATGAGTGGATAGGATCCCCAAAACAATGGGGGGCCGACCACCGGCTACCAACGAGTGCCGGTGATTGACGGGTGAGGCCCATCATTGAAAGACCTCTTTTTAGGGTTTGAAAAAACAAACAAAACGAAGATGAAAAATATTGTTACCTATCGCTTCCGAGTCTACCAAGGTAGCGGAAGCTTTGTTTTCACTTTTCAAGATTGGAAAAAAGAGTTCTCCAAAATCGAATCCACTCGCGTTTTACGTTTCAGACCTCCCTGAACAATTTTGGTTCCGTGTCTGTCTGTCTGTGTGTCATGAAATCCTTGCCACAGCAATAACTTCTACAATTCTCATTTGATTTCGATGAAATTTTCAGGGATTTTGCGGGTTGGCGTGTAGATGGTCCCCTATAAAATCATCGCCCCAGACTTATTTTAGCCACTGCGCATGCGCAAAAGTACATTTCCTTGTTACAGCCATAACTTTCACATTTTCCAACAATATTCAGAAATTGTGCCGGTTGACGTGTAGATGGTCCTCTATGAGGGTAGTGGAAGGGACTTACAGATTGGTTTGAGATCAACTACTATGTATCGGATCATCTATACAATCGGGTTATGAATACGAGGAAGCTATGTGCCACACCCACTTGGCAGAAGTCATTCAACAAATTTTCCAAAAATTCTAGGAAAAAGTTTTTGTGTGGGCATTGCCGGACTCGGTTATTTTGTAATATAGTGTCCATTCCATAATATAGTTCCATTTGTAATATAGTGTTACATTAAAACTTCTATTCGTGTGTTAGAAAACATTCAACGATTTTTGAAAATGTACGTTTAATGGTGATTTTTCTACCTCAGTTATTAGAATGTCCAGAGGTTCGGCCACTGGTCCATTACCCTGTCAACACGCGTTGTATGATTTACGAACTATAGAAAATCGTGGTAGTTTCATATCTACACCTTTTTACCCTTTTGATGCAGTCCCCCGCTTCAACTTTCCTCCCATCTAGTTCGTTTATCGAAAAAAAACCGCATCAACTGTCATAGAGTTTCATTCTCATCATCAATGTTCTCTCAAACTTTAAGAGATAAAAATTGAACGGTACACCATCACTATGACAGAATACGAGGATCGCTTGAGGGTGCAGTGCTCGTACCTTTTTTTTTCAATTCATTCATTTTCGTCATTTTGTGGACGCATTGAAAATTGTTAAAATTTTAATTATGCAACTTTGGAACCATCTGAGAGGGAACTGAACGAGAATTACTTATTCATGTTTCATTAAAGTTGAATGAATTGGAACGCAAAGTCAACTGAAAGGTCTTTGGATATTTTATTTTCACCTCCACCAAACACAATAAATTTTTTAAAAAGCTCCTAATAAATAATAATGTAAGTTTAACCATTCAGTGCCGTATACCACTGTAAATGAGCATGCCATCAAATGTGTTCCATTGCCAGGAACGGGGTATTCAGGCACAAATGAGAGCACTTCGAAGTGATTCCTGGGTCCCTCCAGAAGCATCTCACAACAGCAGTGAAGAGGAAAACTGCCTCAATGCAGACAGAATAAAAAACGCTGCAAATTATTACACAATGGTTTATTACTTTTATAGAGATCACGCGTCTGCAAAGCCACCAACCATCCAACATGAAGATAAACATCGATGGCATTTCGGTCAGCTAAAATTTGAACGGAGATTAGTCCTCTTTTGCGATTCACACTCGTGTTTCTGATTTATCGTACGTCCAAACATTAGAATTTAATTCTCGTAGTGAGCGAACGTTTTGTCCTACACAGCTCCGCGTGGTCTCAAAAAAATTTTAAAATTCTATACTATCTTAAATTTATGAAAAAAACAATACCTTTATATCAAAATTTTTTAGTTAGGGCGTTTTCAAAATTTCAAAATTCATTTTTGAACCCTTAGAAGTGACCTACATCAACCAAAATCTTCGGGGCACAAATGGACTACATACAAATGGACTACATACAAATGGAGCCTCCATACCAAACTTCATCAAAATCGGTCAATGCTAAGTGGCAAAAGTGCAGCGTACGGCGGACGGACGGCCAAATTTTTATTCGATTTTTGGATTCTACGTACCTTGAAACGTAAACCATCAAATTTTAAGGGGGTGTTAAAAAAAAATTTCTTGGTTGATTCCAAAGGTTCATTATTGAAAATAATAAACCAAAAACAAGTAATTTGTTCATATTTTAACCATAACAGCTTTATAGACCATTCAAGGTTATGTTTGATTATTTTTATTCTTGGGGCAATCGGTGGCATTAAGATTGAAATAAAATTCCAATATATAATCCTTCAATATATCCAAAATATAATTCCAATATATCCACCACATCGTAGGTACATTAAATGTACACTAAATAGTTTGAAATTTAGGGTTACTGCCAGGAGGTTTGGTATTCTGAAGACTGACTGATGTGAATTGAATCTCCAATCGACACTTGATATATACGTATATATAGAAACGTATGTAGAAACTCACAATTTTACCAACTTTAAGAAAAATATCAAAATAACGAATCATGTTACTGTTTAGATGTTTTGGAGTTCTCGTACCCCGGTTGGCTTCGATAGCAAAGATGGTGAAGAAATTTTTTATCTCTTCTTCTTTTGGTTCATTATTTTCAATAATAAACCTTTGGAATCGACCAAGATGAAAAAAAAAAAAAAAAATTGACGTGTGCCCTACGCGAACTTAAGGGTTGGACTTACGATAACTCAGAAACACGAGTGTGAATCGCAAAAGAGGCCTAATCTCCGTTCAAGTTTTATCTGACCAAAATGCGATCGCTTTAGGTACGTGGTACGTAGGTAGTATCTATGGTTGGTGATAATGACAAAACCGAGTTCTTCGCAGGTGAGTGATCTATATAGAAAAATAATAAACCTTTGTGTAATAATTTGCAGCGTTTTTCTCTCTCTCTCTCTCTTTCTTTCTCTCTCTCTCTCTCTCTCACAAATCATTTAAAGAGTCTTTAAAGAAACATTCATTTATAAAATATTGAATTTAGCACTTTTAGCACTTATTATTTTTTGTTTAAGATAAAACTTACATTTATTTCAATTTATTTTACGTAGACTGTAAGAATACGATGTTAATATAAATATCTGGTTAGATGTAAGAGTGGTCGTGTACGACCAAATCTTGCCAGATTTTTAAATAAATCGTTATCAAATCAAATCTCTCTCTCTCTCTCTCTCTCTCTCGTATTGTTTTTTGACAAAAACTACAAGGCTAAGCTTGCAAAAATATGATGTACATTCAAAATTGGAGCGTATTCAAAAATATACAAAATTTGCATCGTGCAATCTTTGACTTGAATGATTTTTACAATGCTGTGCAACGAGACGAAAGAGGCGGGTTTCTTTGCAGACGTAAAGGTTTCTGAATAAACCGCGAAGCTGAACAAGTTCCAACCAAAAATGCATTTAGCCGACTTTGCCAGTGTGCTTTTGGTAAAAGGCAAGAATTATTTTCAATTTAAAATTGATTACCGTCACCAGAACCAAGAATTGAACTATGTCACTGCAAGCGCCCATAAAAACCAATGCTTTGGGAAAATTTATCAGATTCACGCCGCAGCCAGTCGATAATCAAAGTGCATAGTCACGAGGAAAACCACTTTTTTAAGATTATAGTTTTATAGGGTACATATTTCCTTGTTGATCTCAATATTTTGATTTCAGTTCTGAATTTTGTAGTTCATAAATGTCGCTTTTTCAATACCAACGCAGAAGTAGATCAACGAAATTTGAGTGCTCCAAAATCAAAATTCACTCTTCTAAAGAGTATTTTGGACAATTTTGGTTTTTACTTTTTACGAATATCATCAAGCTCATTTCCTGATTTTGATTGTGATGAAATTTCGAAGAATTTGAGCTGGGTAGCCACTATAAATTCGAATTTCCGCGCACGCGATTTTCATGGTACATTTGCTCTATTCTTTCACAAAATTTGCCCGATTCTGCTCAAATTCGATTGATCATCTCAGATTTGATAATCACGTTTCATATTAGGCAATTGTCGGGCTTCTCTGAAATAATCAACCATTCTTACGGCAAATATTTCTAAATCTGAGATAGATATGATTCAGTGAGAAATATATATTGTCCATCCCATTAGGCAGAAGTTTTTGGGTCCAAATCTGAAGAGGAAAATAGTGCTGGTCACTCTCGTCACCTTCATACTTACGTGAAAATAAAAATAAATATGTCAAAGAAAGGGATTCGAAGTATTATTTCAATGAGACATTCAAAATTCAAATATGAGATTCGTATGAAAAGATTGGACAAGAACTTGAAATAGAAAATTAAAAAGCGAAGGTGCAAAACTTACAAAAAATAAAATTATATGGGTGGAAAGTGCCTATATTATAGGCATGTAAAATATAAGTGTGAACGAGAAAATCGTAGCATTTTTACGCCATTCAGGTACCTTTTTGATGAAAATCGAAAAAACAATTTCGAATGCCGGTGGACGCCGGGAACTGAAAATCGTTTCGTTTCTCGGGTTTACCCAGTTTACCCAAAATTCGTGATTTTTCTCGACGTCAAAGTCATTTTTTCTTGGTTTTTTTCCGACTTTTTGAAGATACGCGATGTACGACTTGGCGTGATTCGAAAAAGGGGTTGAGGATATTCTGACTGTACCCGGTCGGCGTCTGAGCGCCTACTGCCGCCCACGAAGCCGGTTGTGCTGCCTCTCGCCGCCCCCCGATTTCACTCGAAGGCTTCCCCACTCAAACCGTCTGCCGCCCCTCTCGATCCGATTGAAATCTCGTCAAAACCTTTATTATAATTTCCACGAAAAATGTTCCCTCTTACCGATTTATTGCAGAAAACTAGGTTTATTGCAAGGGTCTCAAAATTGTATGTACGAGTAGATAATAGACAATCATCGTTTGGATTTTATGAAACGCCAGATGAATTAATTAATAAGATTTATTTACTTTACCACTAGGTATTTAAATTTTATTAAAATTTTGAATTCAACAATGATTAGTAAACCATTTATTGTAAGCCATTGTTTTATTTTTTATTAACCATTATTTATTTTTTGCTTCCGAGTCTACCAAGGTAGCGGAAGCTTTGTTTTCACTTTTCAAGGATGAAAAAAAAAAGTTCTCCAAAATCAAAATTTTCACTCGCGTTTTGCGTTTTAGACCTTTTTGAACAATTTTGGTTCCATGTCTGTCTGTCTGTCATGAAGGTAGCGCATAGAACTGTTCCGGGGTTCCACCCAGGGCATAGAGGGGTCCTGGGTTCGAATCCCAGCAGAGGCTAAGTATTTTTTGATCCAATCACATACAACTACTCACTGAATTTTTCATCCGAATTTGAAGAAATTTTCTAGGATTGTCCAGATTAGCGTGTAGATGGTCCCCTATGAGGGTAGTGGAAGGTACTTAGAGATTGGTGTTTTGAGATTAACTACTATGCATCGGATCATCTATATAATCGGGTTATGGATACGAGGAAGCTATGTACCACACCCACTTGGCAGACGTTTTTTATACCTACCAACCATAGGTACCTACTACCTACTAAGGCATTTTCGAAAATTTCAATCCTTCATTTCCATTTGGTTGGTGTTTGGGGTTGAAATTTTCAAAAATACCCTAGTTGGTAGGAAGTAGGTACTTATGGTTGATAGGTATAAAATAAATAAAATAGTGACAATGGCAAAGCTATGATTTTTGCAGAAGAGTGATCTATACAGGAAAATAATAAATCTTTGTGAAATAATTTGCAGCGTTTTTTTTACCTATTTATTTATTCATTTTTTTAATATTCTATTTCTTGTTTTTTTCTTCTTTTTTTTAACCATAGGTATCTATTACCTACCTACTACAAATTGCCATCACACCACTTTTACCTGCCACCCATAAGATTCTACTTCCTACCTACTACATAATTGCCTTCACACCATCAAAATCAAGTTTATTTGAAAGAAATGTACGCTTCACACGTCACTCGTCCGCAAAGATCACAACTTTGACATTGTCACTTTTTTTTTTTTTTTTTTTAAGAAATTCTCCTGAAAGATACGGGGGGCAAGCCATAAATAAAAATAAATAAATAAATCAAATATAATGGGGGGGACGCCCAGGACTCACCCGACGCCAGCCCTAGGGATTAGGGAAGATGAGGAAGGTGGAGGTGGGAGAGAGGGATGAAGGGCAGAAGTGCCTCTATAAAACGACCACCAGTTCTAATAAGAGCCTAGCAGGAAACGGGTGGTGATACCACGGAGTACGCCTACTGAGATGCCCAACTCGCGCAACTCCGTGTCACTTTTCCCGCACCACACCCCGCGCCTGTACGATCAAGAAATAGGCGTCCCTCAAAGTCCCACAGTGTCTGACCCTTTCCTAGCATGATAGGTTTACCGAATACCTCGCTGTGTTCACATATCATAACACAACACCCCCAAAACGCCATCCAAGATATAGTGCTATGGGCCAATTCAACTAGAATGCCAATATCGAAACCTAAGTCTCCATCTCAATCTCTCCACCTTTTTCTTTACCAAAATTAAATTTATTTATTCAAATTCACCTATTAATTTAAATTCATAGTACTTTTGATCACATTCAGAGATAGAGTACTAACATCGAATGAGCAAACCATCAACATGATCGTTTAAATTTAGATTGTATTGAGGAATTTGACAGTGTTAGGTACTGCTCAACTAACACTCAAGCATTTTTACGCCAACTTCTAGTTTTATTATGTCCATGTAATTCTTGGTGAGGAAACTACGGCGGACCTAGTTTACTTGCTACTCAAATACAAAGCTATCCAGCTTCCGATAGTGACGAAATCTTTGGTGGTGAATAAATGAATTCTGTGGTTATATAAGTTTATAAATTATATCTGAGTTCTAATAGATTAGATTTGCTTTTGTGTGCATGAAGTCATCGTCCCTTTTAAAATCCTGGTTCCAGTACCACCTTATCTCCACACCTTATTCGTGATCTATTGTATTTGGTCATTAAATTTCGAAGTAAAACAACGCCAAGACAGTCGAGTTGAGGGGAACGCTATCTTCGTTCCAGCCTGCTGAGCTTCCCAGAGATCCTGATATGACCAAGAGTCTGAGTCGGATCTGAGAGAGCAAGAAAGTTGGGAGTCAGGTGTGAGGCAGCGATAGGCGGCACGTCAACACCTGTTTCCCCAACAAGTCCTATCTACGAGAGAATAACTACGACCCTCCCGATCTCCTTCTCTTGTTTGCAAAATGTTTCGTTTCATCAGTCCTTGCTAGGATATTCTAAAGCAGCTCTGATTAATCCACCCACGTTGCAGGTTAATAATCTCATACCCATGTTTCTAAAAACCTCCGTGAAAAAATGGTATGTTTCTTAATAAATTTTCATAAAACAAAACTCAAAATAAAAAAAAGAACCTTTTTTCTGTTTTGTTTTATAACTTTCAGGTGCCCCAAAATTTATAGAGGAATGTAAAATTTAAGAAAAAAATGTTTTCAGGAAATCCATATTGGAACATTCAAAACCTTACCTGGAATTTAACATTTTTTCATATACAATACATGTATACCAAGGGTACGTTTAGACAAATCCCTTTTCTCGTTGTAGGTTAATTATCACAAATCCATGTTTCTAAAAACTTCCGTGAAAAAAGGTGCATTTCTTAACAAATTTTCGAGAAAAAAAAATTAAACTCAAAATTAAAAAAATAATGTTTTTTTCACATTTTTCCATTCTTAGGGGCCTCAAAGTTTATAGAGGGATGTAAAATTTAAGGAAAAATTGTTTTCAAAATCCATATTGGAACATTTAAAAACCTTACCTGGAGTTTAACACGTTCTCTCCTACAATACATGTATACCTAGGGTATGTGAAGACAAATCACTTTCTGATTTTTTGAGCAGATTTTCGAAAAATTATATGCTTGGATCTTACATGTAACCTCGCGAAACATCTAATCACCTCCAACCTGCTCCGCAGGGTTTGGAGGTTGCTTCAATGAGAAGAATATAAGGAATATAGAATTCGCATTTTGGACTGTTGAGAATGGTAATTCTGCTATTGAACTAACGCAAAAGTAATCCAGAGATTCTTCAGATTAGTTATGGTACTATCAATTGACAATTAGTTGATACATTTAAGGTATTGCTATCTTGCACTATACCTTATTGAATTTGAAATAAAATTACATCAAAAACACCTGTTTTTCGAAGTTTAGTGTAAAATTCAATCCTGAACATTTATATTTATTATGTTTATAAATATATTATATTATGGTGTATTCGGAATCAGCGTAAAATTACCTGTATAAATGCCTCGTGAAGTAAATAATTATTCAAAAATGGCTAAAAATTCACTAAAATATTCCATAGAAAATTTGCTTTTGTTGAAAAATTGTTTAACCAGTTTTTCCTCATCAAACTGGTTTTTTAACTCTTACTTTTTTCACACTCTCTAACAGCCCACAAATTGCCCCGATTCGGCCTACATAAGGAAATTGGAGCCCACTCCTTTGGAGAGTCAAACAAGGAAAGCCAGAGTTTAATCCAAATTCGAAGTACATACACTCGAATACTTCGAAAATTCTGGGATTTTGGGAATAACCTCCAGTTTTAAGCCATACCCCATGCCAAAATCCGGGTATTTGCGTTATGCTTTATCGGATTCCATAGATACTGGAAAATTACCAACGTTAACTCTGAAATTACTATCGTACCTTGGACTACGATTCGCCTAACACAATTAATTGCCCGTAGAGAGTCAGGCAGACCATCGGAGACGAAGCCAAAATCGTTCAATACAGAATACGAGCGAAACTTTTGATTTTGGAGGATCCTGACTTAGTTCTGTTCGTAACGGTATCCACGTGAGAACCCATGATCTGAATCTCACAGGTTGAAAGCAGCTTGCTTTTCAATCGACCTAATTTGAATTGCGGAAACCCTAAAAGGTACCCCAAACAAGTACCTGTGGGGTTTTCAACAAGTAGGTAAATCCCCGTTTGGCCCATGATTATTCAATGATGGTTGCAATTAGCGTGAAAGGCGGAGAGGGTAATGTAGAATGTATATAAAGCATTAGGGGCAAAAGGGGCATCAGAGGAAGGGAGGGGGGAGGAGTGAATGCAATTACTGCTTCTTACTAATTCACCAGGAGAGCTAGGGGGCTGTCGGATGCTGTTGTCTGGGGTGCAATCGCAGTGGACGGGAAAAACGTCGTAACAGCCGATATCGATGGATAAATTGGGCCGGCGTCATGAATAAATTGGGATGATTTATCGAAGGTTATTAATGAAACTCCCGTATAGCAAACCTTCAGGAGTCTAAACCGTCATGTTTTATGTTAAAGTTATGTTTGTTACAAAGATTCTACATTTGCGCTGCCTAGCGCGTCATGAATTTCACCGGGAACCATATAGAGTCTGAACCACTCAATCTCTGGAAATGTCATCGAATTTGGATGAATACGGAAGGAGTTAAATTTGTAAAAATTATTATTTTAGAGGAATTTTTGGTTTCTCATCATTAAAAAGTGAAAACAATGCTCCCGCTTCCACCAAACGTCAATATTATTTGTTATATCGACGAAAAACCTACATTTTTACCCCACAGCTCAAATTTTTAAAAAATTGGAGCAACAATCAGTTTGAAAAATGAATTTTTCGAGAGTTTTAATAAAAGTATAGAAGCTTTATATTTATGGTTTATTATTCAGAATCAGTTCAATATTCCTAAAACGGTAGTCTATTAGACCTAAAAATCTCTGTCTAGTAGATTATTAATTTGAACGTATTAGGTATTAATAATACGTATTATAAAATATAAATGATGGAGAAAAAACATTTTTAAATTATCTTTCTAATTTGCCCTGGCTGTATTTCAAACTCAGTGCGGAATCTGGTATAATTAAAATGCCATCAATTTTTGGAGGAGTTTTCTCCGAACTAGTTTGACTTCCATCTTACCTGTACTCAAATTGAATTCGGAATGTGGTTTCACCTCCGAACGCCAAATTGGAATTCACCTCGAGGGTGAAAAGGGGTACTGTTGATTAACTTCTACGAAATTTCGCTCGACGAGAAATGGCTTCGGAAGCTTCAATTGAACAATGAAACTAATCAAATCCAAATACCCTAATGGGCACGGTAGGACAATAACTTGAGCAACTACCGTTGAAGCGGGAGTGGAGCCCGCAGACCAGAACCTCCAAAACGTACAACGGTGGGTGCTGTAATTAGTCAAATTAAGATGGACGAACTTCCTGCTCTCTCGATATTCAAATAACTATTGGTTTTTCGAGCAATTTTGAAGAGAGTAAAGTATCGTTAATGATATCATACTTCTTCAGGCGCTATCTCTTATGTAGGTACATAGGGTAAAGGGCCCAATAGTTGGACACTTAAGGTGGCTTTCTCACTAAAGTTCTCGCTGTAAAATCAGCATTTTAGTAAATCTTCCTAATTTTTCCCTCTTATCTTCTCAAAATCTATGGCTTCATGATAGAATTAATGCTTTTTTGATTGGATAAGTGTGCAGTTTTGAAATAATTCATGAAAGTTAAAACTTCACTTGGCCCAGAAGTTGGACACTTGCTCCTAATCTTGGATAGTGGTGGCCCAGTAGTTGGACACTACTATTCTTCGCACTTTTCTTGTGAACTTATATTAAAATGTACTAAAACAAAAGATAACAATTGTCCAATTCTATCTTTTCATATATCTTCATTCAAATAACCTCATGACTATAATACTAGTAGGTTTTTGTATGGAAGCTCGTCTGAGTTAAATCCTAAAGACAAGATTGAACCATTTTTTGTTTGATATTTTTGTTATTAAAATGCGAAGAAAAGTGGTGTCTAACTACTGCTTCATTATTGTTTCCTAAAATTATGAGATTCAGTGAAGGCAATCGTGAAAAAATTCCTCATTGGTTTTGAAGCTTTCTCGTGATTCAGTCTTTATTGTTTCAGTCTTATTGCTCACACTAAGAACTCAAAAAATACCTTACTGATCTTCATTAACATCTACTTCAGTATTATATAAGTACTAAAATATAGTAAAAATAAATTAATGTCGACTTAGCAAAAGGAACATAAATTGGAGAAACCTTTCAGAAACCTCTTGAAGAGAGAAATGAGAAACAATCACGACTTATGAAATAAAATATAAAAAAGAATAATTCTAAGGATTCCAATAATGAAAATCACAATTAAAATTACAAAAGAATCTCATGAAAGCTGAACCCACGGATGTCCAAGTATAGGGCCACTAAAAACCAGGCTTTGGCCCTGAAGTTGGACGACTGTCCAACTTTTGGGCCACCAGCAGATTTGGGGTTCCATTAGTTGGACGGCCTTAGTATAGAATAAATATTTACTCTAATGGACTACTTCCTAGATGAATACTTCAAAAACTAGCTCAACTTTACGGAACAATAATTGAAATACACAAAAAAAAAACATCGCAAACAATCAGAAAAACCTTATGAATATACTCATGTTTATTTACCAAAATCATAATGAACAGCATTCGTCCGGACACCACCACTTTCAAAACGAACTGAAAAACTATTTCCAACTCCTTGATTAAACTAAGGTTTCCCACATGGAGTGGACATAGTATTTAACCGGGGAAATAATCCACAGTCGGTAAAAGGACCGTACCCGTATTTATTAGGAAGAAACTAACCAACTGTCCAACTATTGGGCCCTGTCCAAATAAACATATGTGAATAAAATAAAGAATTTTCGAAAAGATTAGCGAGTTTTGGATTTTGCAGATGAAGATTCCGACATCTTGGGCCGGGATATAGGCTGATTGTGGGGTTCAACGATGCATCTAAGCATGATGGAATGAATCTCAATCTCAGGAAATCCGTCTGTCTGCCTTTGATGACAAGAGGAGGTCGACTTGTGGTCCCAACCGAGAATGCTTGAGGGCAGCATCACACAATCTTCGATGGACGTACCGGGGAGTATCCTTTGCTGCCCAGGGTATTTGTCGCAACACGCCAGAAAAAGCAACAGCGATCCTCAAGAGAATTGACAGGACGCCATTATAGCCAGTGCAAAAGCAAGTAATTTCAATTTACCAAAAGCTTCGCGGCACAACTAGACCCCAAATAGATCCCATGTACCAAATTTCATCAAAATTGGTCCTTGATAATAAGGAAAATGACGCGGACGGAGGACGAATGGCAAAATTTGTATTCGATTATTGGATTCTATGTGGGTACCTTGAAACGTAAACCAACAAATTTTGAAGGGGGTTAACCCATTTCCGGCCACTGATGCCTTTTTGCATCGCCATAATAATGATTTTTTGGTTTATTATTTTCAATAATAAGCCTTTGGAATCGAGCAAGAAAAAAAAAATTTCAACCCCCCCTTAAAATTTGATGTTTTACGTTTCAAGGTACGTAGAATACGAAAATCGAATAAAAAAATTTCCGTCCGTCCGCCGTACGCCGTACGCCGTACGCCGTACGCGGCACTTTTCTTAGCAACACTGGACCGATTTGGTTCAAATTTGGTATATGGGCTCCATTTGGGGTCTAGTTGTGCCGCGAAGCTTTTGGTTGATGTAGGTCACTTCTAAGGGGTGAAAATTAAGGGTTGAAATTTTCAAGAGTGCCCTAGCTCGAAAACTCTCGAAATAAAGGTATCGTTTTTTCACCAATTTTAAATAGTATTGAATTTTTTAAAATTTTTGAGACCACCCGGAGCTCTGTAGGACAAACCGTTCGGTCCATACGAGTACTTGAAGGTTTTCCTTCGATAAAACAGAATCATGAGTGTGAATCGCAAAAGAGGTCTAATCTCCATTCAAATTTTATCGGACTAAAATGCGATCGCTGTTCATTTGTTCAATTTGATTACAGTTTTGCCTTCTGCGTAACCAGTAATCAAATTTCCAAAGCTTAATATTATTAAGCTTTCTATTTTTCCAATCGAGTGTGAAGCGTTTAGTTCTTTCTAATAAACTTGATTGTGAAGGTGTGAAGCCAGTATGGTGTGGTAGGTAGTACCTAGCTGGTAGGTAAAAAAAGTTGGTAGGTAAAAAAAATGTTGGTGGGTAAAAAACGCTGCAAATCATTGCTCAAAGGCTTCTTCACTCTTCAGATCACTGATCAGCTGAGTGAGCTCCAAAGCCATTTTTACTCCTATTGAATGGAAGTGCTCTTCCAGGCGTCTCCAGCATTCGAGGAGATCTTCTTCACTCTTCAGATCACTGATCAGCTGAGTGAGCTCCGAAGCCATTTTCAATCCTATTGAATGGAAGTGCTCTTCCAGGCGTCTCCAGCATTCGAGGAGATCTTTTTCACTCTTCAGATCACTGATCAGCTGAGTGAGCTCCAAAGCCATTTTTACTCCTATTGAATGGAAGTGCTCTTCCAGGCGTCTCCAGCATTCGAGGAGATCTTCTTCACTCTTTAGATCACTGATCAGCTGAGTGAGCTCCGAAACCATTTTTACTCCTATTGAATGGAAATGCTCTTCCAGGCGTCTCCAGCATTCGCGGAGATCTTCTTCACTCTTCAGATCACTGATCAGCTGAGTGAGCTCCGAAGCCATTTTCAATCCGATTGAACGCAGGAAGCTGAAATTTGAGAGGGGAGGTCAAGGGAGAATACAGATGGTGGTAGGTGCTATTGATGGAGAACCAGTGATCTATACAGAAGGGTGATCTATACAGAAAATAATAAACCTTTGAGCAATGATTTGCAGCGTTTTTTACTATTTAAATAGTGGAAAATCTTTATAGAAGAATTTTTACTCGTTCATGCAGTTCCAATACTTTTTCAAAAAAATGTTTCTTCGACATTTGGGAGCTCAATGAGATTTGGGGAATTTTTTTGTGAAAAAGGCCTTTTGGCCGAAAGCGTGATTATGTTGGTTCAAATTCGACCCTGGGCGAGAGGGCATTCTGGGCCATAAGTCGAAACAGATTCCAGTCCATGAACAGATTTTTACATTTTACCAAGATTTTTTCAGATGTTTAACAATGAAATGGATAAATCATATCGATTTGGAAAACTGAGACCACTCAAATCCTAAAAATGTTAAATTCATAAAATTTGGAGCATTTGATTGAAGAGCAAATTAAGCCTTATTTCGGCCGCCATTCTGTAAAATAGTTCATCCTCCTCCTCCCATTACTCCGTTATTTCTACCGTCGGCTAGAAATGGGTTAAACAATTTTGTTTTCTTCTCGATCCTAAAGGTTTTTTTTTTTTTTTTTAGAAGATGATAAACCAAAATGGAGCTGGATAACTCGACAGCAGAACCAGCACAGTATGGATCAAGAACTCTTCCGCGAAATTACATTACATCATTAGGTAAGGTGAAAATTCATTCGAGTTTTTTACCAACCGAGAAAGACGGGAGGCAGGCAGTCACACATGTGCTCCAGATTCGCTCACCCATGGTACGACCTGGGTTAGGCCCGCCGTAAACCTAGAACAACGTGGTTATCATCCTGATCCCCTGTGGAAACATCAAGTAGAGTTTTCATTATTATTGATGTCTCGGTGGTCTCTGGCTCCAGACAGAGATTACGTGCAGACCTCATTGCTGCTAAAATTAAGTGTTGTGATTGTGAAGATTTACTACTAAAGGCTGATGCAGCGCTTGCCAACACAAAAAGTCAAACGACCGGTCATGATTGGAGCAACAATTTCCTGGTGTTGGATGGCATGGCAGGTCATCCAAGGATCTGATTTGAGCGGGCTACCCATTGTTCATCCGATAGTGGACGATCTCCCGAGTCCACAATTTACTAGTGGCATTTTCAAAACGTTTTTACGGGATAATGGAATTAAACATACATTTTCACCCTGCAAGCATCCAGCCTCTAACGGAGCTGCAGAAAATTTCGCGGGAACTTTTAAAGATCATGTGGATAAAATGATAAAATCAGGGAACTCCCTAGGCAAAGCAGTTAATCATTTCTTACAAGATTATACATTTTCAAATCATTGTGCCACTCAAAGATCTCCAGCTTTTTAAATTTATAGAAGGGAAATAAAAACTTTGTTTGATAACATGTTGCCTCAGATTGGAAGGCCTATGGAAGAACGCCAAGTTCAACAAGTAGCAAACAATCCTCATTATCGTTCCACTCAATTTCATGTTGGTGATTCTGTCTTTGTGAATGACTATACACCCAATAGAACAGCCAAAAGGGTAATAGGGAAAATAGTAAGACAGTTGTCGCCAGTAACGTTTGATGTAGAAGTGAAAGGAGGGATTGTATGGAAACGACATATTGATCAAATGTTGAAGTTTAAGGATCCTAATGACGTACCATTACGTAGATCTGAAAGATTGAATTGTAAAAAATAGAAATATAAATAAGACATACTGCGTCAAAACTAACAAAATTATTATATTTAAAAATCAGCTCTGATTATTTCTCATTAATTGGAATTATCTTATTACTGAAGTATTTACCTAAGAAGTAGTATTGAGATAATGGAATTTAGGTATTGATGTAGAATACTATGTCGAGAAAATGATTATTTTATTTGTAAAAGATTTCTTGATTGAACATAATTCTAAAGGAAATTTCAAATTTCATTTGTCAAATTTTAGCGCAGAGGAATTGCGATGTATTGTTTACTTTCCGATGTACCTTGAGAGTAGAGGGAGGGGAGGTTGGCGATCCATCGACGGGTCAGCCATTGAGTTTTAGTTCAGTTGTATCGATTCTCCAATATAGATCTGCTCCTATGTATTCCGTTGTTTTATTTAAAAACTTACCACTTTCATCTGGTCTCACTTATGTCCCGGATTGGATCTCAGACCCTGAAGCTGAGATACACCCATATCAGAGGTTTAAGGTTTTACGGCCTAGGGTTTAACGAGCTGATTTATCATCTTCGTTATACATTTATGTGCAATACCATCGATTGTAGCAGTGAAATAATTGTTCATGTATAAATTGGTTAAAAATCGTAGGTACTACCAAATAGAAAATTTTACACAGATATTGCGTATCAGAGCTTTCCGTCAGTCTTTGGTTTTCCTTATATTATATCAATTTTTCACTATCCAATCTCACTATTTTTCTTCTATGTTGAATTCGTTGAATATGTTAGAATCAACATTGTTCCCATTAAATTTTGTTGTTTGTTTTGGAGAGGAAGCAGAGGACGTCAATATACCGTTTTCATCATTTATTTGGCTAGCGCTTTCGGGGCAAACTATGGCCCCTTACCCAAGCCTACAAGAAAAGATAAATAATTGAAGACTACAAAATTAACCTCTAACATGAAATAACAGTTAGTATGACCAACAGTCAAAAATTTTTTTGTCAAAAAACATAATTACTTAATAATTAATTTTCATCAAAACCATTAAAAAATATGAGTCACCAAGATTAAACCTATTCCTCATCATCTAAAAAACTAATAAGAATATAAGCACCCAAGAACCGAACAATACACACACTAACACACAGACAAACGTTAAAAAATAGAAAGAAACCAAAACAACCTACCTATATTCACTCTGCAATACCACTCCTACATCTTCCATCCCTCCTCAATCACCAAAAACTGATCTAATTAAATTTTGTGATGAACATTTCACTATTTTAGGAGTTTTGAAGTCATTCAACACAGATTTTAGATTGTTAGTCATACATAGTTATGACTAGGGCTGGGATCCGAGCATAGTTGCATATTTTTTTCCTGGATTTTACACACTGAAAGAAGCCTTTTGTCGGTATTTTCACCTCTCTGGGACCAACATAATTTAAATTTGCCGAGCATATAAATGCATAAAACCATGGTTTTCGGAATAGAAGCATATAAATGCATATTCTTGTGGTTTTCGTGTTAATAGTTTGTTTTTCTTCGAATTCCTCTACCGAATTCGGGCCCTCCATCCATAAAGTTCGAAAACGAGAATGTCTGGTGTGAATAACAGAACCGCAGGTAGTAAACCTTTAGTGAGGTCATTTCCACACCCTAATTGACCTCTTCCGGATTGCGACTCCGAAGATGTGCGAGGGAAGACCCTGACTCGTTTTCTACTGATGGAAAAATTCTTTTCTGCAAAATGTGCGAAAAAGAGGTAAGTTCTTTTTGATTTTGACATTTTCACATGTACCTTCTTAAGTACTTAAGTGTCAAACAGTTGAAATTTCAAGTAAGTCGTATGTGTGGCATACGGTACCTACCTACTAGGTAAGTAGAGATAAGTCTAAGAATTCGGAGTGTAGACCCGGTAGATCCTCTAATTTTACATTTTCAAGGCGGAAATTGACATTTGGATTTTCTGGTTAGGACGTCCCACAGTAAGACTTGGGCGTCCTTATGCGATCGATCTGGGGTGAAGTTGGACAACACTCAACAGAAAAAAAAAATAACCACACAGTAATCCGTTTTAGACCATTCTGAATCCAAATCCGCGAAAAAAACCATAGGTGTATGTCTGTGTGTGTGTGTGTGTGTGTATGTGTGTATGTGTGTATGTGTGTATAGGTGTATGTGTGTGTGTAACAAAATCTTGTGTACTCTGCCCAGGCCTTAGTTCTCAACCGATTTTCCTGGTTCTTTTTTTGTTCGACGCAGAAAACTATCTAGTTGTGCACTACGTCGCCGGAATTTCGAATTTTGCCTTTTAAGGGGGGAAAGGGGGGGTTAATGCTCAAAAAACGTGGGTTTTTGGGCATAATCTTGTGTACTCTGCCCAGGCCTTAGTTCTCAACCGATTTTCGTGGTTCTTTTTTTCTTCGACGCGGAAAACTATCTAGTTGTGCACTACGGCGCCGGAATTTGGAATTTTGCTTTTTAAAGGGGGGAAAGGAGGGGTTAATGCTTAAAAAACGTGCGTTTGCGGGCATAATCTTATAAACTCTGCCCAGGCCTCAATTTCCAACCGATTTGTGTGTTTCTTTTTTTGTTTGACTAAAACAACTTCCCCGTTGTACATGATTTCACCAAAGTACCAAAATTCGCAAGAGGAGGGGGTGAGTGGGGGGATAATATTCACAAAATATCCGATTTTTCAATATTTTGGTTCCTTTACTGCTTACTAATTGTACCCAAGCTTTGAAATTGAGGAAAAATTCTCATTATACCTTTGGATTTTCATGAATTATTCTCTGTACCACCATGGAACTAATAGTGGTGCCACCATGGTGCCAGGATACCATAAACCTCATATTTCGTGGGTTTTTTGTGTGTTTCACCTTAAATACGGATGTGAACCTCGATGGACTGCCTACCAAAACTAACAGGTGAAAGTTCAATGTTACGACGTATTTCCGCTTTGGTGCCAGACTGGCACCATTGGTGGTGGTGGCGAGGGGGGGGGGGGTGAACTCGAATTCGCATGTTGGGTGTCGTAGATCATGGATTTTAAAATGCTCTTCAGATTCGAGGCTCCCATGCCGCTAGAAATGTTAAGGTGGATAATGGTGTGGGGGGGGGGGGTTATTTCTTGCCTAAAGTAATAAATAAATTATATCGAGTGAAACAGTTTTAGCACTTAACAACTGGTTAAACTGATCTAATGCTTATCCAATGGGACGTCCCCTGGAATGCATGCATTACTAAACAATATGTTTTTTTCATAGGATCATTGAGGGGGTGCTCGTATTTCTACTGCAATATTTGAAAATGATTTCATATCCACAATGCTTTGTTTTTGTTCATTCGATGTATTTTTCTCATTTATGCGTATTTACCTAAGTATTTATTGTCAGATCAAGATTTCGAAGGGTTTTCAATTTTCCCAACATAGAGCCACAAGTGGGCACTCAGCCCTGATTTGAGAAAATCATTGACAACTGAAAATATAGACAAAATTCTTGTTGTACAAACCAATGCAGATTTACTTCATTGATTCGCATAATTTTGTGATCATTTTGTAAATTAAATTTTAAACTGCATCTAATAAGAAAACTTCTCATATGAATTCTTGAAAATTGTGTGCGAATGTAGCAGTGAAACACATGCAATTATTATAGAATGAAGCTCGAACTTATTGGTTTCTTCGTTTCACTTTCCTTTCTATAGTTTTTAACGGTGTTTTTCGAGCATATTCTGCGTATTTAACCGCATATAATGGGTTTTTGGAACATAATCTATCGAGCATATAATGAGTTTTTTGAACATATCTATCGAGCATAAAACACATGGTTTTTGAGCATATCTGGAGATTTGATCGAGCATATTGAGCCCAGCCCTAGTTATGACATATCATCGATAAATCACCTACTCGAGATGTTTTCCACTTCCGATCAAATTTAAATTAAACTGTAATTAGAAGGCACCAATTCAATCCCATACATCGCTAAATGTTCAAGTTATTACGGTGAGGAAGCTGTACTGCCCTCTTGGCAGACTTGGAAATAACGATACATCAGCGCAACTGTTCAAACTTCACTTACCAACCTGACAGAGTCACAATTCAGTAGAGATGAACTGAGGGAATCCAATCAGCCCTACTTCATAATAGGGACTTTAGAAACGGGGTGCAAAGACAATATCCGGTTTCAGATTGGTCTTAGTTCGGCCAGCGTCCACCCCTTTACCCCTTATCAGCGCCCCCACCAGCTTTGCTTAAACGTTTTAGGCGCCCCCCTGCAAAAAGGCGGGGGATGCCTGTTATTGCTTATTCCCTGAGGTTTAATTGTGTAATCCTCCGGTAAGTGGCTTAGTCGAGCGGTCTGCCTGAATATTTGGCTCGGTGTAAACTTTGTTTCATCGTGTTCAACACATTTTCTTTCCATCAAGGCAACATGAGTTTTGCATTAATAGCTGTTGTGGCTCATTTCAATTTAAACAAACCGCGAAGCATTTGGCGCTTCAACTGAGCATTTTGATTGGAGCCGCGCATTGCATCATGGAACCGCGGTTGCCACCGCGACGCCAACCCGCGGCTGCGAGACATCCCGCGAGATCCGCGAAATCCCCTCCCGTTCCCAAGAAGAGTCAGTCAGTTTCCGACCGTCCGCATCGTCTCAATCGCAAATCAAAACAAACATTCATTCTCTGTTATTTTATTCAATCAGTGTTTAATACAAGTTTTCAACAAGTTCCTTTTGCATAAAGACAATTTTATTTCAAGCTCCTGTTACTCCGAGATTATTACAACATTTTTTGGTGACCCCGACGTGATTTTCGCATTTCAACAAACTTTTCGGCCGTTCTCGGAGCTCAACCGCCATTACTTGATCTTCGTTCCCGCAAGTTTTCGTCGTTCGCGTGAGCATTTATACGTCATTTTCTTTCCTCAATCATTTTATTTCCTTTCACGATTTTATCATTGTCTTATTGTTGTGTTCAGTTCGTTTTTTGTTAATTTATTCATGATACCATGACAGAATTGGTCGTCCTCATAACCAAACGAGGACGGATAAGGGCTAAATTGACTCGTTTCAAAACATTTTTCGAAAACATAGAAGCACCTCAAGCTTTGCAGAAACTTAAAGTGTTGAAATTAAGATTCAAGGATTTTGAAGCAATTATATCCGAGTTTAATTTTATTCAAGATGAAATTGAAGATTTGGATCCGTCAGCTAATCAGCAAGCCGAACGGGATAGTTTTGAAAATTCATATTTTGATCTCACGGCTAAAGTTGTTGATTTTATCGATTCTCATACCGCGTCAACTCCTCAACAAGCATCGGTTGACCTTGAACATGAATCCAATACATCGCGGACTTCTCATTCGGCTCATATAAAGCTTCCTGCACTGGATTTGCCAAAATTTTCCGGCGCATACGACGAATGGTTACCATTTTATGATTATTTCAAGGCAACCGTTGATCAAAATGGAGACCTTTCTGATGTGCAGAAAATGCGGTACCTCAAATCATGTTGCAAGGGCGAAGCTGCAGGAATCATAGGTTCTGTCTCTATAACTGAGCAAAATTATCAAGTCGCTCTTCAATTGCTCGTCGATCGATATCACAATTTGAATTACATAATTTATCGTCACATCAAGGATTTATTCAACATTCCTTCAGTGCGTGAAGCATCCGCTTCGGCAATTCAACGCTTATTGGATGATACATTGAAGAACCTGCGCGCTTTAGAAAATTTAGGACAGCCCGTAGATCAGTGGGATACTTTGATCGTATATTTGACCACTTCCAAATTCGATCCTGACTCATACAAATTATGGGAGGAAAAATGGTCCGGTCAGCTTGCTTCATTGATCAACCTCATCGAATTTTTGGAACTCAGGTGTAGGGTTCTTCATTCATGCAACAATTTTGTCTCCAAGTCTCATTCTCGAACCTCAGCACAAAAACCAGACAACAAAAATGAGAAATCAACCATAAAAGATTCTCGCTCCTATATCACCACACAATCAACTGATCAGAATAAATCAGCACAACACTGTCTTAACTGCAAAGAAAATCATCCATTGTATTATTGTCCCAACTTCATTCAACTACCTATCACAGATAGAATCAAGTTTGTGAAATTACAAAAATTATGTTTCAACTGTTTGAGACCAAACCATGCTTCTAACGTTTGTAGATCGCGCAAATGCTCAAAATGCGACGGTTTGCATAATTCACTTCTGCACCCAGATGAATCAGCGACCTCTGGCCTACAGCAAAATTTCAAAATTCAATCAGCCTCAAACAACCCACTAACCACAATGGTGAATCATTCCAGCGGTGGTCGAGAGCAATCAGCAAACACACACATTTTACTCTCGACTGCAATCATACGAATTATGGATGCCCAAGGTGACCTTATAACATGTAGGGCCCTGTTGGACTGTGCATCACAAGTCAGTTTCATCAGTCAAAATTTGGCAAACCGTTTGATGCTCCCAAAGCAATGTATCGATCAACCCATTCGAGGAATTGGGAGCTCGACCGTTTCAGTCAACCAGTTCTTGACTGTCAAGATATCATCATTAGATCGTCAATTTGATTCAGATTTAAAATTGCTCATTTTACCCAAAATCACAGAAAAATTACCGGCAATCAAATTCGATTCATCGAAAATTCCGATTCCATCTCACATACGTCTCGCAGATCCTCATTTTCACACTCCTCAGCAAATTGATGTGTTGATAGGAAACGATTTATTCTGGGATTTGATGTGCACAGGTCATATCAAAATATCAAATGGTAATCTCCATCTTCAAAATACCAAGTTAGGTTGGATCCTAGGCGGACGGTTCATGGTTGATACCTCACCTCCACCTCTCACATGTCACATAACTACAATGGAAAGCCTAGATAATCAACTGAGAAAATTTTGGGAAATTGAGCATGCTCCACTGACTCATACGTTGACTGGGGATGAGAAGAAATGCGAGGAGCATTACATTAGAACCACTCACCGTAGCACTTCTGGTAGATACGTGGTGAGCCTCCCATTCAAAGGAAACACCACTGAATTGGGTGACAGCAAATTCATAGCCGCAAAACGTTTTTCATCACTCGAAAGCAAATTACATCGTGATCCGGATTTGCGCTCTCAATACACGCGATTCATGAATGAATACATACAATTGGGACACATGCAGCCCATCTCTGAGACAGATATTCAGTCACCTTGTTTTTACCTACCTCACCATGCAGTCCTCAAAGAATCATCTTCAACTTCAAAAATTCGGGTTGTATTTGACGCATCAAGCAAAACCTCTACAGGGGTCTCACTCAATCAAATTCTTATGGTGGGGCCCGTTGTGCAGCAAGAATTATTTCACATTTTAGTAAGATTTCGCACTCACAAATACGCCCTCACAGCAGACATTGAAAAAATGTACCGCCAGATAGAGTTAGAGCCATCCCAACAAAACCTCCAGCTCATATTATGGAGGGAATCACAACACGAACACCTGAGAACCTACCGCCTTCGTACTGTCACGTATGGTACAGCAAGTGCTTCTTTTTTGGCTACTAGGACTCTCATTCAGTTATCAAATGATTATCACCACGAGTTTCCGATAGCTTCAGTTGCAACAAAACGCGACTTTTACGTTGACGATTTCCTTTCTGGTTCAGCAAACTTTGAGGAGGCACTCGAGCTACAAGCTCAACTCATCAAAATGATGTCACGTGGAGGATTCTACCTACGTAAATGGTGTTCGAATGATCCAAAACTCGTCAATCATTTACCAAAGGAACTCCGCTCATTCGATGATCATGCTTTCACTGAAGACACAAAGGTGAAAATGCTTGGTTTGATGTGGAGTCCCATTAAAGATGCTTTTCTGTGGAATTGGAATAAAAGAACTACATCATGTAACACAAAACGTTCAATGCTATCAGCAATAGCACAAATTTTTGATCCTCTAGGGCTGATAGGTCCTACTATAGTTTATGCAAAGATTCTCATGCAAAAACTTTGGTCACAGCAACTCGAATGGGATGATTTGGTTCCTGAAAATTTTCAGCGCGAATGGAACGCATTTCAGGCTTCATTATATCATCTAGATGAAATTCAAATACCAAGATTTATTTTATCTCCCGATTCAGATTCAACTTTCGAATTACACGGATTTTCGGACGCATCCGAAAAGGCATTTGGAGCATGTTTATACATAAAATGTATAACATCAGATGGAGACATTAATATTTCACTCATCGCAGCCAAATCTCGGGTCGCTCCGAAGAAACAAACAACACTCCCTCGTCTAGAGCTTTGTGCTGCTCTATTATTGACTCAACTCAGCCATGCAGTAACCCAAGCTTTAAATTTAAGATTATCCCAAGCATGTTTTTACACGGATTCTAGTATCGTGTTAGGCTGGGTACGATCGGAATCTTCACATTGGTCTACTTTCGTAGCCAATCGCATTGCACAAATTCAGGAAATCACATCACCCACGTCATGGTTTCACGTCTGCGGAAAAGAAAATCCCGCTGACATAATTTCTAGAGGTGCCTTAGTGCAGGACTTAATTCATTGCAACTTATGGTGGCAAGGTCCTAATTGGCTTCGAGACGATTCGTTACGTTTCACATCATTTCTCGACTTCATTCCCGAAATGGACCTCCCAGAACGAAAGTCCAGCTCGCAATTGATTTCTTATCACAGCTTTGTTCAGAAGAGTGATCTTGTCTCCAGATTTTCGACACTACGTAGACTTGTTACAGTAGTTGGATTTTGCTTCAGATTCATCAAAAATCTCAAGACTCCTAAAAGCATCCGCAATGGCTTGGCTTTTCTCACAGTCAAAGAGAGGCAAAATGCTCTTAACCACGTGATTAGAACAGTCCAAGTTGAGTGTTTTCCTCATGAATATTCAGCGCTCAAATTGAGAAAACCACTAGCAAAAAATAGTCCTCTGTTGCCCTTGAGTTGTTTTATGGATAAGGATGATTTGATTCGTGTGGGTGGTCGTCTCAATCAAGCAAATCATTTAGCAGCTGATTTCAAAAATCCCATTTTGCTCTCTCCCAAAAGCAACTTAACAAAATTGATCATTCTTGATGAGCACAAGAAAAGTTTGCATGCAGGCCCTCAATTGTTACTTGCCATAATCCGACAATCATTCTGGCCAATAAACGGTCTAACTTCTGTTAAGAAGACCCTACAAACGTGCATCACATGTCACCGCCTCAGGGCCCAAATGGCGCATCAAATCATGGGAAATCTGCCAGCTAATAGGATCACACCCTCAAGACCCTTCTCAATCACAGGTATCGATTATTGTGGCCCATTTTTTACTCGACAATCGAAGACTCGAGGAAATATCAGCACCAAATCATATATCTGCATATTTGTGTGCTTCTCAACAAAGGCAGTTCATATGGAACTAGTAGAAGATTTGACAGCAATTGCATTTCTCGCAGCTCTCAAACGCTTCATTGCACGAAGAGGAAAACCCAGTACTATACACAGCGATAACGCTACTAACTTCGTCAAGGCAAGCTCTGATCTCAAGGGACTCCACGACCTCTTGTCATCGTCAGATTTCCAAACAAACGTCTCCTCGTGTCTAGCCAATCAAGGAATTCAATGGAAATTTATTCCTCCTTCATCGCCGCACTTTGGTGCACTGTGGGAAGCAGCGGTAAAAAGTACTAAATTTCATTTAAGACGAGTAGTAGGTTTGACTAGGTTAACATATAGCGAACTGAACACAATAGTTATACAGGTAGAATCATTTCTCAATTCCCGTCCTCTCACTCCCTTATCCTCTGATCCTAATGATCTTTCCGTCCTCACCCCCGCTCACTTTTTAATTGGCGAATCACTAACTGCAGCTCCTGAGCAAGATCTCACAGACGTCAAAACCAACAGACTCACTCGTTGGCAGCTTGTTCAACAACTCTCTCAGCACATATGGTCTCGTTGGACCCGAGAATACCTGAGCAGTCTTCAACAGAGAACCAAATGGAAAACATCAGCATCCAACCTCAAAATTGGTACAATGGTTTATATCAAAGACGATAACAGCACACCTCTCACTTGGAAATTGGGAAAAGTAGTTGAGCTCCACCCAGGTTCAGATGGACATATTCGCGTCGTAACTGTCAAGACGTCAACTGGTATTTTGAAACGTACCATCACCAAGTTGTGCCCGCTACCAGAAGATCATCCACAAGTCACTGATGATCAGAAGCAAGATTCGATCTAACCTTGTTGAAAGTTCAATCTTTCAAGGCGGGCGGGATGTTGTGGCTCATTTCAATTTAAACAAACCGCGAAGCATTTGGCGCTTCAACTGAGCATTTTGATTGGAGCCGCGCATTGCATCATGGAACCGCGGTTGCCACCGCGACGCCAACCCGCGGCTGCGAGACATCCCGCGAGATCCGCGAAATCCCCTCCCGTTCCCAAGAAGAGTCAGTCAGTTTCCGACCGTCCGCATCGTCTCAATCGCAAATCAAAACAAACATTCATTCTCTGTTATTTTATTCAATCAGTGTTTAATACAAGTTTTCAACAAGTTCCTTTTGCATAAAGACAATTTTATTTCAAGCTCCTGTTACTCCGAGATTATTACAACAATAGCATTGAGCAAATCATGGAATTAGGTACATCACGTAAAAGAGAAATTTGTATACTTTAAAAATACTGGTAGTTCAGTTCCAGTTCAACATCAAGCGAGAAAGTTGTCGTGAAACAAAGCACGGACGACCCTAGTACTACTATAATACCTACTGAGAAGACAAATCCCTACCTGTTGGTCCAAAGATCACATTTTCATTTTACATTCTTAGTGGAACAATTTTTCAGAATATCCCAGTAGGTACTCTTTCAGATGCTTCAAAGTGTGTGTTTTTCCAACCAGTCAATTCTCCACCCTTCTTTCAATTCCAATTCCGAACTGAAATTCTTTTTAGTGGTTTTTATCAGCAGGGTGAGCGATGAAACTCTTAAGGCAGCTTCAGCTTTTCTCTTGTTAACCCATTTTTGCCCGAGTTTTTTTCTTTTCTGGATTCCTCAAAAAAAGCTGTATAAAATGGTTTCTAATGTTCTTTTATGATTAGTTGGATGGAAAAATAAAGATTTCCATGGTCAGAATCTACATAGTCGCGTGTTCCCAAATGGGAACACTGGGCATGAATGGGTACTGTACGTTCATCATCAATTTCATACCATTCTGAAGGTATTTCCCCCTAGTTTTCTCCCTTTTTGATGGAAGTATCACTGAAATACATTTTGGTCTTTGTTACCTACTACCCCCCCCCCCCCCCCCCCATGGTACTCTCATCGATCACACTACACTTCTTTTTCACCTCCTTACCAGTAGATAAACTAAACCTGTAGGAATCCTCTTCGAAAGGTTCCTTACCAAATTTTTCTACCACACTCTCAGGGAGCTGCTGCGATCGGTGAAAAGTGTATGGATTGAAAATTTCGGAAGCGTTTAGTTATGAAAACAAATGGGTGCTCCGATTAGTTGTGGATCGTAGGAAAAGTAGAGATAAGAAGGCCGATAATTCTACACTTCTACACTGGAATGACGTAGTTCTAAGCTTTTGCTTCCATACTGACTTGTAAGTATTGCTGGGATCGGGTGAAATATTATTGAACTCATGTCGCTTATATAAGTGTTCGACAAGGATTCATGAACCAGAAGAGACTAACTAATTATACATTTAGTGGAAGGTAGCTAGATTGTATCCACCTAGAAGACTAAAAAATAGAGCAAACGTACAGTACCCATTCATGCCCAGTGTTCCCATTTGGGAACATTGGTGGAAATCCGACTATATCTTCAGGTGGAGTGTAAAAATTCGGCTGATTTCTCCCCAGCGTCTTTTTATATATAGTCAACAATTAAAGTACTCCAACACTCCACCCAATGACATTTGGAACCAAACTGAGCCTCTGGGGAATCAGTCTATGTCTGCCCTGATACGTGAACGTGAGATTTCATATCTACGTTCACCTCTGTAGTCAAAAACTATAAAAAACTGAGACAGGGTCCAATGTTCCCAAAGGGGAACACCGGGCAAAAATGGGTTAAACATAGAGCACAGTACAAATCATTCTGAAGATCTCTCTCTTTCGTTTATTCTTGAGTTGAAATCTGCTACTCAGACTTTTGTGACCACCATTATTTACAGGTAGGATCTCAGGATTGTCATATCAGCTGTATGAGCCACAAACCCGACATCTCCCTTACCTTCCCAAAGTGCTGAAAAATTTCAAACACTTGTTGTACTATTGTACGTCCAGAAAAATAACAAAATATACAAACTCATATTGAGTCAAGACAATACCTACTCTAGTTCACAAAATATTTCTACGTGGCTCAGCCTTTTGTGTTGGAGTTGTTTTTAAAATCTTTTTCAGCCCAACCTACTGCTGATGTCGTACATACGCACGTACAACGTTGCTCCCTTTTATTCTCTGCTGGGAGGAAAAACTCGATTAGAAAAAAATTTATAATTCGATCTCCTGTGAGAAGACCCGACGTTGGAGATAAATTAATTAAAATACTGCGGCTTTTCTTCTTTAGAAAGAGAATTCTGCTTCCGGATTTACTAGGAGACTTCTGACCAAGTGTATTTCAGCGAAATTCTTATTTCATTTAGTTTATCTTTGAGGTTTTACTCGTTTGATATTGAACCTTGTTGAACCTTCTTTTAACACACTGTCTCATCCCATCATTAAGAGCAATTGCATAAAATTCAGTTGAGAGTCACTCCTGTCTTTAATAAGTAGAGTTGGAAGGAGGATGTTTTTGTGTATCGAAATTCACTCAGCTGAGCTAACATCATCACAATCACCTCAAGTGCTGTACGAATCTACTGTTCCAGCGCCTTGGCGCCTGTTTGAGTCCATATAGACTTTTGAGTAAACGACATACCTTGCCTGCATTGTCATCATGCCCTTCTGGCTGCTTCATATATATCTCTTCCTCTAGAATGCCATAGAAGAACGCAGTTTGAACATCAAATTGCGATAAGTGCATATCTTTTTCAGCTGCCATGCTCAGTAGCGCTCGGATGGTTCCTAGTTTGGTAACTGGGCTGAACGTTTGATCATAATCTTCTCCTTTACGTTGTTAGCCACCAACCTGGCCTTGAATCGTTCAACTGAGCCATCTGGGTTGGTTTTGACCCTGAAAACCCATTTACAAGAAATTGCCCTTTTCCCTTGTGGCAAATCCTTCAAAACCCACGTCTCATTCTCAGCCAGAGATTTCAAATCACATTCCATTGCTTTCTTCCATTCAATTTTGTTGAGACTCTCAATGGCTTCAGTGTAAGAGTTAGGGGTCTCCACTTCCGTATGAATTAACTCCATGACAAAATCATTATACCTCTGTGTGCCTGAATTTGCGATCGTTCTCTAATTTGCACATGATGACCTCCAGATTGAACCTGAAACTCTTACGAATCCATCGCAGGTTCAACTTGTAAAGGCTCGCAATCTTCACTTGAACTGTTAGATTGTACTGGGAACTCTAATGGACCCATCTCTGACTGAAATTGATCTGGAACCAACTCTTCTGTTACTATTGGCACACTATCAAAATCTTTGGATTTTTCAGCACTATCTGGTTCGACTACTACATCTTCTAATTCTATATTACAATCATAAAAATTGCCATCTGTTTGTGTTGAAACTATTTTTATCTCTAAATCTCCTGTTTTCTCAAGAATTTTCTCATCAAACGTAACGTCTCTTGAACGAATAGTTGAATTATTGTGAGGATACCATATTCTGCAACCATCCCAATTGTCGTATCTAATCAATACACCTTTTCTTGCTTTCTTATCCATTTTTTTCTTATTTCTTTGGGAACATGTGCGTAACAGATGCTGCCTATAATTCTGAGATGTTTAAGACTTGGCTTTCTCTTAGTCCATAACTCATAGGGAGATTTTAATTTTTCAAACGTGGGTCCACTGATATTCAGAATGTAAACAGCTGTGTTTATCATTTCTGCCCATAGTCCGGGAGGAATTCTTCCCTCGTGAGAATGCATTAGTGTCCTAGCCATCTCAACTACAGTCCTGTGCTCTCTCTCCACGCATCCTGCTTGTTCATGTGTGTATGGGGTTATTAGTCTTTGATGAATTCCGTTTGCTGCTAAAACGTCTTTGACTGATGCGTTATCAAACTCACCACCGTTGTCAGTAAGTAATTCTTTAAATCCACAGCTGATTTTACATTGTGGACATCACTTTGAGTGGTTTTCAAGGGGCTGAGTACCCAAGGGGAGGAGCTAACTTGGATGTGAGAACGGATTACACCCTGTCCCGTCCCATGATTTACAGGAATTTGCATCAAATCCAGTCAAATGAATAGACACTACTGTCCGTTATAAGTTGAGTTGCAAGAAGGAAGTACATGTATGCAGTAGTTCTGAGCACCATGGCTTCGAAGTTCATCCAGTTTACCTAACTTCCTCACAATCACTTCCAATAGTCGCCAAGATTCCATCAATATAAGTTTTATCGGTCACAACTGATGAGTCTTCTTTGACTCACCTTAAATTGCTTAACCCATTTCCGGCCACTGATGCATTTTTGCATCGTCACAATAATGCTTTTTTTGAATGTTGAAATAGTGGAAAATATTTTTAGAAAATTTTTTTCTCGTTCATGCAGTTCCTAAAATTTTCAAAAAAGTTTTTTTTCGACATTCGGGAGCTCAATGAGATTTGGGGAATTTTTCTGAATGAGGCCTTATGGCCGAAAACGTGATTATGGTGGTTCAAATTCGTTGCTGGGCTAGTTCTGGGCCATAAGTCGAAACAAATTCCGGTCCATAAATAGATTTTTACATTTCACCTAGATTTTTTTTCAGATTTTTAACAACGAAATGGATAAATCATGTCTATTTGGAAAACTGAAACCTCTCAAATCCTATTAAATATTAAATTCATAATATTTGGAGCATTTTTCTCTCGATTGGAGAGCAAATTAAGCCTTATTTCGGCCGCCATTCTGTAAAATAGTTCATCCTCCTCCTCACTATTACTCTGTTATTTCTACCCTCGGCTTGAAATAGGGTAAATTGCTCCAGTGCGCTTAGATTTCGATTGAATTATAGATTTCCAACATGACCACGAGAGACTTAGTGGCTTATAGGTGAAAAACATATTTGTAAAAGAAGTTGGCTGGAAGCTTCCCTTCTCAGAACTATACAGCGGGGTTCTGCAAATTCTGATCTTCCCTTTAGAAGACAGCTGATGACGTCCGCGACGACAGGAATTGCAGTCGGACGAAAATCCAACCTGAAATGGTTGTTTACTTTACTTTACTTTTACTTTACTTTACAGCGGGGTTCTGCGAAATAACCATCTCGCTTGATAATGATTCACAACCTATGCAGATACCTTTGGATCCTATAATATTCGATTTCGCGAGCTAAAGTATTCATTGCGAACAGTAAAGTAAGTCCCATCATTAATTCCTGCTGAATCGAGTAGCGCTAGATCTCTGGTCCTATCACGTGTCAAAGTCAACATTTCCCGTCATCCAGTCGGCCCTTGAGAGATCAACTTGATAGGATTCGACTCGCTATCCACAATCCACGACCGATTGCCTGCTGTGAATTGTTTCGCATTTTCTCCTCACTTCAATCCTACCCTTGTAATTCTAACCCATCTCCCACCACACTATAATCTTCTCTTTCTTTGTAACTCCCCGTTTGTTTATTTCACATCGGAAACAATTCCGTTCAATCCCATCTGATGCCCTGTGTTTTGTTTTATCCGATTTCTTTCGGAAGATCAATCGAACCTAAACTGGAAATTAATCGTAACCTACCGATCAGAAATATACCTTCCTATCGAATGGAGTTTTTCACACTGCTGAAAACCCTTTGTTTCTTTGAATATGTCCCAAACTAGAGGCAATGCGGATCAAAAGTGGGGTGGAAAAGGATGTTCATGAGGCTAGAGTCTGAAATACTAGTTTAACAATTTTTTTTAATTTTTTTATTTTTATTTTTTTATTTGGCCGAACGAGGATTTGCTACGTGGTGTCATCTTGGTGTCGTTGTTTTTCTCATTAATTATCAAAATTAATTAAAACAAAAATTATGTTACTCCGTCGAGGAGGCTCAAGGACCATCTTTTAAAAAGCCCACGCTGACTAGAGTTTAGATAAATTTGGTAATAAATTGAATAAGTGTTTTCACTCAATTTATTACGAAAATTATCAATAACTATACTTAATCAAATATCCATAAAATTTTGCAAGTGTCATTGAAATCGTTCCATTTTCTCCACGATATGACAATACCCACAGTTTTGTTGATTTTATTTCATTTTTCCCAAATTTTGAACTACTTAATCGAAGAATTGAACTTAGCACGTAAGTGTAGGTGTGGCGTCTTTGTGTCATGGAGATGATTCATCTAAGAAAACCTAGCTATAAAAGATAAATACTAATAAACTGATTAACTGCTAATTAACTTATTCAGTAGTGTATGACAATCGACCCGAAGTAAATTATGTCAATTTTATTGGGATTTGGGTCCAACAGCAAAATCCTCCTCTTTCACCAAATTTTCGAAAAATTTATTTTCTTCATCAGACCTCTGAGGATGAGTTCATTCCCGACCGTGGTTTGATGTTCAAACCTTAACTCATCCTCTGAGCCCTGATGAAGAAAATAAATTTTTCGAAAATTTGGTGAAAGAGGACGATTTTGCTGTTGGACCCAATCCCAATAAAATTGACATAATTAACTTATTCTGTCGTTTTTAAAAGAATTGCCGTTCATGGACAACTCAATGCTATATTGTATCGTAATAATAATATACTCGTACTACTTGAACGGCAAAACAAGACTATTTGTGTGTTCAAAAGTAGGTGAAACTCACTCATGTAGTGCTGGAGATGAAAATATCGTTATACTCCCAAGTCAACACTGTGGTTTACTTATTAGTGGCTCTCGTGGGATGAACGAAAATATTATTGAGGCATCCTATTGGAAATACAATCAAGGGTTTCAAAAGGGGACGGCTGATATCAGTTGTTCGAAGCGCCAGAGCGGGTTTGTTGCAAGCTGCTTATCTCATCCGGCTTGCCCAGCCCGCTTCCTCCACGTCCATCATGAAGACATTGCCTCGTTAGACGTCGGCAATGGCGTGTGGAGAGCACAGCAGAGAAGATAAGGTCCCCTCCGACTCAATGAAGAGAGTTCCTTCCTCCACGGACAAGTTGTTCCTGCTGCGCTAATGAGGTTAATGGAGTGGAGATAAAGCGCGAACGCGAACTGTTGAGCGATACTCACTCCGTCACGTGGGTATCCAAAGAAACACAGAACACATATCGAGGGCGTCAGAGCAACACCCCACATCGTCATTTTGACAACTTTTCAGGAGAGCCAAAAAACCACTTCCCAATGATTTACTACTGTCAATTTCACGCAATATAACTATACTTGTGCTCTCCAGATTCTGATTACCTTTCTCTACGGACTTACGAGAAAACATTAAGAAAAAAGCTTTTTTTTTCTAAAAAACGAGACGTTATGGGGTATTGACCGTCAGAGCTGTGACAATGGGTGTTGCTCAACTGAAATTTTGCAGAATTTAATTTACGGAAATATTTCAGAATGTCCGTAAGGACCGTTCTTACTGCAAAAATATTAAATTCTTTTATTTTTCAGTTTCTACGAGTATGATTACCAAGGAGTACTTAGGATAACATTTAAAAGAAGACACATTTTCCACGTAATAAAAATATTTATTTTAGTTAACCAACACGTTGAAGGGGTGATCCCTCCTTTTCCTTTTGGTTCGTTCTTTCATAGAAAAAGATCTATTGAGAAACACAATATAGTTAAATTTAACAGGAACAAACAACAACTCTTGAACAGTCTTCAATAAATTCAAGAATTCATCTTCCGATAGGTACCATCTCGTCCAAACCACTGCACTCATCCGAATTCTCTTCCATAGTTGTTAGTCTGAGCCTCCCACTAAAATTATAAAATAATGTGACTTCTACAAACTTCATTTGTGTAGGTAAGTAACCAGACAATAATTATTATTTCAGCCATCAAGCTAAGAAAACGACTGCCAAATGGGTGTGGCACATAGATTCCTTCTATCCATTACACAATTGTATAGATGTAATAAAGATTTTATTGTAAGGAATAGATGAATGTATACGTTGAACAAAAATTTCTAGTGGTTGATTTCAAAGGTTCATTTTTGAAGATAATTAACCAAAACTAGTTTTGGAAACAACTATTTTGTTAAATAATCATTGTTGGTGCTTCTTGTTGGTAGAGGGTAGGTATCTACCCAACTAGTTTTGGTTCAGAAACCCAGGAATAACTCATCAAGTCTGATGAATAGTCAAAACCAAGCAGGCAGTTATTCCTGAATGTAAAATAATATTTTTCAATAAAAACCAAAACTCTGTCAAGCTTTTCAGTATCCCTTATCTCTAAAACAATACCGTAAAACGTCATAAGCTAGTTGTGTCAACTCCCCACTTTGTCATAGTACTTAATTTTATCAAGAAATCATTGCAAAAATGGACCAATTTTAATAACCAAGTTGATTAATGTTAAAAGAAACTATCCAAGTTTTCTGGGAATTAAGAATAAAGCAAATATTCATGCGAAAAATGAGGAAAACTTACCTTAAACATCAGCCGTGTGAAGCGGTTATCAATCCTCACGAAAACACTTGACTGAACAGACGTTGTGGGATATTACTGACGTCTTGACGATATAGGGTATTCACTTGGGAGCGATTTACGCGTTACCTACCGATTTTAAAATTAAACAGCTTAGTACGATCAGTCACCACGAGACAGCCACGTCCAATGGTGTAGGTATCTAACTCATTTTCGCAAAAATTGACGATGTGGGGTGTTGCTCTGATGCCCTCGGTATGAGAAGAATAATGATAAATTTGCAACAATTAGGTTTTTAGTTGATTTTTCTTTAAAGAAATCATAAATTAGGTCGTAGTTTGACGAGATGAAATTCGATTAGAAGAAACGAAAAAGGACCGCATTTGGGCTGAAATTTGAGTGGTGAGTAACTAGAAGACTTCTAGTATTTCTGTGAACTAAACCTCTAATGTTGATTAGGTCTCATTCATCTTGTTTTTCAACTTTGATTCAAGTAGTCCAATTGTTGTGGAAATTGCGAATGAAGTTTGAAATTGACTCACCGCTTACTTCCCTTCCTGCTTCCCTGCACGCCTTGTTTGAAACCTCAGGAGTACGTCAATCTGTGTTCCGTCGCTCCATTGACATACCTGATTATCCTCTTCACTCGCACACAGTCCTCTGTGTTGGATTCTCCAAAGTACGAGACACCACTCTTAAACTATGATACTTCAACTCACTCAAGAACAAACAACTCAAGAACTGAAACTCTATTCAAATGTTACAAGGGTCATTTTCCTAGAAAGGGACAATCGGTATCCCAAGAATTCAGAAAACTAAAAGTTCGACCCAAGTTCTGCAAAAAATCAGGGATTAACCTCACACCATACTGATTGAATTTCGACGAAAGAACACACAGTGGGACGCTTAATTAATTAATTAAAAATTAAAGAAGAAAATCTATCGAAAAACTCGGCGCTGCGCGCCTCGGCGGGGGCTTCGCCCCCTGCACCCCCGGATGATTTCCGCTTAGAGCCTAATGGCTAAAATGTGACATACCTTGAAAAGGTTTTTGCTCCCTCTCCCTCTTTATCTTTCTTCCACTGTAATATTTAAGATACCTCCTTATTCATAATAACATCAGGTTGTCAAGCATATTTGTCGTCAAGCATATGATAAATCATAGCGCTACTTTCCTGTCGCTTTTTCCTGTCGCTTTTTACTGTCGATTTTTCCTGTCGTTTTTCGGCGGGGGGTCCCATCGCTAAAACCTTTTCAAGGTTAAAACCTATTGGCGTGGTTTCCGCGTAAAGGAGAATACTCGGAACACCATCTCCTTGAGGAGCAAGAACTGGGAGTTATTCCAAAAATTGAACCAGAGCGGGACGCAGGTGTAGAAAAGGGTTAAACCAACGTGGAACACGGTTTTTTTTATAGCAACCTAGAAACCACGAAAAAGAAACCAAGTAACCTCAATTTATCGGTTTTTCGAGCCAAAACTTGGTACCAGGGGATTTTGACGGTTGCTGAATACAGTTTTGAGGTCGAAAAATGTAAAGTTTTTAAATTGCAACGGAAAATTCAAATTAAATCGTTAACAACTTGAAAAAAGTCTTTTATCTACCACCATCACTGGCAGATGAAAGACACAAGTTCCTGGGTGGCACTTAGGTTTTTCAGCTTTTCCCGCGTTCTGGTGCTGTTCTGCTGAAGTGTAACCATATCGCTGGAACCAGCTCGGTAGAAACAAGAACTAGAGACCAAGAAGAAGAAATAATTTCGATTTCTTACCGTTTCACAGAGGGCAGATGAAAGACAGACAGTGACTGTGACACCACGTTTTTGCAACTGAAACCACTTGTTCACGCCTCCACATAGAAGAAATACGATTCCCGCCGCTTTCTTTGATAACCTAACGACTAACCTCCCCTCTTACCAGTGGCGGCTGGTCAGGGTAGGCAAGGTAGGCACCGCCTAACCTGCAATCTATACTTAAAAAACGCTTAATTGAAAAAAAAATATTTTAATTAAAAAAATAAAAATAAATAAAATTTTTGAAAAAAAGTTGAGTTTTCTTTTCTACATTAAATTAATTATTCTTCGAAGTTGCTGAGTAATGGTTATAGAACTCAATCTCACTTTGCTCAATGGGAAATAAAGTCAACTTGAAAGTGGAATGAACCAGCAGAAAGGAACCGTTCTATGAACCAGCAGAAAGGAACCGTCCTATGAACCGTTCTATGAACCAGCAGAAAGGAACCGTTCTATGAACTACACCCCCCTTCCCCCCGCCATAAGAGCGAGGAACAAAGGCTCCTTAGGCGAAAGCGCGTTTTCGCCTGACATGCCATTCATCAGAAAAAGAATCCATTGATAAAGAATAGGCTAAGATAGCCGATCCCCTCCCACTAGTTAGGCGATGGGAGCTTGGAGGGGAGTTTCGCCTTTCCTCGCATTTCCCCGATTTCGCCCTCCCCTCTAAGCCACCCCAGTCACTGGGGCCCAGTGTTAACTTCTCCCAGAGTTGACAACCCTACTGATAAATCCGTATATCTACGAATTTTTGGTTCTCATCCCAAATAACCGATTTTTCATCAAAATCAAGGGATTTTTTGACTTGATTCATTTTTGAACTCTCGAGCTTTGTATAGTATTTATAAAACGTAAGGATTTTCACTCTTAATCTCGGATTTTTCAAGGGTTAATTAGGCTTGAGTATGGAGAAATCTACCCATAGGGTTGGCAACTCTGTACTTCATGCCTTCTTCGTATTTACCCTTCCCCTCCTTTCTTATCAGAACTCGGTCTGAACTTTGTGCCCTTTGCCTTCGACTGTTTACCTTCCGTTTTAATTTTCTCGGTGGCATTCGCGTTTGTGATCGTGATATCGTGATGGATGTTATTTTAGCCCTGCTTGATCAGCCATTCTCGCGATGGAAAGAAGAAGATAAGCAAATCTTGGTGAGAAATGGACGGCCAATTCCGCAGGTTAATTTATCTAGTAACGACCACAAACAAGGTAAAACCTATACTCGTACTTTCACTAGATCCTGGCTCGATAAATACAAATGGATTTGTATAAGTTCTTCCAAAAATGCATTATTCTGTTGGCCGTGTTTATTGCTGAATAATTGTAAAAGTCCGTGGAATTCTTGTGGCTATTCTGACCTCAAAAATGTATCTACTGCCATAAAAAAACACAATGACTCGAAAGATCATTTAGGTGCCACAGTTTGTCTGAAAAGACTCGAAAATAACTGTTCAACCGTTGCCGAAATGCTTGATGTCCATCATAAAATCAGCAAGGCTGCATTTAATGATAAAGTTAGTCTGAATCGTAGGGTAATGGCAAATATAATAGACACAGTTATTCTTCTTGGAAAAACTGAGCAGCCTTTCAGGGGTCATGATGAATCAACAACATCTTTGAACAAAGGTAATTACGTTGAGACATTACAAACTCTTATTGATCACAATTCAGCTGATGTGAAAATTCATTACAATTCTATGAAGTCCATTTTTTCTGGAAATTCCAAAACTATACAGAATGAAATTATTGAAGTTTTAAACACAGTCTTGCAGGAATCAATAACATGTGCTATTGATGGGGCTCCATTCTTTTCTATTCAAGTAGATGACACTACTGATATCACCCAAAAATGCCAATGTACCATGATTGTTAGATTCGTTAATCCTATTGGTGAAATTGTTGAACATTTTCTGGGCTTCGTTGATGTTAGTACAGGCCGAGATGCTCAGAGTATGTTTGTACATCTCAACAATCAACTTTCGAAGTACAGTTATAAGGATAAGCTTGTTGCCCAGTGTTACGACGGTGCTAGTGTGATGTCTGGTCATCTGAATGGTCTGCAGAGTAAAGTGAAAGAAGTTGTCCCACAAGCATTGTTTGTTCACTGCTATGCTCATCGACTTAATCTCGTACTTCAAGACAGCTGTAAAGGAATTCGCGAATGCCGTATATTTTTTGCTACCCTTTCTGGAATTTCCACTTATTTTCATGGTTCGTCAACAAGGACACAGGTAGTTGATAGAATTGTTGGCAGGAGAGTACCACAAGTCGGAGCGACCAGGTGGTGCTCTAGGTCCAGAGTCATATCATTGATAACATCAGAGTGGGAAAGTTTCATACTAGTTTTTCAGGAATTAATCCAAGATCCGTCCTCCACGAATGAAACCACTCTTGGAGCAGATGGATTTTTGGGAAAATTTAATGATTTTGATTTTGCATTTATGGCACAAATTTTCAATGACATATTCATCCATACTGATATTCTTTTTGATGTGCTTCAGAAAAAATCTCTGGATGTCACGTACTGTTTGAGAAAAATTAATGAAACCAAAATTTTGATTGAAATTAAGAGAAGTGAAGACCATTTTCAAAAATTCTATGACCTGATATCTCAAACCTTAGATATTCCTTGCAAAAGAGGAGTGTCAAATCCAGAATCGCATAAATTTAATTTAAAACGTTTATATTTTGAAATTATTGATTTTATTACCTCTCAAATATTTTTAAGGTTTGGTGATATGAATAAGCTGAAGTTTTTTGAATTGGCAGATACTTCCTCTTTTTCAAAATACTGTGATAACTTCCCTTCTGACGCATTGAAAGCACTTAGCACTGCCTATCCTTCTTTATTCTTAGATCTAACTAAATTGAAAAATGAGTTATCATTCATCTATCACGATAAAGACATGAACAAACTGTCCCCACAAAATATTCTGAAATATCTGGTTGAAAAGGATTTACAAGGCGTACTTAGCGAGGGTCACAAATTCTTTTCATTGATTTTAACAATACCATCTTCCTCGTCGTCCGCAGAGCGAAGCTTCTCATGCTTGAAACGGGTAAAAACGTATTTGAGAAATACGATGGGCCAAGAAAGACTTAGTGCATTGGCGACGTTTTCCATAGAAAAGAGATTATTGATGGATTTAAAAGCGAATGGGGCTCTTCATGAAGTAGTTATAGAGAATTATGCTAATCTTAAAGACAGAAAGATAGATCTCATCTTCAAACTCTAGTCATGAAGTAGTTATAGAGAAGTATGCCTATCTTAAAGGCAGAAAGATTGATCTCATCTTCTAACTCTAGTCATGAAGTAGTTATAGAGAAGTATGCCTATCTTAAAGATTGGAAGATTGGACTCATCTACTAACAAAGCCTGTAGGACAACGCCTCTCTTGTAGGATGGGTGCTACCACATATATATATAATATTACCTAGATCAGATCCCAATTCAGATGCATGCCATATCTAGTATGTACGATGGTATCTCTGATCTTATAGGATCATTAGGTATTTAACCCCTACTAAGAGGAATATTTAAGAGTGGTTGAGTTATTGGAAGTATAATAATGAAGTCAATAGACTGAAGGAGGTCTGATAACACAGTCTGAAAAAAACAATTATGCTGTGATAATGCAAATTACCTAGTTTACCAAAGTCACCTAATTTCAAACAAGTAAGCTACTGACGGGACCAAACGTACCTTCCTTCAGTTTCCTATAAAATGGTTAATCTGTCTTTTGGTAAGATCCACATGGATGGGTGGTTGGGGTGGATCGGGTGGGACACGGATCTGGTGCGCCTCCCCGGGGCGTGTCCTGGTTACTGGCCCTTTATACATTGAAAGGGCTTGCTGAGCACCAGATGTATCATTGATTAACATAAATAAATTAGTGATCAATAAATTCATGAAATTATTGTCAGTTCATTGAAATTGCATCGTTGTCTGAGATTCAGTAGCTTTCTTGTTCCATGAGTCCATCTACCGACCCCCCCCCCCCCTTTTAAGCTTACGTTTGTCGCCTACCCTGTAATGATCTATCAGAGCCGCCACTGCCTCTTACAGTGGTAGTAAAACCGCGGGAAACGATAAAAAGCCGCCAAAATACGAAAACACAAAAAAGGCAGATTAAAGACAAAAACCTCCGGACAAGCACATTTTATCCTCTTGCTCGCTTTATTTGCTTCTGAAAAAATCTGCAAACCCATGTTTTTTCATGTCTAGGTATATGCAATAAAGAATCACTTCAAATTCAGGCTGCTGCTTTCATAGGTGATTTCACAGTGTTCAAGCAAATTTGACTACCTAGGGGTCCGGACAAGGCAGATTACTGGACATTTAGCAGTTTAAACTTTAATTTCTATATTTTAGCGTGAATAAGTGCATATTTTATTGATTGCCCGAAGTAGAACACAGTTGATAGTTTATGGAGAATTTTTTTTAAACGCCTAAATCATAAATGGGCATTCGGAATCTTCTCTGGACAACGATTGGCCCTTTCTGGGAAAATGACTCACAACATAATTATGTTGTAGGTGAAAACTGTAGGATCAACTACCTACCACAAAATACTGAATAGTTAAGTAACTTCAATATTAAAAGCTTACTACCACCAGGTAGTGAGAAATACATTCAACGTCAAACAAACGAAGAACAAAAATATATTTTTCCATCACGTTTGATCCAATTCTTAGAGAATGCAATAATTTCACGATAGCTTCGAGTCGAAATTAAGCATAATTGCATATCCCGCATAATTTACTCCCCTGAGTTATTTGATTCTGTTTCACCAAGTATTCCATAATCCGGGAATTTTCCTCTCGCCGGATTGGAGATTGGGGTATTGATACGTGTGTTACCAGTTTGTTTTGCTATCTAACCGTATTCGAATGCCGGAGGGTCCGCTGAGAACGTATAACCGCTCACAGTTGCTCGTGACTCGGAATTTTGTTTAGAATTTCGCCCATTCGAAATACACAAATACGCCGGCTTTGAAGTGCGGCGCTTCGTAGTTCCAGAAGCGCGATTTCCCCCTTTGAGATCGCCAGAGTACGATATCTACTCGATCCTGCGATACAGTATTATGTTCTGTGGACCTTCTGGTTATTCGAACCATATTCTTGATTAAGTAGAGTAGTGATACCCGTTATGAACATTTTTTATTTTATTCAAAACGTTTAACTCTGAAATAAATTACAAACAACGTCGTATAAAATTGTATTTCGATTTTTTAAATAAAATTTATTTTTTAAATCAAAAACCACAAAAGTCGAAACATTAGAAATTGAATGTAGTAAATAACAATGTTGAAGAAAATAAAATGTGGAAAATTATTAATTGGACTAGTGCGGTAACATTTTATTAATTAGTTGGGTAATTTATTTATTTTTTTCTCCTCTCTCATGATTGTTACTATTTTGCTTCCGAGGGTTGGAAAGAAAAACATCTGTCAAGTGGGTGTAGCACATAGCTTCCTCGTATCCATAAACCGATTGTATAGATGGGATTCTCATAGGGGACCATCTACACGCTAATCTGAATAATCCTGAGGAATTTTATCGAATTCGGATGAAAAACGAAAGGCTACTGTCAATTTTAAGGCATTGATTTTCATTGGGGACCATCTACAACCTAATCCGCATAATCTCTTGAATAGCTATCACACCTACATTTTTCATCTGAATTTGATGAAATTTCGTAGAATTGTTCTAATTAGCGTGTAGGTTGTCTCCTACGAAAATCATTGCCCCCTGACTGATGGTACCCACTGCGCATGCGCAAACTTGAATTCCTTGAAACAGACATGACTTCTACATTTCTCATCCAATTTCGACGAAATTTTGAAGGATTATGTGGATTAGGTTGTGGATGGTCCCCTATGAGGTAAGTGCAAGGTAGTACTTAGAGATTGATGTTTTGAGATTAATTAATATGCATCGGATCATCTATACAATCGGGTTATGGGTACGTGAAAGCTATTTGCCACATCCACTTGGCAGACGTTTTTTGTTTGTCAAAAGTGGGCTTATTTGCAAACATCTGACCCTACAAGACGAACCTAGTCAAATATAGGGTAGGAAATCTGAGCAAAACGCATCATTTCTGTTCTGGAATTTTGTAATTGTTGAACTGTACAAATGATTTTTTCAGTGCTAAATAAATATCTACCTATCAGTGATATTTAAGTGAACAAAACGACAAGATCCGGTCAAATAAAAGCATTTTGTTTTGGGTCTATCTATCATTCTGATATCTAGTACCCGCTATTCTTCGTTGAATAGGAAAAAATTTCTTTTCATTTACTTCACGTCTATTTTTCCTCGTCTTGAATTATTTATCTCTGAAGTTAAAAAAAATGCAGAGTTTCACAAGGCTGAAGATCCCTTTAAAATATGGTAATTTATAAGGAAGAAAAACAATTTCACCGTCCAACAACTTTCTGGAAATAAGAAACAACGGAATGGTTTAATCTTAATTTTGACAGGCGAGCGGAGAGTGGAACGGGATAATGGGCTAATGATGTAATAAGGGGGAAAAAGTGCTGCCTTCTGGGAAGAAAGAGGAGGTATAATTGAATTTTAGAATACGTTTTGTGTCAAGTTGGATTAGATCTTTCTGAGGGTCGACATTCTTGGGGTAAGAAAGTCTACTAAGTGGGTGTAGCACATGGCTTCCTCGTATATATGATTGCATAGAAATTCTATCTTGAAGCTACTTTCAAGATCCTACTTTGTAAATTTGATCAAAATTACGTATCGAAAGTATACCTGCAAAATCGTGTATGATGATTTCCTGAAATTTTAGAGGAGGCTTTAAAAACCGTCAAACTCAATCCACGATCGCATTAGGGAATTTTTGAAGAAAAAAATCGGATACACACGGTTTTGCAGGTATACTATCGGGTGAGAACCGCAGGTATCACAAGGTATCACGGTTTTGCAGGTATCCCAAGGTTCTTGGTGAGAAAATTATCTTTAATCTAAAGGGTATTCAAGTTTGCGCATGCTCTCAATGTTGGAAGAATTTCAAGTAAGAACCATTTTAAGTTGGAAAAGACGAAAAGTATAATATACATATTATGTATATCTATTATGCAGGTGGTCCCATGTTAAGGACCGAAAAACATCGGGAGTCGAATCTACGACTAATTTAAGTAAGAAAGTCTCTTAGCAATTTTTTTTATACTCTTAATTGCCGAATTATTTTAATTTTAATGTTTTTTTCGTGTTTTCGACCTCAAGCCATGAAAATGACCATAACTCTCTCAATTTACGTACAATTTAAAATCTAATTACCGCGTTGGATAGAGCGTTAAATTTACCATCTTTTTAGTGGTTACACAAAACTTTTTGTAAGGTCGTGATGGGTGAACAACTAACTCGTACGCTCATTTTTGTCAAATCGTCAAAATTTCCGATTTTTTCATTTGATTGTTAAGGTTTTGCTTCCACATGATTTTTCACGTACCTCTACACCAAAAACTGCGCAAAAATCTCAGCTTTCCAATGGTATAATTTGTTTTAATTTCATTCAGCTAATTAGGGGTGAAAAATACGTTTTCTGGTTCGTTGGGCGTCGGGCAGGTTTGAGGAATTAGGGGTGGAATTCTACGTCATTTTCAACGCTATTCGAATCATTCCATCACCGTTGGTCTGTGATAGCTCAGTATTGAATTTTGGTAGGTCCGAATCTTTTTTTTTTTATTTTTGCAAAAATTGAACTTTCAATCATAGCAACTTTCTCGATTGTACGAAAAAAGAGATATCCCATAAAAAATAGCGTGTAGATGTGGAAAAAAATTAAGAGAAATAATGATTTTTTAAAGAAAGTAAACAATATTTATGATTGATAATTTACCAAGTAAGGCCATTTCTCGACCTTGCAAAAAGTTTTGTGTAACTACTAAAAAGATGGTAAATTTAACGCATAATGATTTTTTAAAGAAAGTAAACAATATTTATGATTGATAATTTACCAAGTAAGGCCATTTCTCGACCTTGAAAAAAGTTTTGTGTAACTACTAAAAAGATGGTAAAAATTAAGAGAAATAATGATTTTTTAAAGAAAGTAAACAATATTTATGATTGATAATTTACCAAGTAAGGCCATTTCTCGACCTTGCAAAAAGTTTTGTGTAACTACTAAAAAAGATGGTAAATTTAACGCCCTATCCAACGGTGTAATTCGGTTTTAAATTGCACGTAAATTAAGAGAGTTATGGTCATTTTCATGGCCTGAGGTCAAAAACACTTTTAAAAAATCCAACAATTAAAATAACTCGGAAATAAAGCGTTAAAAAAATGGCTGAGACACTTTCTTACTTAAATTAGTTGTAGGATCGACCCCCTAAATTTTTCGGTCCTTAACATGGGACACCTTGTATACATAATATGTCTCATTGGTGGCAGAATTGTCTCCGGTTATTTTGATTTAAAATTCGTTCATTAACAACTAATATTGCCTCAAAATTTGCTTCATATATTTTCTCAACTCTCATACAATTTCTGTATAATTTGTAATGAAGTCAGTCCAACACTGATCTCTTCCTTTGTCGAAGAGAAATTCAGTGATGCTTTGATCAAAGTAAAAGGTGAGACCTGCTGAAAGAAAGACTAAGTATTACTTCACAATTCAAAAGTTCTTCAGATCCTCGTTTTTTTTTTTTTTTTTTTTCATCGAAGGGTAAATAAAATCCTGTGATCGCCTGTGGTTACATCTTTTACCCGATCCGTTTTACCCCAAAAGCGGAAGAAAATCCTCCAAGGAGGGGAAAAAGGTCTCGTTTTCAAGGCTCATGAATATCAGGCAACAAGCGCCTTCAACACTTGTCTTCAACAAGAAATGCTCAAGACGAAGGGGAATGCCATCCCTTCCTCGTCGTTGGTAGGAATGCCTCAGGGACCCGTCCTCAGACCCTTTCTTTTGTCTCCTACTTCCATGCCCTTCCATCCCCCTTCCCATCTGAACCTCGCAGATCCTGCCTTTCCCAAGATGAAAGAAAACTCCGTGGATTTGTATCCTTTGTTCAGACCTACCCAAGATTGGTTTTATCCGTTTGTCCTCGACCAAAAGCTTCGCTTTTCCCCCCTTCTCTTCGCCGTTTTTCTTTCCAACTCGCTATTCCCTCAAAATGCTAATCCTGAAGCGGATGCCCCTCAGTCCCCTGTTATTGCTTTTCCTCCTTGTTTGGAGCCTCAAATGAAGGATCTTTTCTATCTACCTGGTTCTCCTTTGGAGCTGACCTCATCATTTTGACATTTATCCAAAGGCTAAGCGGCTTTTATTAAATGGAAAATGTTTAGTAAGAGGTAAAAGCAAATTTTAATCCTTAGAGATTAAAGGAAACTGCTCACCCTTGTCATAACGGGTGAATTCTTAATCGCTTTCCATTTAATATTATTACGTTCACTCATGTTTTAATAATTTCAACCTAAGACTGTGATAATTTTTACAAATAAGATAAATTAAAATCAGAAGTATCATGATTTAATTTGGTTAAATCGATTATTTATTCCACTATATCCCGCGGCCACACATGCGGGAACACCGAACACCGAACACCGAACATTCGCCAAACACCGAACATTTGCGATGAAAAAGCACCTTGGCCACACATTCGGTATTTGCCGTACCCGAGCATTTACCCGTGCCGAACATTTACCGAGCACTCACAAATATTTGCCAAACATTTTTGTCAGTTCAGTTTTAAGCGTCAGGATAGTGATGAATAGTATAATGGGGTATTTCGGTCAATTTTTTTTATTTTTTTTTTTCAAAAGAGTATGGCTCAGGAATAACGGTAATCGGGTCTGTTCGTCGAGAAAATGTTTTTAAAAAATCAGAGAAGCTAAGGAAAGTTGAAGATTTGAATGGTGTGACGTAGCTAGCCAATCGTGACGTAGCTAGCCAACTGTCTTTGAAGAAGTATCCATGCACAGAAACCCCTCTTGGATACTACAACATTCCACTCACACACGCGCGCGGGGCTGTCCGCGGCGTAGTCCTTGCTTAGTGTGTGTGCATTTATAGCGGCCCGCCTTTTTCAAACGTGTGATCTCTTTAATTAATTTTTCTACCACATGTTATAGTATCATTGGGCTTAAAGTTGTATTATATAGGTTTTCAAGGGTGCTGAATCCAAATTTGAGGTCAAAAACCTGAATTTCCGACCCACCGAAATACCCCATTGTTTATAAACAATATAAACTTGCAGCATTTCGTTTGCTGTCAAAATTGTTTTTCCAATAGACACAAATGAAAGTGGGATCAAAAACAAATAAACAATTAATGCTGAAGTTATCAAAGTACTGGAATATCGAACGATATTTTTGGTAGGTATCGAATACTTTTGTTTGATATTCTGTCGATATCAGTATCTAGCTTCCGATATTGATTCGATACCATTTATCGAATAAACGGAAATATCGAAGCGTCTCTAGGTAGGCACAGTGAATGTGAATCACATAATTCGTCCGCGTTTTCGTTCAACCCCGGCACTAGGAAGGAAATTCAACCCCGGAATACTTCCCAGATCCAGCAAACATTCGCCCTTCATGTGTGGCCGGGGAAATGCTCGGTGTTTGGCGAACATTCGTCTCCTTTGATGTGTGAAAGAAACCGCCTCCGAGGCGAACACCCGTTTGGCGAATGTTCGGTGTTCGAAGTTCGCCCGGCCGCTCATTCAGTGTTTGGCGAACTTCTGCTCGGTGTTCGCCGAACACCGCATGTGTGGCCGCGGCTTTGTAATACCGCCGTTTTCATCGACTAATTCCACAAGTCTATGTTATCACACATGGGATGTATCCTGGTAAGTTGGTATTTTCGCTGTTTAGTACTCTCTGATCAATTACAGTCACTTTATGATTCGTCGGTACGTTTACTGATGAATTTGCGGGGTTTAAAATTTTCGGTGGGATTCAGTGATAGATAGATAGAAAATTTGTTTATTTGGCATACAATAATCCATAATAATTTGTATTGCAGAAAACATTTAGGGCACGGACCACAGGTCATCTGCCCGGAGAGTTCAACACCCTTAAAACCAAAAACGTCGTACATAACCATCTCGATCATTATAACAAAACTCCTTATTAATTATAACTATTTAACAATTTAATTTTATTAATTATTATTATTTTATTTTTATTTTACTGCAATATTTTTCAATCATTTCCCACTTACTTATTCATTTTATTATTTATTTTATTTTATTTACTCAATAATTATTTTCCTACTTTATTATTTCACTTATACTTAACAACCAATAGAAACCAGAACAAGCTAGAGGACATAACATAACAGTAACGACAGAACATTATTTAACAATCAATAGAAACCAGAACAAGATAGAGGACATAACATAACATAACATTAAAGACAAAAATTTTGTATTTAATATAAAACAGACAACAACTTCCACGTGGCTCAGCCAACAAAATTGTGACAGGATGTCAAACCTTCCCAAAAATCCGAGAGAAAAATTATTGCTTTCTATGTTTTTATTTATTCCATTAATGTTGTACGCTAATATACTAAGTTCGGCGCTATCCTCATTCCTTTCAATTACGTTGGCTTTGCTTAATCATATGGGGCCGCTAGAGTTCCTTGGCGGATGGGCCGTCTTTCCGCTGGTAAATTCTCCTGCTTTCTTCAGGATTCAGTGTTCAAAGGGTCAATGTTTTGGTTGAAAGCTTGGGAAGTAGGTAATGGTAATGGTATCTTCTATAGAAGATTAAGGCGTTAGGTTTTATCCTGATATTGTTCTCCAAGAATTTGAAGTTATCGACAATTTTCCGAACTTCAAAAGGTCATAATTTCACCAACCTTGAAATGATCGTAGTTTCTAATGAATTATCGGGTCCGACCCTACCGCTTTTACATTGTTGGGAACGTATCCAAAATCAGACCTCGTAGCCAAACTTACCCTTTCCGCTCCCCTTCTGATCAATTGTTCGGAAAAGCGGTCCACCGAGGTTTAGTTTACGGTGAGGGCGAATTGAGCAATATTTACGGTAGAAACACCGTAGAAAGGCCGGTTGACGTTGCTAGGGCGGTTTTCCCCGATCCAAACTGTTAAATAACTCCGAAACGGGCTTTTCCCCCAGGGAGAGTTTGAGCGACCACTCGATTATAAAACGTTACCCCCACCTTTTCGCGCCTTCAAAACCTGCCTCTTCCTCCTTCCCTCACAGACCAAACAATCCTGCAATCGGTGACGTTGTGAGGGAAAATCTACATTTAAATTTCAGAGTTCTCCAAAGTACAACAATTGATTGCACAAGAGAGGAGGGGTGGGGAGGTTTGTTTTGGGTTTTGAGAGGGGAATTTTCCAGGGCAATCAAGGCCCCAGCCCTTGACAAGTCTGTTTCCATACGGGGTCCCCTCGTTAGATATCGATTCAGTTGAGGTCCCTGAGTCGATTAATAGGACTTGGCTATGGATTGACATTTCAAATTTAAAAAGTTGGTGTGCCAGTAGAGCTTCCTCACGTAGAATGATGTATAGAATCAAAACCTACACAGCTGTATGACCATTCATTGATGATTATTCACTGTTCACAAGTACCAAGACCCCTTCTAATCTCTCAGTGACGAAATCAATATTTATATTTGAGGAAATTTATATTTGAGGAAACTACGTTTTCGAGCGCACCGACTATACTACTTGTACTATACTACTTGTTCGGCTAGGGATGGCAACGATATATCGATATATGGTGATATGATCCGATACATTTACCGATATATCGCGACCTGTTTTCAAGTTTAAACAATTTTTTTTTTTTTAGTAAAAATTAAATATCGAAATGAATGGACGAGAAAGGACGCCTGTACCTATAAAAACATCAAGTAATTTTATTCCAATGTTTGTAGATTGATGGCTTGATTTCAGACTGTTGACTTAAGCTCAGGCATGATAGTGTACATAGTTTACACATACAGTGGCTATCAAGGCTCAATTACTTGACTTGAATCAAAAGTAATGGAGATCTAGAATGGAGTCTAGATTAAAAATACCTACTATACGACGTGAAGCAGGTTTCCACAACAATTATTAAAATTTTATATTTAATAATTGTTATTAATTAGATATTAAATCATTATTTATTTAATAATTGTTGTGAAAACCTACTTCACAACAATTATTCATTGAAAATTTTCAATTTTGAAGGGTCATGATTGTCCACAGTATACCCCTGTCAATTTATAAATTAATTTAACATTGCAATGACATTTTCGCACTTTTTTCCAGTTTTTAAACAATGAATTTTGATCATTCATACCCAGTTACTTTCGAAAGTAGGTTAATACTTATTTCACCAGGTTTTTTCAAATATATCTTCCGATATGTCGAGTATATATAGATAATATTTCTTCCAAAATGATGTTAGTAACTTTTCAATTCACCTACCTACTCAGTTTTTCCAAGTAGATACTCCGATATGTCTATAAATGTTATCCTAAATGATTTTTATATTGTTTTAAAACGATGAAATTCACCTGCCTACTTCACACGTTTTTTAAGTAGATCTTCCAATATATCGAAATATCGATATATTTCCTCCGATATATCAAAAGTATCGATATTTCATTGACGATATATCATTTGATCGATACATCGATGTATTTCATTCGATATGACATCCCTATGTTCGGCACAAACCCCGAGAATTTCATCAATATTGGATGGTTATTTCGTAGAGTTATGCCCTTCACAAGGAAAGGGCCTCATGAAAGACCTGCAACTTTTGGCCGGCTGCACGATTATTCGTATTTCGGTCCGGTGTTCGGTACGGCTAGGGACGTTCCGATATTACCGATATGGGTAGGTATCGATACTACAACTGGTATCGTATTGGTATCGAATCATCCGATATTATGCTAGTATCAAAAGAAAATCTGCAGTATCGATCGATGAGTACTTCCTTTTTGGATTAACATAATTCTAAATTTATGTAACGTCTATTTTTCAACAATATTAAAACTCTGAGTTCTCAGTTTTGTCAAAAGAGAAGCAGGTGTTAACGTGCTCTACAAGACACTGCGTTGGTGGTGGTGGCTCTACCAAATACCTGGACAAACTGATCTTCGTGGGCAGCGTTGGTGACAAAGAGTGGTTCGGTTGAACAAGAGGAGAAAAAAATAATTACCTATCTAGTATTATTATTACCCATTTTACATTACCTATAACAAAGCTTTTGTACACTACAAAAGTCTGGTTTTGACTGAAAATGTTCGCTACTCATTCGATAGGTATTAATATTACTCATATCGATACTTTTCTTTCGATACTGTATCGATATCAAAACCATCGATGCCAAATATCGTATCGCAAGCGGTATTGGAACGTCCCTAGGCACGGCGCACAGGTTTTCTCTCCTTCAATACTGTTCGGTCATGAGGGTTTTGCATACCCAGACGGTTATCTCTCCTGGATGTCCCAGAACCCATCAATAATACGTCAGGAATCGATTCTATACCTTTGGTCTTGATCAGTTCAAAAACTATACACTAGAGTAGTATTTCTATCTCAAACTCGAAAATTCGTCCCCCCCCCCCCCCCTAAAATTTTGATGATTTGTTTACATCACAGAAGACATGGTCTTCTTTAGGGGCCATCGAAAGCTTAAAATAAGTTCCATATCATCAGCTTTCCAACGGTAACCAATTTTTTATGTTTACGATGAAATTTGAGACGAAAAATGGTGATTGAATGCGGTCAAAACGTGTTATTTCAGAGGAAATTGAGGGGTTTTTTAAGATTTCATACCATTTTAAGCACAATGAGAGGTTTTATAAGGGAAAATTTTTTGCAAATTAGTTGTAGAATTGATTCCTGAAGTATTGTTGATTGGTTCTGGAACGCCTTGAATTCAAGAAATAGTCTGCAGGCGTTGGGTGATGCACCACTGTTCTGTATAAAAATGGACCACAGTGATTTTTACGATCGCGTTGATAGTTTTTATAGGAAATAATTTTTGACCCAACCATAACAACCCCACAAATTTGAGATACACTTCTCGCATCAGTAACTTACATGTAAGGTCTATTCAGGTTTTTTGTGGCTCATCCCTTAGGCCCTTAATAATTCGTCAAAAACCGCATTGAAAGTCTGTTTGACCTCTTTAAAGCCAACACCCGATTTCGTGACTAAGACTATAGGCTGTTCAAGTTCGTCTTTCTAACGAATTATTGATCGGTTGATTTGATTGGTTTGAAACACGAAAACAAAGTCATCTATATTTTACCATACATGACCAGTCGAATTATTCTCAGGGCAATGGGCTCTGCCATATTGACTTGGCGAAAGCATTTGATTTAGTTTGACATCATTCTGTCTACGTTCGAGCAAGCTGGTGCGCGAAAATCTTCTTCCGGCTTGTTTGAAGTTCTCGATGAGTAAAAGTCCATTCATGCAGCACGAATTAATGAACGAATTTTTAAAGAAATAGAGAGAGTATTTAATTGAATAGAAATACCTACAGGGTATTTGCCAGAGGGGCTCAAAAGCTTAAAAACTGCTCCATTTCATCAGCTTTCCAACGGTCACCCAATTTTTAGTTTTACTGTGGAATTTGAGGGAGAAAATGGAGTTTCAATGCGAAAAAACGTGTTTTTTTTTTTTTTCAACGAAATCGACGGTTTGACGTGGAGACATGGTGCTTGGGAGGAGGGGTGGCAGAGCAGACCCCGGATTCCTCCCGTCCAACCGTAAATTTCGTTGAAAAAAAAAATGCACGTTTTTTCGCATTGAAACACCATTTTCTTCCTCTAATTCCACAGTGAAACTAAAAATTGGATGACCGTTGAAAAGCTGATGAAATGGAGACATTTTTAAGCTTTTGAGCCTCTCTGGCAAATACCTTGTTTCCATGGGGAAAAATCATCAAAATTTTTGAAAAAAACAGAAATTGACAAATTTTAAAGTTTTGAGGTAAAAAAACTACTTTAGCGTTCAGTTTTTCTCATTTTTTTTTAAACGGCTTATCTATTGGGAAATTTCACGCTCTTTCCAACGGTATCCTTATTTTTAATTTTTGAGTGCAATTTAAGAGAGTTATGACCGTTTTAAAGGTGTAAGGTCGAAAACACGAAAAAAATCTTAAAAGTAAAAAAAGTCGGATTTTAAGGGGGTTAAAAAAAATTGCTAAGAGACATTTTTTGTTGCAAATTAGTTGTAGAATTGACTCCCAAAGTTCGGTGGAGTCGATACCCTGTATACGTTCAGTTTCCGTTGTAACGTTATAACCGTTAAGTTCGGTATTTTCCCTTGAAACCTTCAAAACAACTTGTAACTTGAAAGTATTCGAATCCCCGCTAGTGCAATGCGAAGAGAAAGCACGAATCGACGTAGACTTTGCAAGAGGAAGTTAAATTGTCTTCGAGGGCGACAAACTTGGGGGAGGACGTATGTAAATCTGCCGAGTTTCACTGCAGGGGTCAGAAAGCCGGGGACCCGAGCCGTCCCTCGGGCGCCGTGCTTCTGAGTTAGAACGCTTCACCTGGAACCCCCGAGCAAGGCACGGTTCCCACCGGGCCACGGCCTTGCAAACATGATTAAAATTAATTATTGCCGAACCAGTAACGACCTCAGTCTCTAATCAGTGGAGACGGAATGGGTACCAGAACACACGGGAATGTGACTAGCGGGACCCATAGGTTAATCCGGTATTCCTGCTATGGCGTGTTATTGATTAAAACTTTGCGTACGAATGCCTCAACGGGTGTTCTCTGCCACAAATCACGTTTGTACCTCGACATTCAAAATTATCCGAGTTTGCCGCAAATACCAGGTTTACGCTGAAACGTGTTTGATTATTTAACTCCTAGCCACACGTAACCACGAGTAGGATTATATTGACGCTGATTGACGCTGAGACCGCGCAAATAATTATAAAATAGGAACGAAAAACTATCTATCAGAAGAAATTTGCTATAACCTACCTAATATTAGTTCTCCTCAGTTATATCTGCCCTTAAAATAAGGAGCCTGCGTGAAAACTAAGCGCTCAGGAAACAACAGAAGTTAGCTGAAAGCATCACCTCCAATACTAAACATTTTGATATCAACGGCCCATTGAGAGGTTTTTCCAAGATTTATCAGAGTTTCAGCTAATAGTAGCTTATAGCAGTGTTCAAGGAGGCTTTACAAGAAGTTTCGAAGAGAGGAGTCCGGGTAAACGGTGTCTTCCTGAACAATTTCAGGTATGCAGATGATACCTACTGTTGTTTTCGCTGGTACTCTTTCGGATCTACAGGCGTTGATGGATGCAGTAGTGCAGCACAGTGAGGCAAGCGGACTGAGCCTGAACATCTCCAAGACCAAGGTCCTCGTGTTCTCCAAGAGTAGAATTGATGTTGATCTAAGCATTTATGGGGCACGAGTAGAGCAGATCTCTTCTTTCAGGTACCTTGGAGCCCTCGTCAATGAGGAGTGTGATTTTGGTAAAGAAATCAGGGCTCGGATTGAGATGGCACGAAGCACTTTCTTTCAGAAGCTCACCTTCTGTGTACGCCGGGATCTGCCACTGGATCTGCGCATGCGAATGGTGCGCTGTTATGTTTTTTTCAGTCCTCCTGTACGGCTGCGAAACAAGGACTCTTGACGCGGCGATGGAGAGAAAGTTGGAGGCCTTTGAGATGTATATTTATCGCCGAATTCTGAGAATTTCATGGATTGACTGGGTGACCAACGTAGAAGTCCTTAGAAGAGTAGGAAATTTGCCAGAGCTGTTGCTCACAGTTAAGGAAAGGAAGACCCAGTATATTGGGCATGTCATGCGAGGCGATCGCTACGAACTTCTTCGGCTGATAATTGAGGGAAAGATTGAGGGGAGGCGCTCGATTGGAAGGAGGAAGAATTCTTGGTTGAAGGACCTTAGGAGATGGTTTGGGGGTACCTCAGTTGAGGTGTTTAGAGTTTCTACCAATAAGTTGGAGCTAGCCACATGGATCGCCAACCTTCGATTGGAGACGGCGAATTAAGAAGAAGAAGAAGCTAATAGTAACGTCAATCTGGGCAAGAGGTTGCCTCCTAGACGGGAAGAGTGAATTTCTACATCAGAATTATGGAAATTAAGGGTAAAATTAGTGGCTCCCTAAACGTCATTTTTACTGTTATTTACCATTGAATTTGTTTACCTCGGGATTGAGAACTAAATAAACCACACTGGTTGAGAACTAAAACTTGTATTGAACAGAACTAGTAATTAGTTTGAAAAGGAAATTAGAGCGCAGAGTTAACTTGGTAGTCGTACGTTCTAGAAGCAATGGCGGAGGCATCGGGGGCGCGGAGAGGTTTCTTCGTCGCAGCCATCTTGATCGGCCCGGTGCATTCATTTTCTGTATTGTTCTTAATTATGATCGTCCTTTCTTTATTAGTTCATTAATTTTTATAGATCTAATACTGGCCTATTAATTCTGAATGCAATAACCCATTGATAGTACGAGAAGATCTAATTTGGTTCATTCTTAGCTGAATCTCTTAGCGGCGGAAGTTGGAACTAGGGAACTACTTTGTCTTTGGATCAACCGCTCAATTCTGGGCGGGAAGGTCCAAACATACTCCCCCCCCAATATGACCATAGTCATATGACCTAATCTATGTCCTTGGGGAGGGGGCACAATTTGACTAATGGTCTTTTCAATACTCCTGAACTAGTGCGAACAAGGGCAACTCGAGTTGTGCCGTCGGCACCCGGACACAGTTCACATATGACCCCCATGACCCATTGAAGTGGAGGTCTATTGTCCTCCATTACAAGAACTACGTCACCTAGTTTCGGTGGTCTGTCGGGGGTATTCCATTTTGAACGAAGTTGGAGGTCTAATAGGTATTCCTTACTCCATTTCTTCCAAAATTGATCTACCATTTGATTCACAAATGTCCACTTTGGGACTAGCCTAGTACTAGCTGTATGATCTACAGTGGACTCAGGTAGGGCTGTGAGTGGTCGTTGAACTAGAAAATGTCCTGGGGTGAGAATTAGTATATCGTCAGGAGAGCTAGATTGGTATACCAGTGGTCTACTGTTCAGTACTGATTCAACTCGTGCCACTATAGTGGTGAAGGTCTGGTACGTTGTGGTCTGATCTCGGAGGGTCACCCGTATGAGGCGCTTGGCGGACTTTACCGCTGCCTCCCAGAGCCCTCCAAAGTGTGGGGCTCGCGGTGGTATGAACTTCCATTCTATACCTCTGGTCGCTAACTGATCCGTTAAATCATGAGCTACACCTTGAGCTAAAGCTGATCTAATTTTTCTCAAAAGATTGTTGGCCCCAACGAAGTTCGTACCATTGTCGGACCAAATGACGGCAGGTACTCCTCGCCTGGCCATAAAGCGCTCTAAACACTGCATGAACGAGTCTGTACTAAGATCTAGGACTGCCTCTAAATGTACAGCTTTCGTGGCCAAACATACGAACACTGCTAGGAATATTTCAATTTTTCTAGTTCCTCTAAGTCCAGCGATCGATACGGTAAATGGTCCAGCAAAGTCTATTCCCGTCTGATTAAATGGGTACGTTTGGTGTACTCGTCCAGCCGGTAGCTGCCCCATTTCGGGCTGGAATGACCTAGGCTTGATTGAGAAGCAGCGCACACAACCGGACAAACACTTGTTCACAACATTCCGTCCATTGACGATCCAGTGCTTGGTTCTAATATGAGCTAACGTCGCTCTTGGACCTACATGCAAACAGCTCTGATGCGCATGACGAACTACAAGATCAGTTAAAACGTCTTTGGCGGGAAGCAGAGTGGGATGCCTGGTCTCAAAGGAGCTATCAGCATGATCAAGTCTACCTCCTACTCTGAGTAGACCATCGTCAGACCTAAAAATGGCCAGCTGCTTCATCAGCTTGGTACTCGACCCTTTATGATCTATTGAACGAATTACGTCAGGGAATCCTCTAGCTTGCGCACGTCGGACAAGAACAAGTTCCGCGTGCTTCAGTTCAGACGTGTCGAGAGGCACAACTTGCTTAACCAACTGTTCTAATGTCAGAGATCTACGTCTACGGGGAACTGAACGGTTCCTACAGTTCCGCACAAAACGCTGTACCCAAGCCACAACTCTCTTTAGCTTGGTGAGTGAACTAAACCTAACTTCTAGATCATCGGAAGTCGAACTGGCAGAAGATATGGGTTGATTTGCCCTAGCTTCCTTAATGACATTTTCGGAAGACAAATCAGGTCTAATTCTTCGAATGGGCCATCGTGCCCGTTCATCACTGAGCCAGTCTGGTCCGTTCCACCACATAGAGTTTTGAACTAACTTGTCTGGTAGCTCTCCTCGTGAAGCTATGTCGGCCGGATTATCCTTGGAGCTAACATGAAACCACCGGTCTGGCGGTAAGTTCGACAACGTCTTGGCAACTCTATTACCAACGAAAACCTTCCAGACCGGAGCGGGATCCGCAGTTATCCAAGAGAGAACTATAGTGCTATCAGAACAGGCTATGATCCGATCATCTGGAACCAATGAGAACTGAGCGCGTACTTTCTTAAAAGTTTTACCTAGCAGTTCCGCGGCTAGCAGTTCTAAACGGGGGATCGATTCCGATTTTATTGGAGCAATACGAGCCCTAGACAGAACTAACCTTGTTTGGATATGTTTTCCTAATGTAACGACGTGGTAAACCACTGCGGCATAAGCTTTCTCTGAAGCATCCGCAAATCCGACCAACCACTGATCTGAGGTTGATGAATCAATGTGACGGGGTAAACGGAGCTCAGCCAATACATTCATAGAACTAGCTAGCCTTTTCCATTCATAAGCTAGAGAACTAGGTAGTGGGTCATCCCAATCGTACTTGGCGTGACAGACCTCACGCTGTATGCACCGAGCAAATACGCTGGTTGGCATAATCCATCCGCAAGGATCATAAATCCGACCTACCTGACTTGCCAATTCTCTCTTAGTTCGAACTAACGGGGTTGTCGGGATCTTAAAAAAGAATGAATCATTTCGGGGGTTCCAAGCGATGCCAAGCATTTTCAACGGTTTTTCGGAGTCATCGTGCAGATCTACATCTTCATTCAGAGGAAGACAGTGATCTTTGGGGATTCCCATGAGGACCTTCGGATCATTAGAGGCCCACTTCCGGAGTTCTAGCCCGGCCGATTCTAACAGTTCTATGACGTCATCACGTACAGCTATAGCCGATGTGACGTCCTCACCCCCACCATGGATGTCATCGACATACGAACGATCTAGAAGAACTTGAGAGCCTAACGGGTGATTTTGTTGTTCAGTTTGAGCTAAGTGCCTCAGAATCCTGTTGGCCAAAAATGGAGCAGAAGTTGTTCCATAGGTCACAGTACATAAAGCATAATCTTGAATAGGTTCTGAAGGTGAACTACGCCATACTATCCTCAACATGTCATGATCTACTGAGGGGTGTTTGAACTGTCTGAACATCTGCCGGATGTCAGCGATAAACACTACTTTCAAGGATCTAAATTGCAGGACTATGTTGCTAATATCGGGTTGTAGCTTTGGTCCGGCATGCAAAATCTCATTTAGTGCACATCCGTTCGAAGTTCGTTGAGAAGCATTGAACACTACTCGGATCTTGTCCGAGGGATCACCTGGTCGAACTACAGGATGGTGCGGTAGGTAATAATGAGCAAGACTTGGACTAGGGGGAGCTACTCGCCGCATATGACCTAACTCTAAATATTCGTCCATGAATTTCTTGTATGCTTGAGCTAAAACGGGATCCTTTTTCAGTCTAGACTCTAATCTGAACAACTGGCGTAGAGCTATGTATCGAGAATCCCCCAGAGAAGTCCTGTCCTGAGCAAACGGTAATGGGACAGTGTAACGTCCATCACTGGAACGCTGAACTTTATCAACAAACAACTGCTCAGCCTCCATTTCGGCTGGCGTCCATGGTACAGTTTCCTCTACAGATTCAATTTCGAACATCCTTTTGAGCAGGTCATCTGTCTCATGAGACACCGAAGTATGGACTATTTCCGAGACTGTGTTTTCCGTCACTGAACTATGAACTGACAGGTGAACTGACAGCGGAACTATACTGTCACCGGATGAAGTGCGCATGTTTTCAGCCATTTGAAATAATGACGTAGGCGTATGAACTGTATTACTGACAGGAACTACTGAATAAAGATTTCGAACTAACACCCTTTCCTCTGTACGATCGTTTTGTGGCTTAGTAGGAATTGATTTGATTACTGAACTAACGTCATCCCCCGCTGGCAGTTGTATTTTAGGCTCAGCAGGTTGGACTACCGTTTTCTGAATTTTATTTTTGAGAACTAACTTGAAGGCTTGAACTATTTCCTTCAAAGCAGCCTTGAGATATCTATCATATTCTTTTTTCGGATCTAAAGTGCTACTGCTCATGTCAAGATTGACGTCTGTACTGACCACTGACTGTTGTTCACATGGTGCGAAACGAACTGAACGGTCGTTTGAATTACGTCTTCCCCCCAAGACCAACCAACCAAACTCAGACCCCACCAACCAAGGGGACGAACCAACTGGTAGAACCACGTTATCAAAATGAGCTACCTGTATGAAAACATCTACTCCCAACAATAGATCTACTTCGTCTCGTCTATTGAACGACGGGTCGGCTAATTGACTGTTTAGAGTTTTAATGTGCGACCATTGATCTATTGAAAAACTAGATGATGGTAACGGGGCTACAACCTGATCTAATACCATTGCAGTGATTGGAAGACTACGACCATTTTTCGTGATCACATAAAATGAGGTGACTCCTTTTAGCGGTTGTACATTAGCGCCCACCCCAGCAATTTGAGTACTTATGGGCGTGATCTGAAGTCCGATAGACCTAGCAACCCTAGTCGTGATCAAGTTGATTTCCGATCCAGAATCCAATAATGACCTAACTGCTGTTTTGAGGGTCTTGATGCCATTGGACAGATCCACCAATGCAGTAGGAATGAGTCCCCTTGTCCTACCTGTCTTAATATTGGAACTCTTGCCTTGACCTAGTGCTGACCTATTTTGATCCCAATTCGTAGAGCTACTGATGAACGTATGGGGACGGAAGTCCACCGCTACGTTCGACTGAGGAGGCTCGCTTGACCTACCTATGGGACTGACGCCTATCCTACCTACGGGGGGCGACGTCAGCGGAGACTGCAGGAGCTTATCAGCTAAATATGAACTAACTTCACGTGTAGTGCAATGACCACCGGGACCTGGGTTGTCACCTAAAGTAGGTATCATCAGTCGCCGATGATCGTCCACGGAAGTCGTAGGTACTAGCATGCACATGTTATGGGCAGCCGAGCTACTGCAAGAACTAGAACTAGACATCCTACCTAAGGGATCGGAAATTATCGGATTAAGAGATCGTGTACAAGATTTGGGTTTGCATTCAGAACCAGTACCAGTATACGGATCAATGGAATTTTGTACTGAACAATTTTGATCAAATTTTGACCTAGAAGAAATTTTTTGGTGACCAACAGCCCCTATTGAATTATTTGATAATGAACTACTAACATTTTTTGAACTAAATAATTTATTTGAACTAGATTGTGGGGCACTGTTGGTCAGGAATTGTCATTCAGAACTATGATGCACGAGCTCAGAACTATGGGCTTGTGCGGGCCTGGCTTCCCCTGAATCAGAGAAACCCAGTTGAGAACTATTTGAACCGAATCTCGGTTCTGAACGAGCTCGTGGCGCTTTGTCAAAAGATCTGTTCCAGGACTTGAGGGGTTCGCGCCCACGGCCAAAATTTTCCCCCCTTGATCTAATTTCGGGAGCAGTGACTTTAACAGAGGAATTTTGACGCGACCCCGATACCTTTGCCTCTTCGAAGTCTTGATTAGAGTTCAGGTGGATCAACGGGTGATGTCTTCCAGAGCAAAAGCAGCGTCTTTCCGAGCGACAGTCCTTCAGAGTGTGGCGGTACGAAAAACAGTTCGTACATATGCGGGCATGTTGAACAAATTCTACCCTGCTGGTCTTCGGTTCGTCCTTGAATGCTTGACAGTGGTACATAAAGTGCTCACCGGCACAAAAGTGGCATTTGAAGTTCGATTTCGGGAAGCGGGAGGTAGAACGAGAACTTTCAACTTCCTCAGATGGTCGTCTTGAATTAAAATAGCGATGTGGTCCGGCCTTCGGGTGTGTTGAACTAGCTGGCAACATCCGAATGAGCGCGAGTTCACTTTCAATGAACTCCACAAGTTCGACGGCCGTCGGGACACTATCGGTACCGAGTGATTTGGCCCTGTTGAATTTTTCGGCAAGCGACGGATCTAGGCGGGAGAATAGAACTTCGAATAATAAGAATCCGGACAACTTATCAGTTTTAATCTCGTCCATTGCGCGAAGCCATGATCTAGCAGCGGCTACATACCCTTCTACTTGAGCGGCGTCCGGCGATTTAATGTTCGAAATGCGGGCTCGATCTGCGAACGTCTTCCGAGCGAGTCTATATTTACTGGCGTTCTCGGCCACAAGCGACTTGTAAAGTTCGAAGTAGTCCGATCCGTTCGATTTAAAACTGACCAAAGAGTTTCTTGCTTCTCCGACGAGTTTATCCTTGAGTGCTTGATATTTAATTTCGTCGGGCAAATTGGGAACTAAATGCACTGCACGATCGAATAACGATTTGAATGACGCGAACTTCGAGATGTCGCCATCAAACGTAGGAACGGTCGGGAGTAAAATTTGCATGTATTTTACGGCCTCAAAAGTACTATTATTGATGCGATCCAACTTGAGTACTTCATTCGATGTACTAGACGGAATGGCCGATGCGAGTTGAGCCATGGTGATCGTCGCGCGGTCAAACTGTAAGACGGAGGTTAGAACTAAATTCGAAAAAGTCTGGAATTTCTCAGCACTTTTTTGGCGATAAAATCCCGGGTTTCGGCACCAAATGTTTACCTCGGGATTGAGAACTAAATAAACCACACTGGTTGAGAACTAAAACTTGTATTGAACAGAACTAGTAATTAGTTTGAAAAGGAAATTAGAGCGCAGAGTTAACTTGGTAGTCGTACGTTCTAGAAGCAATGGCGGAGGCATCGGGGGCGCGGAGAGGTTTCTTCGTCGCAGCCATCTTGATCGGCCCGGTGCATTCATTTTCTGTATTGTTCTTAATTATGATCGTCCTTTCTTTATTAGTTCATTAATTTTTATAGATCTAATACTGGCCTATTAATTCTGAATGCAATAACCCATTGATAGTACGAGAAGATCTAATTTGGTTCATTCTTAGCTGAATCTCTTAGCGGCGGAAGTTGGAACTAGGGAACTACTTTGTCTTTGGATCAACCGCTCAATTCTGGGCGGGAAGGTCCAAACAGAATTATTAACCTCTTGTGCCGTTCATCGGAAATATGTTGACTTCTTCGTAGTTAGAGTTGCTTGTAAAGTCGATTAAAAAAAGAATAATGAAACCCCATCACGGTCATTAAGGTCACTTATGTCTAAGAATGAATACGTTGATTTGGTGGCCACTGTACGGCAGTCCACCCTTAACAAGAAGAAAGCAAAGGAGAAGGAAGGAAAGATGGGTTCCCGGACTTCATTTCCACGATTGACAATAACTGCTTGGTTGTTCAATACGCTGACGACAAGAATATCATCTTAAAGAAGAACTCCCTGCTTGAAGCCATTGAAAAGTATTCCCTTCTGTGTCGGGCGGCTAAGGATTGGAACAAGCCATTTACCGACTTGTTCCTGAATGAGTTGAAGACCTCATGTGTCTTTTTTAGGGCTCCACAGTCAAGACTATCTCACCCAGTAACGATTGTGCTTGACAGTTTGGATGTGTTGGTTGAGAAGGAAACCCGCTTCACCCCCCCGTCTGGGGCTTCACATAGACGGTCGCCTTAATTATGATTAGGGATGGCAACGATATATCGATATATGAAATATATCGATATATTACGTTTGATATATCGATATATTTATATCGATATAGAGAACCGATATTATCGGTCAATATCGATATATTTAACGATATATCGCGACCTGTTTTCAAGTTAAAAAAAAAAAAAATTTTTAGTAAAAATTAAATATTGAAATGAATGGACGAGAAGGGACGCCTATACTTGTAAAAACATCAAGTAATTTTATTCCAAATTTTGTAGGTACCTACTGATGGGTTGATTTCAGACTGTTGACTTCAGCTCAGACATAATTGTGTACATAGTATTCACCTACAGTGGCTCTCAAGGCTCAAATACTTGACTTAAGCCAAAATTAATGGAGGCTCGTCCAGCTTAAAACTACCTACCTACTATACGAAGTGAAGCAGGTTTTCACAACAATTATTAAATAATTGTTTAATTTTCAAAATTTTCAAAATTTCATAATTGAAAATTTTTCAATTTTGAAGGATCGTGATCGTCCACAGTACCTATACCCCTGTCAATTTATAAATTAAATTAACATTGCAATGACATTTTCGCACTTTTTTCCAGTTTTTAAACAATGAATTTCGATCATTCATACCCAGTAACTTTTGAAAGTAGGTTAATACATATTTCACACGGTTTTTCCAAATAGATCTTCCGATATGTCCAGTATATCGATAATATTTCCTCCAAAATGATGTTAGTAACTTTTCAATTCACCTACCTACTTACTTCTTCAAGTTTTTCCAAATAGATCTTCCGATATGTCGAGTATATCGATAATATTTCCTCCAAAATGATGTTAGTATCTTTTCAATTCATCTACCTACTTACTTCTTCAAGTTTTTCCAAATAGATCTTCCGATATGTCGAGTATATCGATAATATTTCCTCCAAAATGATGTTAGTAACTTTTCAATTCACCTACCTACTTACTTCTTCAAGTTTTTCCAAGTAGATACTCCGATATGTCCATAAATGTCATCCTAAATTATTTTTATATTGTTTTAAAACTATTAAATTCACCTACCTACTTCACATGAAGTAGATCTTCCGATACATCGAAAAATCGATACATTTTCTCCGATATATCGAAATATCGATATATTTTCTCCGATATATCGAAGGTATCGATATCTCATTGACGATATATCATTTGATCGATATATCGATATATTTCATTCGATATGCCATCTCTAATTATGATACACATGTTTCGTGATTGTGTAAGCAATTGAGCAGCTGCTACTTTTGCCTGCGGAAGCTGAAAACAATGGCGAATCGCTGTTCTGCTGACAGCATACCACTCTCTCGTGATGTCAAGTGCTACTTATGCAATAATATTCTGGAGGCCAGCTGCAAATCTGGAGATGGTTTTCAGGATGCAGAAACGAGCCCTGAGAATACTTTTGGGACTGAAACCTGAGCAGTCTTGTAGAGGAAAATTCCGAGAAAATAAGCTGATGACTGTCCGTGCCACCTATGTATATCTCGCTATCCTGTTTGCTCGGAAACTTCGTCCGTGGTTTGAAGACATGAAGTTCGACCATGACTATTCGACACGACCACAGAGTGCTGGAGACAAGTTAACAGAGGAGAAAACTAATGTTAAAATGGCGTGCAAGCATTTTTGAAGCTGCCTCAGTTGCGCCATCTACTTTCAGCTAAAGAACTACTACGGAAACTTAAGTGGTGGGGGGAGGCCACACTCTTCATGCCGCTTCTTTTCAAATTCTTTCGAATAACCAGAAATTGATAACTTTTCATTTCAGAGGCGAACGTATCACCCAAGTTGCCCTAACAATTGTTGTTGTCCCTATTGCCAGTAGTTCAAATGGACACGACGGACCGACCTCCCACGTCACCGAATGAAGTTTTTTGAGCGATGTGCCAGCTTCTCCATCATCAAGATTCTCAACCACATTGGAGATGGTGTCCTCAGCTGCCTGATTGTAAAAATAAAGTCTGTACTAAATAAGTATTTTATAAACGCTGAATTTTATAGTGTCAAAGACTTTTTTCAATAATCTGTGCCAGCTTTGGCTGATTAGATTAGAAAGTAGATAGGCAGCACGGCTATTCTTAGGGATGGCATATCGAATGAAATATATCGATCAAATGATATGTCGTCGATGCGATATCGATACCTTCGATTTATCGGAGAAAATATATCGATATCTCGATATATTGTAAAATCTACTTTCAAAAACGTGTTGAAGTAGTTAGGTGAATTTAATCGTTTCAAAACAATACAAATATCATTTAGGAAGACATTTATTGACCTATAGGAAGATCTACTTGGAAAATCCGGTTGAATTTAGTACTTATTTAACCTACTTAATAAGTTTTACTGGGTATGAATTATCGAAATTATCATTGATTAAGACCTGAAAAAGTTCGAAAATGTCATGGTTGCAGAGCACAAGGTATGTCAGTGGCACAGAGTTTTCGGGGTTGCAGATTTTGGGGAAAACTACCCTCAGGGGTTCATAATATAAAATATCGTAAATACCCTCGCCATTGTGTTAGATTTATAAATTTACTGGGGTATACTGTAGGCATGGTCCTTAAAAATTGAAAATAATTGTTGTGAAAACCTGTTATCTTCGTACAGTAAGTAGTTTTAATCTGGACACACCTCCATTACTTTTGGCTCAAGTCAAATAAATGAGCCAAAAGTAAACCATTCATGAGTGATGTAGGTGTAAACCATTCGTGTACACATGTTTCAGCTGGAGTCAACATCAGTCTGAAATCAAGCCATCATGTAGGTATACCTACCAAATTTGGAATCAAATTACTTGATACACATATAGGCGTCCCTCCTCATCCATTCATTGTAGTATTCATTTTACTTGTATAAAAGAAGTCGGTAATACAAAACAATTATCGGTAAATATATCGATATTACCTATAATATCGGTTCTCTATATCGATATAAATAAATCGATATATCAACCGTAATCTATCGATATATTTCATACATCGATATATCGTTGCCATCCCTAGCTATTTTCTTTTTTTGTTGTTTGTTTTTAATTTGTAAATGGTATTTTTAGTTTCTTTTAATTTTTGACAATTCCATTCACAATTTGTTGAGAAAATTGGAAATAAATATTTTTATTATTATTATTATTATAAAGAGACATTGAAACAGTCTGTAGTTCATCTTGCTCTGGGCCAGAGGCTCCACTGGAAGTCATAATTATGCAAGGGAAAAATTCTGCATGCGGTTTGCGCCCTCACGAAACAAAACTTGAACTAAGCGACGTAGAAAGTGAACAGGGATCTGATTCTTTGTTTTTTTCTGATCCAAAACTGTTAAGACTCTAAATCTTAGTGCTGTGGCAATTAATTGTAGTAAAATAGAACAAAATTTGACTAAATTTACTTCTATGAAAAATTAGGTGATGTGAAGGGATATTGTGAAGGAGTCGACTAGCCCATAACCTGAGTATATTCCAATTATTATCTACGTACCGTATTGGAGAATCCGTCGTGACCAGCAAGTCGAGTACAGGAGGCTACGACGGATTCTCCAATACGGTACGTAGATAATAATTGTATTCTTATAACTAGCGGAACTAACCCCATTCATTTAATACCATGAGTATATTCCGCCTGCTTAAGGGCTATACTATGATGAGGGTTCGGTGGTTAGGGTGACCGTACCTGGCCCGAAACCAATATTATCGTTTTAGGGAGGTTTGAAGGTAACCAAGTCTAAGATTTGGTCTATAATAATGTATTGTCCTGTTACCTTGAGAGGACCATATATTCTCAGGTGAGACGAGGCTGGACAAAAGAGAGATCAGCGACGAAGGGAAACTGGTGCTCATCTTGTCCGTTAGAGTTAAACACCTCTCGGAGTGAAACACACACCTGTGATTTGTTGGAAATTATGTTCAGTAGGAGAAGGTCCAAAAGTCCTCACATTTCGATCTCTCATAATAATTAATGTGTTTCGTAGCTCCTGCGTTGCTAGAACAGATAACTCAATTAATGTTCTATTGATGCATTCAAAATGTCTACCAATGAAATCGGAGTAACCTTTCGGTGTATTTACATTCTCCGCCAACATTTCTTCCGGTTAAAAAAAGAAACCGACAAGATTAGCAATCAAAGAACCAGTGTAAGGCGAAGTAGTAGGTGCGAGATTCCCTCCGAAGAGTTTTTCTCACCCTTTGTGCTCCAAATAGGCGGTCGGGAAGGATAAAGCGGAAGGAATGAGGGGGAAAGGAAGCCTTGTAACGCAAGTGTTTTCCTTTTGAAGGGGGCCATATCCACCAAATGTTTCACCCCATTGACTCTTCTATATACCTTAACTCGGCCGAGCCTGGGTTTTTCCTTGTTCAACCCCTCAGCTCTCGCTTTTCCCCCCGTAAGTGCGGGAAAAATTCCTATTCCTTTTTTTTACAGTCTCGTGCCTTTGTCAATTGATTGGGCCTACAAGTTGTTCAACTTGGTAGATCATGAGCGAGGACGCCGTTAGACATGATCATTCATGATTCATTATCAATCTGTGGAAAAGGAGAAGATCCAGCCCCACAATGTTGCCTACTGTATTCCAAAAAAGTTAGTTATGCTGAGTTCCTTTGAGTTGTATATATTCTTTTTCTGTTGTACTTATGTTCATCAAATCCATTATTGGCAATGCTGAACTTGAACTGCATACTGTAATTTGTTATTAACGATACTCAATACATAAACCCATGAGGTTCTACGCCCCAGAATCACACCTTTAGTTCCCTACTTGTGTACCTACAGATATTGAAGTCCAAGATGAGGCAACTGCACGGTCGTAACGAATCGGATTTAGCAACTTTGAGGTGCCTCACCCCCCCCCCCCCTGTTGTGGTGAGAGGATGAGCCACGCTGTCCTTAAAAGTTTACGTTGTTCCACATATCGAGGGGGAAGTGGTAACATGACATAACTCATTTTTTCTGAATTTTCAGTAGACTCCAAAAACCGATATCTGACCGATTAATTTTTTTATGATATTTATTTAATTGTATAAAACTAAAAAAAATTAATTGATTAATTTTTTTATTTTTTATTTATTTATTTATTTATTTTTTTATTATTTTTATTTTGATATTTTATTTTATATTTTTATTTTTATTTATTTTTTTTATGATTTTTTTTTTGTTTTTATTAGAAATAATGACATCTGTTGCTGATTCCCGTCTATCCAAACTGAACACTTACATTCTTCACCATTGCATAATTTCAACAATATCTTGCAATAATTTTCATAGGGGACCATCTACACATCAATTCGCATGATCCCTAAAAATGTCATCAAGATCGAATGATAAATCTAGAAGTTATGGCTACTATTAACCCGGGGATGATTATTTTAATAGGGGACTATCTACACATAAATTCGCATGATGCCTGAAAATTTCATAAAAACTGGATGGAAAATGTAGAAGATTTGGCTGTTACAAGGATTTAACGATTGCGCAAGCGCACAAAATCCTTTCAATTCGGGGGCCATCTATACCCGTGATCCCTGAAATTTCCTTCAAAATCGGACGGTAACTTTGTGTAGAATCTCCCTTTTTAAGGATTTGCAGACAGGCAAACACAAAACCAAACTTGTTCAGAAAATTTAGATTTTGTAAAACGTTTTTCTTTTACCTTGATAGGTAAGTTAAAACAACGCTTCCGCTACCTTGGTGTAACTCTGAAGCTAATTGGCTTTAAAACTAGGAGTGGAAGTTTAAAGGAGAAAAATCGACACTTTTCCTTCTTTTTCTTTGGCACTCTTTCTCTTTACTTTTCTTCTGCTTTGGTATTAATGAGGGTTTTAATTAAAAAATTAATGACAATCGTGGGGCATGAACTTCTTCAAGACTTGAATACTGCAAGTGCAGGCCATTATACTTGTCCGATGGTGTTTGCAGCCAATTGGTGTATGGTTTGGGCCGAAAATTGTTGAAACTAGAAATACTCTTAACTCAATACGGCCCAAAAATGAGTTAGATCATGTTGCCATTTCACCCTTGATATGATACTGCAAAGTAATTACATTACCTATAGAAGGAAAGCAGCTAGAGGCTCTTTCACCAAATATCGAACAGTGAATTCACTAATCACTAAGATGGAACACCCAAAGTCCATGAAATCAATATTTCTGTCATCTTTCATCCAAAAACCAATACAAACTTAATGCCATCATCCTTCATTCACACTGGATGAAGTGAAGGCGGAATAGAGACAAATTTACACCCGAATAATGTAACCAGTATGAAGATGATTTAATATGGATCATCATGAGTATAACTACCTCAGTGATCAATATCCATTTAAACTACATTGTACCGTCACCTGCAAACAATCATGAAGAAAACTGAATGAACGTGTACCTACTTAAACAGTGTAAATCAAGTTTTATATTACTCCTCCCCAATAATAATCAAAAGATTGATTGAAACATTGATTCCAAATTTCAATCAAGCCAGTGGCACTTATTTTCAAACAATGTGGGTGTGTAGATTTGACTACAACTGTTTCGATAAAAATAATGGTATATTTTGTTTATGACTGACATTTTTTCAAATTCTTCGTAATTTAAATTAGGTACGACATTATAGGAGATTATTAATGAAATATCTCTATATATATTCCATTCATAATATTAATTTTCATAAAAAACGAAGTTCACCTTTTAAATCTCCTATTTTTATCATAATATACATAGTTCACTACGAGTAGATACGTAGTTACCTAGAAAACCAATTATTGGAACGTTTATGATCCTCTGTACACATAGGACCTTTCCAAGGCGTTCAAGATAACTGTAAATGAGTTTTTAGACCTCAGTTGAATGAGGTAAACTACTCCTCCTTTAGTTACCCGCCATCTCGAATCTTCATCCTATTTCTGCCTTCGAACCAGCCCGATCTTGTATCCGTCTCGCCTCTTCAGTATGAGGTCCGCCGAAAACTTCCATTCTTCCTCGGGAACAACTTGAGTTATTCGGAAATTCCATAAAACTGTGGCGAGAATCGTTTTCATCTCCAACATGGCGAATCTTTTCCCTGCAAAAGCAACATAAAATATTAAACACAATATAAAAATAACAAAACAGCATACAAAATTGTATCCCTTTGAAGTGTAAAACTTTGAATTTGGCACATTGTTACGTTGGTTGATATCTCCTACACTTCAAAAATCGTCAATACCAACTTTGTCCATGATCTTTAAAGTTTCTAGCTATCAAAAATGTACAGGGTGTTCATGATAAGGTGCGCAATTCTTCACCTACGTATTTTACAACTAATTAGAAAAAAATGTCTCCTTGCAATTTTGTTTTTTCAAGTTTTTACGATTTCAAGTAGCAATTTCAAGTAACAATTTTTCGTGTTTTTGACCTTCTATCACTACAATCATCGTAAATCCCTTAATTTACAACACAAACTCTCTAAAATGAGTCGTTGAAAACACCTTTCAAAAAAATCACGTTTTTTCGTGTTCAAAGATGAATTTTCCCCCTACATTGGGTTGAAGAAATGTTTCCTACCGTTGGAAAGCTGAGATTATAGGCAAGTTTTTCTTGTAACGCGCATGGGTTTCCACCATTTTGTTTGAATACTTAACGCACTTTAAAAAAATTAATTTCAAGTAAGAAATTCTCGTGTTAGGTCCATTTTTCTCGTCTACTTAACCTTTTCGAGAAAATTTAAATACCTCAGAAAGATGGGAAATTTAATTTTCTTTCCAAAGGTATTCTCATGTTTGAGTTTATTTTGTAATTTATGACAATTATTACCATTTTAGTGATACAAGGTCAAAAACACAACAACAAAAAAGCCTGTCAAGTGGGTGTGGCACATAGCTTCCTCGCGCAATCCCTGAAAATTTCATCGGAATCGTACAGTAGATTGATGTCGGTAACTTCCAATGGTAATCCTAGAGAAGACGATACACGCCACTAGTTACTTATAGATTAGTCACTCATCAGTTTTAAGGTGTGAAAGTGAAGAATCGCGTGTGTGGTATGCAGTTTACTACTTTTTCTATCCGATTTCGATGAAATTTTCAGGGATTATGCGGATTGGGGTTAGATGGTCCCCTATGGAAATCATTGCTCCCTGATAGTAGCCACTGCGCATTCGCAAACGTAACAGCCATAACTTCTACATTTTCCATCAATGTTCAGAGATTGTGATGGTTGATGTGTTGGTGATGGTTGGGTGTAAATTCCCCAATGCAAGGTACTTTGAGATTAGCTACTATGCATCGGAACATCTAACAATCGGGTTATGGATACGAGGAAGCTATGTTATGTGCCACACCCACTTGGCAGACTTTTTTGTTGTATAAATAGATTTCAGACTTCTTTTCATTGATTTATTCAAGATTGTGCAAGATTCACAAGGTGCAGCATACTGTAATAATAATTGTTTGTCAACATTGTTAGGAAAATTTTATTTTGGAAGTATCTCAACTTTGTTTTTTGTTTCTGTCTTACTTCTGCCTCGCGTTTTTGCTTCACACATGCCTCATCCTAGGATAAATTATTCTTAAGAATATTGGAAACAATTTAGTTCCAAAGTCAACATTCAGTCTCTCAATTTGATTATCTTATTACATAGCCGCAATTCCCCAGCTTTTATTTTTTGAATAGGATCGTTGAAGGGTTCCGTTCGACGACAATGAAGACAATAATTCGTTGACAAACCAACATTTTGTTGTTTGTTGACGAAGATCAGTGTCGTATTATCAGATCCGATGAAAAAAACGAGTATTTCCTTGTCACAGCTATAACTTCTACATTTTCCATCCGATTTTGAAGAAATTTTGAGGAATTGTACGGATTTTCATTATTGGACATAATATTATCTACCTTTTCTATCCTTCCCATTCATTTAACATAGATTTTAAGGGGGTCTCAGTCGGTCGCCGTTCGTTCCTCGTTTCGGGTCAGTATTTCGTGAAATCGAAGGGGCAAAAACATAAAAAGTTGTACTTAAATTTGAAATTTCAAAGTATTTCAGAAATTCATTAGTGCACAGCCCTAGTTGAAAAACTGAAATATTGCCGCCGGAATCATCAAAATCGAACAATAGTTGCCAGAGAAAAATGGGAAAACCATTAATTCAGTAGTTTTTCCCATTTTTCTCAGGCAATTATTGTTCGATTTTGGTGATTTCGGCGGCAATATTTCAGTTTTTCAATTCCCTAGGGCCTTGTACTAACGATTTTCTAAAATCCTTTGAAATTTCAAATCTAGGTTCAACTTTTTATGTTAAATTAGTGAGAAATGATGGAAAATCTATGTGCGGTACAGAGTACCGCTAGCTTCCACCAATGTCACAGTCGGCATAGCGCCCACCAGTGTGGGTTAACCCATTTCCGGCCACTGATGCTTTTTTGCATCGCCTTTTTTTAAATATTGAAAATATTGGAAAATCTTTGTAGAAGAATTTTTTCTCGTTCATACTGTTCTTATACTCGTCAAAAACAATTCTTCGACATTCGGAGCTCGATGCGACTTTGTTTGTTTGTTGAAAAGGAGGCCTTTTGGCCGAAAGCATGATTATGGTGGCTCAAATTCGATCCTGGGCGATTGAGCGTTCTGGGTACGAGTCGGATAAATCACATCGATTTGGAAGACTGAGGCCTCTTAAATCCAATTAAAATGTAAAATTTGGAGAATTTTCGCTCTCAATTGGTGAGAAAATTATGCCTTATTTCGGCCGCCATCTTATAAAAGAGTTCATCCTCCTCTCACTTCTCTGTTATTTCCACCCTTGGCTTGAAATGGGTTAAAAAAACTGCTAAAAGACTTTTTTTTTTTTGCAAATTTGTTTTAATATACGTGGGTAGCGCACTTTGTCACGTGCGCAGTACTAAACTCACGAATTTAATTTATACGAATTAGTATGTGTACTGTAATTTTCATGGTCTTTTCCTCACCAACACAAACTCTCGGTCCTGCACTGAACGGTATGTAAGCGTAGTGGTGGCGCTCAGCGATCCTCTCCGGAAGAAAGTGATCCGGGTCGAATTCGTCCGGATTTGGAAATATGTCGGGCCTTCGTTGCAAAGCGTACGTTGTGACAATGACGGTACTGCCACTCGGTATGGTCAAGTCTCTGGACACTGAAAATCATCGTTAATTGTAGTCGTGTAATTTGATGGTTATTCTACAATCAATTACTTGCAGGTATTCAGAGGTGATGTAAAATTTGCTAAGATCGCGATATATTGCCAGCCGAGCCCATTTTCGTACCACTTCCTATAATCTACCTTCCCAAAAACTCAATCCTGATCATCAAAACATCATAGGGGAGCTGAAACCTTTCTAATTTTTTAAAAATAATTATACAATGATACATATCATATACTTAATATGATATGATATACCATATTATGGTATCATAATTTTACTAAATTCACTACCGAAGTGCATTGTATACATGCGAGTATGATCAAACAGATTTTGCTTAGCCCATCAGTACCCAGTGATGCCGTTCGGCATCGCTGAAGTTGGGGTCACTGGTGAGTTTTGTGAACACAATTTGGACTTTTTCTTCATTTTCTAACTTGTTTATCTCTCTTGGAGGGTTTGTTTATTTATTTTTCACCTCAGTGATCAGTGTAACCTCGTTTAGTGCAAGCATAACGCGTTTGAAGATGGGTGAAATTTTCGACCTCGACCCCCTGAGACATTCTTTGTCGTAAGAATAAATTTTTAATATTTCGGCGAAGTACGAATACTTTCTAATCATCCTGAGATATTTTCTGGGCTTAGTATGAAGTTTTCGGATCCAATAAATAGGGTATCCGGCTATGGTGGTCGTGTTCATCTGTGCGATGCCAAATGCAGTTACCTACTGACAGTTTTTTGAATTCGTTTTGTCCACGACGCCTTTTTGTGCTCATAGCGTGCATTCATAACTAGTGGTTTTCCGTAGATGATTGAATAGTATTAAATACTATTAATTAAATAGGTCTTAAATTAGAAGCAAAAATTAAATTTTTTTAAATTTTTGCTTCTAATTTTTTTTTGACCTGGATTTTTCCTTCAAGATGCTCTCGACGTGCTCATCGACATGAATAGTGACACAGACATTTCAGTTGATCTTTTCATCGAACCTCCCAATCCAGCTTAATTGTCAAATGAGGATTCAGGCAATGAAGAAAACGAAATCCAAGAACTATCCGGCATTTGTCATGTAATAAATTGCTAGCCTCTCTCAAATTGTAATTGGAAATGTACGAATTGGCGGAAATAAATATCTTGAAGCAGAAGCAGTTGGGACTTCTACAGGACAACTGATGAGTGATGAAGATGCTATTTTGATGAAGAACAGATTGAAAGAGACTGGTCCCCGTAAGAGCCCTGCACAAAGGCTTGATGGTGTTTTTGTTGACGTCAAAGTGGCTAATAAATACAAAATGGGTGCCTAATTTTCCTTCTATCAACTATTCACAGTTCAGTGGATCAACTTTCGAAGGTTTTGATCAGTTATTTGATGAAGAAGCATAAGGTACTCACCCGAACAAAATAAGAACACCACGGTTCAAATGCCTCAAGCAATTTAGTATTATCCAAATCATTTTATTTCCCTATTCTGATTGCAAACGAGACATACTTCGGTCGCGCATCTCAATACTGTTTTAGGCGCTGTGTGCCCAACGATGCTATATGGCACCGGCCAATATTGACAAATTGGGTACAGATAGAATTTTTTAGATATCCTCGGGTCAAAAATAGTAAGAATATGAAATTTCACAAAAAAAATCGAACAAAAATAATTTCGAGCACTAATGGGTTAAAATCCGAACCCATGCGAAGAATCAAATCTGTTTTTTTAGAATCGGGGGTACCGATTCTTTTCTTACCACTTTCTATATCGAAGCCATTACTACCTGACGACAGTTTCAAAAATGCAATTGCAAAGTACTGAAAATGCATTACCGAGTTTGACATCTTTGTGAATTTCCCTGGCCATTATGGGGACCGGTGGATACAGCCGCATCGCTTCCAAAAGGCACCTTTCCAAATATTTCATTTCGTTCAAATCCTCCGTAGTTAGTTCTCTGTACGTCCCACCCAATACCCATTGGAGCTCTTCGTAGCATTTTTCCTATTGAAACAACAAAAACCACATCAATGAGAAATAATCATCTAATTTCATAGCATTATGAATTTTAGGTAAGGTAGAATGCACGTCAATATTAGTTGACGTCAAATACCCTGTTCTATAACGTGCAAAGGTCTGTTTGTGTCATCAATTCACCCTCAGACGGCTCAAATTTCGATTTTTTCAAAAATGCGATCTCGGCAAGAACCTGAGCAGGTTTTAGGCTAGAGATTTCTTTGAGAACGTGTCCTTCCTTAGCGAGATCGAAGATTGATGAAGTGTATAAAGAAACGTTAAAAAAATAGTTTTACCCAATAAAATGTCAAATATCAAATTCAATATAGTCGTAATCTTTAAGAGCGCCTTTAAAAAGAATTTTTAAGTGATTCAAGAGATTAGGACGAATTTCACAAAACCATAACTCGGTTATTTTATAAGATAGAAAGTTTTTATTGGTCTTAAAATGTTACTTAGATGCGGGAATTAAATAATGTACATCACTTTTCAAAAATTTCTTTTTTTTTAATATTTTTTTGCGGTTTCTTGTGAATAACGAGTCGATTGTACAGACCCAGCGCGATTTTCGTGCCGAATACGCGATCCCCCCACGCGGAGTGATTCCTAGTCGAAACACAATCCTTCGTTGGGTTAATAACTTCAACGAATCAGGAAGTGTTTTGAAAAAAAGGACCGGTGGGACCCGTATAGCTCGGACGCCAGAAAATGTCGATAGAGTCCGGGTAGCAGCCCTCACAAGCCCTCACCGTTCGGTTCGACGTCAAGCTGCACATCTCAACCTACACTATTCGACAGTGCGTCGCATTTTGAAATTGGACTTGAAATTTCATCCTTAAAAAATGATGGTGTGCCAACAATTGCAAGAAGGTGACTATCAACAGCGTAGAGAGAAAATTTCTCGGCCGCTTGATTTCCCGACGAGGCGACGTTCCTCCCCCCCCCCCCCCCCCTCCGCTCTCACGACCTACCTCCCTGTGACTTTTTTTTGTGGGGATATCTCAAGGAAAGAGTGTACAGAGATAAGCCACGAACCCTGAATGATTTGAAAGAGGCCATCACCACAGAAATTAATAACATTTCTGTGGAAACCTTGACTGAGGTGATGAGGAACTTTCACGAAAGGTTGGAGAAATGCACCCAGGCCGATGGACACCATTTGCTCGATGTAATTTTTTAAAAGTGATGTACATTATTTAATTTCTATATCTAAGAAACATTTTAAGACCAATAAAAACTTTCTATCTTGTAAAATAACCGAGTTATGGTTTTGTGAAATTCGTCCTAATCTCTTGAATCACTTTGTATTTCCATCTCCATGAACTTCTAGTCTTCAAGAACTGAATCAAAATCCCTTAACTCGATCAAACGATTTTTTTTGCAACTGACTGATGAAATAGAGTAATCAATCATTATAGCGTAGATACAAATTTTCCAAGAATTTTCACCTGAATGTCCGGTTTGGATGCCAACGAGCACAATAGCATACTAGTTGCTGCTGATGCCGTATCATGACCCTGCAAGAACAATCATACACATTTTATTGGACAAACCTTAATACAAACCTCCAATCCTAAAGTGATTTTTGATAAATTATACTCGTAGGTAACAGGAACAGTTCATAGCTTACTTCAAACAAGAATGTATCAATTTGTTCATGAACGTCCTTGAGTGTAAAAGTGTCACCAAGCAATGATTTCTGAATGAGAGCTTCCAAAAACGGTATTTTTTTTCTTTCAGCATCTGTAAAAATCAATTCTTGAATGGAGTTAAAAATTATTTATTTATAATATTTATACCTGAACTTCAACACAAGATTTAAAAATAAATGATCATATTGCGAACCCGAAAATTAAAAACATGAGATCAATAAAATTTATTGAATAATTTTTTTTAAAATTTATTTATTTAATTCATTTTAATTTATTTAAATTTATTTTATTTTTTAATTTATTTTTATTTTTTATTTTTTTATTTTAAAAATTATATTAAATATAGAGAAATTATAAGGACTTACCTGATATTTCCGGCTTATTAGGACTGTTTCCGTTCGACGTTTTGGTTTGATCTTTCTTTCCATTAAGGGTTTCTATGTTTCCGTTTTGTTTCACACTGGATCTGGCTTTGGATTGGACCTCAGCCTTTTTCTTCAGCAGCACCTGTCATATTTTTACAAAATCACCAGTATTAATACGCTCAGCAGGAATCTAGCGTACAAGTGACCAAAAGTTATTAAGCTGACGTCACAAATCAAAGAATCGGGTTTCAGGTGAAATTTTACTAAATAAACGAGCTGTCATTCGAGTTTTGGATTGAGCAAAAGCTGGAGGAATAATAAAAGTTCTTCGATATCTTAGAACTCACGTCCATGGTATAATTATGAATAAAATTCAATAAACTCTTGTGGAAGGAAGCGTGTTTTGAGATGTTGAACACCAAGTCAGATCTCAACCAAGCTTTCGTGTGGCGCTGATGAATGATATTACTCAGTCTGAAAAAAAAAGGGTACATGAAAATACTAATTTTTTGTATCACAATTTATGAATAATAAGTAGTTTATTTTGTGAAAATCTTACTCTTTTACCGACGCTACGTAGCGGTGCAATCGGGTTTTTTCGTTTGGATCTATGTTGACGCCCATGGCTGTTTCTGTAAATAATAAAAATAGTTCAAAGAACAAAAAGGTATTTGCTAAATTCGGTACACCATATCTACCTACTAAGTAAATCTATAAAATATTGAATAAACTAAATAAATTATACTGTAAATAGACGGTGACACGCCTGCTACCAGTCCTTGAGCTAGAGGATACAGAGGGATGTGGGGAAGTGGGCAGTTTGAAAGAGCGAAAATTCAAGTAAGTACCAAGCGAGAAGCGGGTGGTGACGCCACTCCTGCATTCAGAGGTCAGGCAACTCCATGGCACCCACCTCTAGACATGGTGGGAGAACTAATTTGGGGTGGTAAGGTCACAATGACGTAGTTATGTAAATTTTCCACCAAAAATTGACATAATATATCATCGCTTAAGAAGCAACATCCCCTACTGACCATTTCTAGAGATGAGCGGTATTTAACGTAACAGTTAAAAAACCTATTACCGGGTTTCGTTAATTCCGCTTGGAACCTATTACCAAAATAACCCTGTTATTAAATAACGATTTAGGGAAGGCTACAAAACGTGTGGAGCCAGAACAACAGCTTGGTAAAGTAAAGTAAAGTAAGCAACCATTTCAGGTTGAATTTTCGTCCGACTGCCATTCTTGGCGTCGCGGACGTCATCAGCTGTCTCCCTAAGGGGAGATCAGAATTTGTTCTGATGATTTCGCTCATGGCTTCCCAAACATCACCGCCCTGGGTTGGAACGAGAGATTGCCGATCGTCTAATAGACAGAAAACTTTCTGCTAGCGACCAGATTCGAACTCGCATCCCCGCAAGTTCAGCAGTTCAGACGTCAGCAATGACAAAGCATATGAATTCAGTAATTGATACAAGTAACTCAGCTATGAATATAGTGAAACAACAGCTTGGTTTTTTAATCGAAAAAAGAGTTAGAATACACTAACACGTATATATGTCGGGAATAACTTGATGGAAACTCCAACTTAGGTAGGAAACGAAAACTAGAGATCAACGGAATGATACTTTGTGATGGAATAACAATATAACATGATAAACAAACGAATATAGGTCGGGAACGAAAAGTAGAAATCACAGAAACGATACCTTGGAATGGTATGTCGGAATGAGCTTTGAGAATGTCCCTGAGATAACCTATTAATAATTAACAGGTTATTGGAACCTATTACCAACCCAAAGCGGTAACGGTGGAACCTAATACGCAAAATTTAATGTAACCGTTTAATAACCGTTTAATGTAACGGTTACATTTAATGTAACCGTTTGGACCATGGGAAATGGTCCATTTCCCAACTTTTCAGGAGAAGCAAAAATCTGGTTGATACGGGCTGTTGCCATTAACGATGTTGATAGGGGAGTTGATTTTCGAGTTATCTTGACTCCTTCATCTAGTAGGCATAAATTGAAGCCAAAAACTCTATGCAACGGGAGAAGAGGAATAGGAATAACTTAAAATCTCATTTTCGAGAATTTGGTCGATACGGGGTGTTGCCTCTTGAGCGACCTTAATATCAAAATACATTTAGCTACCAGGTTTGTCAATTTCAGTCCTAAAAATGGATTTTGGATGACGTTAGTTCGTCAAACCAGAACACAGAAAGGACCGCTTATAGTCACATAAATAGTTGGATTTCTTGACCTTATTCTGCTAACATCAATTTGCAGGTTCGTGAGAATCAGTGAAAAACGCTTGCATATAAGTCTGCAACACATTGGGACATTGTATGTCTTTAGTTACCCCCCCCCCTCATTTCCTACCCCTCCCCATATCATGTTCTATACTCCTCTCGTATAACTGATACAGGGTGATGTATTTATTTATTGTTCATAATTTTTATTAAAACTGTTAGTAAGAAACTGACGATGAAAATGATATACAATAATTCATTTATAATTTTAGACAACTAGACTAGTGTTGGCTGCTGTTGTCTCTTACAACGCCTCTCTTATAGGTAGGTAACAGTTACTATAAACACGCTTTGAAAATTGCCTATTGCGCTATTTTTGTCTTGTAAAAAAATGACAACAAAACAAGCGGTATTGTTTATTATATCCAAATCTATTGGTAACATAATATAAAATGACGACATGTATGAATAAATATAAAATGACGACATAAATACAAAAAACAAGAACGAAAGAAATGCGTGATAAATCGATAGCTTTCCAACAAACGGTGAACAATTTTTGTCCGTTTAAAACTAAAGAAGTTTCATTTCCCCAGAAAAGGCTTGGCTGTACGTAAAAATCATCAGAAGTCAACTGTAACGTTTTTGACATTTTATGTCTTTACTATGGCACATAAATGAAAAATCGTCACGCGGGGAGCGTTATGAGGGGAGCGTTACGAGGGGAGCGTTACGCGGAAATTTCTGATGATTTTCACGTACAACCAATCGTTCCTAGGGAAAACTAACTTCCTCATTTTCCACCCCACAAAAATCGTTCACCACTCATTGGAAAGCTCTCAATTTATTAAACATAAGACATAAAATGTCTCTCGAGGTTGCGTACTTGTACGAAAGCTGTATCCACCGTTTGTGTTTTAATTCAAATAAAGTTTTTTTCACGAAAAAATATGGAGTTTTTGTCGAAAAATTACATTAGGTATTCCTTGTTGTTGTTGTTGTGTGAAAATTGTTCTCCCATTATTTTTGTGATCAATCTGTGATTAGTCAGGATGAGCTTTCCAAGCCAAAGAGAAAGTGATACAATTGAGGACTGTCAAATTGTCTGATATATTAACTTCTATAACCCTTTTCGAGTCCATGTGCCAAAGTAAAGACATAAAATGTCAAAACGACCAAATCTAGTATTCAAGAAACTAGTTTTCTAAAATAATCGTATTATATTCTTCGAAATGGGAATAACACAACTTGATGTTTCAGCCAAATCAGAAGGGTCATCCTTCTTCTTTCGAATATTGAACTTACCGAGAAGTGTGCGAGTGATAGTAACACTTAAGTGATCGTGAATATCCAGAGGGGTTCCAATGTGTTCTTCCAAAACTGACACCAAACCTCTAGCGTTTTCGTTGAATTTCTGCATGTAATTCTTCAATACAGAAGCGTAGAACGTGGGAGCTATAGCTCGTCTTTGTGTTCTCCACACGCTACCTGAAAATCACGTGTATTTCATCGAACATCAATTAGAGCGTAAACATAAAAATATCTGAGAGTTTATCATGTCATGTGGGAAACACGATCTCCACACAGTAGCACCTACTTGAAAAATCACGTTCGAAAACATAATACATTGCAGACAATTATATCTTGTCCATCCAACAATACAATTAATTAACCCTAATTGGACAATGGTGTCACTAGTGTCACTGTAAACATCTTGGCAATTTAACAGCTGCCCCAATGTGTCACCAGATTAACTAGATTTAAATAGAAATTTAAAAATTATTGGACACAGCTGAATTTTTTGAACTATCTTTTGTAAGTTATTAAAACTCAAAAAATGATTTTATGACAAAAATTTTGGAAATTTTTGCATAGTTTTCCTTGGAAATTTTGGTCATAACTCAATTTTGAAATTCCAATAGCCCACTAAAAATTCTGCTGTCCATTAAATTTAAAATTGCAATTTAATTTTGGTTACTCCGATGACACTTTGGGACAGCTGTGGAGTTCCAGAGATGTTTAAGATTACACTAGTGATACTTACCATGGTCCAATTAGGGTTAATGCAACGTTTGTAATGAAATAGAATTTGAAAGGTTCAACTTACAAAAATTTATCTGGTACCTTCAGAATCGTCACGACAAAAGTAGTATAAATAATTACCGCGTTAATTAAATTATTACAATTAGACTTACCATTTTAATTCAATAAATTATTATCAATAATTAAGCATTTTCCTTGTGTACTCACCGGTGCTTGTGAGGAGCCCATTGCCGATCCATGGTCTCAAGAAGTCGTACTCTACGGATTTATCCAAAAAGTCATTGCTGTTGAGAACCATCTGTCGAAAATTTAGAAATTCCGCGTGCATTATTAATTGATTTCACATATTAAAAGAATTATAAGTGAGTTTAATTAACTAACCAACGTGAACTAGTATTCTCAAGTTCACAAAATGTTCGAAAAACTAACAATAATTTGAGATATTCTAAGAAATTTTACGCTAATTATAAAAATGTCAAAAACCATTTTTCGTGAAAAAAAATTCTTTTTACCGTTTTGGAGTGTTATTGTTTAAAATCTAAGCTCCAATAAAAACATTTGAGATATTAGTTGTAGAGAAGAGGCTCATTTAGGTATGTTATTTTGATTTTTCGACTTACTTCAATGTTTTCGTCAATTTGGTAGGTAATAAATTTCAGTATATAACCTTAAATTATCGAATCAGCCAGCAGGGATACGTTAATTTTTTTTAATATGAAAAATGATATAAAATGTTTACTAAACTGAGTCCTGAATCAGAAAATTTAAAATTTCTTGAAAATTAAAAAGTATACCCTGGCTACGATTGGTCTCATTCGATGCAGAATTTTATGTTTAATGGAGTAGGTATCATTGATAGATACTCGTAAATGCCCAAAAACGAGACTTTATTTTCACGATTATTTTGTTAGCTTTCTGAGTAGAGAAACAGCGTCGAGTTTATTAAGTTCTTTATCCTTGTTCTGTTTGGTGAAAAATTGTGTCTATTCTTCAATGTTACCTATAGTATCAATATGAAATTGCTGTTGGTTAATAGCGTAAGAGAGACTAAATTACCTAAGTTTTATTCCTAAGCCTTTAAGTTAGAATCTCATCTCTTAGGTTAATATGAAATTCGTTCACAATTACCTCCACGTCATCCGGATGAAACAGGAAAGCCAAGAAGCGCGGGCCGATCCATAGTCTTCCGAGGTCATCGAAGTTCGCCAAATGTGTGACGAGAGTGTCAAATATTCCTGGAAAACAACGTAAAATTACGTCAATAGGTTAAGATAAATTATTATTAATACTACACATTAGTAATAGATCAAGGACATACATTTCAAACATGTTTGTCAGTAATACTTTGGTTGATTTACCAAATTGATTTATTTAGCGATTAAGTTGGTTGATAAACGATAATAGATGAGAAAATATTCAGGCAGCTTTAAAAACTAAACTTTTTTTGGACAAAAATGAATTGTAAAAACTGATATCACTTCTAGCGGATTTTTCAACCGAAATAGTAGATATCCAAGAAGGAACTTCAACTTAAAATTGTAAAACTCAATAGTCAAAGAATATGTTAAGCAAAATCTTAATTTCCTTATCAATATCCACCATACTACCTCCACCAAAAACTGTTTGACTCAATAGTAATAGAATATGTTAAGCAAAATCTTAATTTCCTTATCAATATCCACCATACTACCTCCACCAAAAACTGTTTGACTCAATAGTAATAGAATATGTTGAGCAAAATCTTAATTTCCTTATCAATATCCACCATACTACCTCCACCAACTGTTTGACTCGATAGTCATAGAATATGTTAAGCAAATCATAGCTATAGAACATGTTGTAAGACTCATGAACTATGTTGAATATTTGTTGTAAAACTCATGAAATATGTTGAATATGCTGCAAAACTCATGAAATTGTAAGACTCAATAGTCATAGAATATTTAAGCAAACCATAGTCATAAAATATGTTAAGCAAATCATAGTCATAGAATATGTTAAGCAAATCATAGGCATAGAATATGTTAAGCAAATCATAGTCATAGAATATTTTGTAAGACTCATGCAATTATAAGACTCAATAGTCATAGAATATGTTAAGCAAAATCCTAATTTCCTTATCAATATCCACCATACTACCTCCACCAAAAACTGTTTGAAACCCCTTCTACTCCATTTGTATTGTCGTTATGATCAGTACGTGTATCTGCCTGACATTATCTAAATTTAGTTATGAAGAAATATAAATTGTTATGTTAATAACAATGGCTCAATTGAGATTCGTGGGACATAACACCTCCCAGAATCTTGTAAATTATATTGTATTCAAATGAAAAGGCTCGTTTGTATCAAAATGGGTTAATATATCATTATCTGGAATGCGTAAGTATATTGTGAAGACATAAAGTAGGTAAGTCCAAAATTTTTAGATGTTATGTTTTAAATTTTCCATTTTGGGGTAGTTTTGGGTTGACAGTAAAAACACCACCCTCAGACGGTATCGAAATTAGGAGCAAAAAGATGCTTTTGAGATTCAAGTATTAACATTGGAAACCCTATAAATTTTGAACATATTACTAATTATTGATTAACAATTCAAGCTAATGGAAAAATGTCCTGTGTGTCGGAATTCGGGTCCTTCACCCCAATTACGGGTTATTGAATTGTTTTCATTTCCGCTTTTCCAAAATTCATTAACAGAGACTTGCGTTCAGAATTCCGAACACCTGGACAGTATTGCGAGCTTGCAGAAGCTGCAGGTGACTCGTTTGACCGACATGGAGGAAGTGCTGAGGTCAGCAACCACGGTGTGAATCAGTCGAGCGGTTTCAGTGAAATTTGTTGATTTTTTATCTGAAGGAGTGGCTTTCAAAAAAATGTGCTTCGTATACAAGGTTTTCCAACAGACCCACTCTTTGTCAAATGCAACAGAAAATCTTTCGCTTATTTTTTTCCAAAAGTTGAAAATTTGGCAAATTTTGTAGTACAAACTCTTACATCCCAGATTGATTTTAAAACCCTCTATCTTAGACAGAAATGATTAAAATCGTAAATTGATACCTTTGTCCACAACGGTGCTACGTCAATAAATATTGATTTTCAAGGTTTATTAACGATGGATTTGGCATGATCAGATCTTTTTCACGGAAAATAAGATCTTTTGGTACATCACATTAATACGAAGCTTTTCCCAAAACCCCAGCCCGTTTCCATCGGTCCTCACGACACCAAAACCGTAATAAATTGACATTTTATGGACATAACACCATTGTACCGCAAGCCCCTCTGATTTTGAACTCCTTCAATTGAAATTACGCCTGTAATATTTCACGCTTTATTATTTTATTACGGAGGCAGAAACTGTGTAAGAAAACTGTGTGGTAAGAAACTACTGAGTTCTACTACTCGTATTTAATAATTAACCTATTTCAAGCCAAGGGTAGAAATAACTAAAAACGCTGCAAATTATAAGCAATGGTTTATTATTTTCTATATAGATCACTCGTCTACAAAATCACCATCCATCCAATATAAAAATCAAAAAAGTGAGCTTTGAGCAATGGCTTCGGAGCTCACTCAGCTGATCAGTGATCTGAGGAGTGAAGAAGATCTCCTAGAATGCTGGAGACGCCTGGAAGAGCACTTCCATTCAATAGGATTGAAAATGGCTTTGGAGCTCACTCAGCTGATCAGTGATCTGAAGAGTGAAGAAGATATCCTCGAATGCTGGAGACGCCTGGAAGAGCACTTCCATTCAATAGGATTGAAAATGGCTTCGGAGCTCACTCAGCTGATCAGTGATCTGAAGAGTGAAGAAGCCTTTGAGCAATGATTTGCAGCGTTTTTTACCCACCAACATTTTTTTTACCTACCAACTTTTTTTTACCTACCAGCGAGGTACTACCTACCACACCATACTGGCTTCACACCTTCACAATCAAGTTTATTAGAAAGAACTAAACGCTTCACACTCGATTCGAAAAATAGAAAGCTTCATATGGAAATTTGATTACTGGTTACGCAGAAGGCAAAACTGTATACAAATCGAAGAAATGAACAGCGATCGCATTTTAGTCCTATAAAATTTGAACGGAGATTAGACCTCTTTTGCGATTCACACTCATGATTCTGTTTTATCGAAGGAAAACCTTCAAGTACTCGTAGGGACCGAACGGTTTGTCCTACAGAGCTCCGGGTGGTCTCAAAAATTTTTAAAAATGCAATACTATTTAAAATTGGTGAAAAAACGATACCTTTATTTCGAGAGTTTTCGAGCTAGGGCACTCTTGAAAATTTCAACCCTTAATTTTCACCCCTTAGAAGTGACTGACATCAACCAAAAGCTTCGCGGCACAACTAGACCCCAAATGGAGCCCATATACCAAATTTGAACCAAATCGGTCCAGTGTTGCTAAGAAAAGTGCCGCGTACGGCGGACGGACGGAAATTTTTTTATTCGATTTTCGTATTCTACCTTGAAACGTAAAACATCAAATTTTGAGGGGGGTTAAATTTTTTTTTCTTGCTCGATTCCAAAGGCTTATTATTGAAAATAATAAACCAAAATCAGGAGAGAAGGATGAACTGTTTTACAGAATGCCAGCCGAAATAATGCATAATTTACTCCCCAATCGAGAGCAAAAATACTCGATATTTTATGAAATTTACTTTTTAATGAGATTCAAGAGGCCTCAGTTTTCCAAATCGATATGATTTATCCAGTTCATTGTGTAGGTAGTATGTAAAAGTCTGTTTATGGACCGGAATCTGTTTCAACTCTTTGCTCAGAAAGCTTCTCTTCCAGAATCGAATTTGAGCCACCATACTCATCCTTCGGCCAGAGGCCTCCTTTTCAAAAAATTTCCGAAATTGCATTGAGCTCCCGAACATCAAAGAAAACTTTTTCTGAAAAGTTCAGGAACAGCATGAACGAGAAAAAATTCTCCTCCAAAGATTTACCACTATTTTCAATATTTAAAAAATCATAAATATGACGATGCGAAAACGCATCAGTGGCCGGAAATAGGTTAAATATATTTAATTTATTGAAAAATATATTATTAACAAATATTATTAACAAATATTTCATTTATGATGGAAATAATTATTGTACTACGTATTGTAATGTATTGTCTACGAAACCGTCAGCGAATTTTGGGAAAACGTGATACTTTTTAGAGTTTTTGGATTTTCTCATGTTCTATTCTAATATAAAGTTTACACTTTTTTAAATTTTATTTTTGATTTTTTTAAGAGCAGAACAAAACTGTAAAACCTAATTTTTATTCAGTGTAATATTTTGACTATTTATGCTCCTCTTACTATGTTTTATTACTAACGTTCTTATTAACCCAAGAATGATCCCCCATTATTTCGTTTTTCATGAATTTCGTGTCAAAATTAGTCTTATTTTGGAAGAGTCAAAAAAGGATCTGAGACACTTTGGACCCCGCTGTGACTGTTTCAAACGCTAAACTCCTTTGAGGGGTACAGACAGATCAAGTGTATTTTCGATGTATCGCGGTATCAGAAAATTAATTAAGTCAACGTGTTTCCTTGTTTGGCATTATGGTGTACTTTTAGCGCATTGTTTGGGAGTGGTTGCGTCTTCTTACGTACGACTCTGCATTTATTTTAAACTTCAATAATAATTTAAAATTCGTGTGCTATTTTTCAGGAAAAGAATTCGGAGAATTTTGGAAAAAATTTTAGCTTTTTGACCAACTTCAAAACACGCAAAAACAAAAACGCTGCAAATTATTACACAATGGTTAATTATTTTTGATTTTTCTATATAGATCACTCGTCTGCAAAGCCACCAACCATCCAACATGAAGAAAAACATCGATCGCATTTCGGTCAGCTTTAATTTGAAAGGATATTAGGCCTCTTTTGCGATTCACACTCCGTGTTTCTGATTTATCGTACGTCCAAACCTTAAATTCTCGTAGTGAACGAACGGTTTGTCCTACAAAGCTCCTGGTGGTCTCAAAAAATTTTTAAAATTCTATAGAACCTTAAATTGAAGGAAAAACAATACCTTTATATCAAAATTTTTTGAGTTAGGGCGTTTTCAAAATTTCAAAATTCATTTTGGAACCCTTAGAAGTGACCTACATCAACCAAAATCTTCGGGCACACCTAGACTCCAAATGGAGCCTACATACCAAATTTCATCAAAATCGGTCAATGCTAAGTGGCAAAAGTGCCGCGTACGGCGTACGCCAAATTTTTATTCGATTTTTGGATTCTACGTACCTTGAAACTTAAACCATCAAATTTTAAGGGGGTGTTAAAAAAAAAATTTTCTTGGTCGATTCCAAAGGTTCATTATTGAAAATAATAAACCAAAAGGAGGCTGTTTTCAAATCTTTTTTTCAATGTTCTCTCAATTTCATGTATCACGGATTTGAGTTTTTGAACCGAAACATCGAGGATAGAAAAAAAATTAAGAAATAGTCCAAATTGGAAGGTTTGGTCGCTAAATCAGATGCTTCTTTATTATTTTTTTTCAACGATTAAAAATAGTTTTTGATTGATTTTGAATCCAATAATTCAAAATGTAGGCATGTATGACCGAGGTTTCAAATATTGAATAATGTTCAACATATGGTACTCACTATCTGACGGTCCAAGTAGATCTATCGCATTTCCCACTATAGGGTAGCTTTTGGGCCCCGGCCAATGGCTCGCCAAACGGAAGAATCTCCAGTAGAACAACCTGTACGCGATGTAAATCAAAACCGGCGCCACGACGACTAAAGAAAACGCTGACGTTTCCATAACTCCTTCGAAGGGTAAAAACTGCCGGTTGACCCGAGACTGTTGGAAGTAGTCGCTTCAGCACTCGTCCGGTGCCAAGTGCCGAATGAGAGCTGACTGACGCTACGAGAACTCAACATCATCACAAATTAACATTCACTCGTTAAAAAAAGAAAGAAACATCCTTTCGAGATAGAATTGCACTAATACGATAAGTCGCTTACTATGCATCACTCAAACTCTACCCGTCATTGGCCGAAATCAGTTATGTTAATTTACGGCTAATTATGAGAAATCTCAGGCGAGATCTGCAATATTCGAATGATCCAATTGGCGATGTGTCCTCGGTCGAAACACAATCATCGTGTCCTTCGAATGAACTTGAGAGCGCGGAAGATGCTTCGTGCACCGAGGAATATTTTCTCAAGGGCATTCAAACAGAAATTAGGTACATTTTTCGATGTGTACGACCCTACCTCGGTCACGTACAGAATTCCCTATGTTTGCCTATGAAAATATTTGCCTAGGTTTCAAGTCGCGTAACTGTTGAATCATTCGATTTAAATGTCCCTAGAGAGTACGTAAGAGTCAAGTGTGCAAACTTTATATTTTTTAAAAACCAAGAGTAACGTGGACACTTAGAATCTACTGGTTATCTAAATTCATTGATAAGAAACAAGAACAAGTCAAGTTGCTGGTTTAATAAAAATTAAAAACACGATTAAAATTCTATCTGGATGAATCTCGGTTTTTTATAATATTTGGTTGTTTCTTCAGAATTCTTCTTCCGAATAGGTTGCTGTGAAATTCTTCAACAAGTTTTCTGAAACCAACTTCTAACCACCTTCCATATTTGTTTATGTCCTTTGAAGCAGAACAACAATCAACTGAGTATAAACACATTCTTTATGTTTTTTATTATGTTAGAAGAGTATTCAGACGAGACAAGCTTCGTCAACTTTATATGGCACTTGTTCAATCAATCATCCAATACGGCATTGTAGCATGGGGGTGTACATATCCGACGCATTTAGAAAGAATAAATGTTATGCAAAGATATATCTTGAAGGTTATTATGAAAAAACGCTGCTTTACTCTAGCGTAGATCTTTTAAACGAGTTTAAGGTAGGTATTCACCCCCCGCCAACTGTTTTTAAAATCGCTTTTACCAATGTTTCATCGCAACCCAGGTATAGTCCGTGATAGCCATCAGCATGACCATCATACCCGTTTCAGATTGGTTGGGAATGTGGTTACGCCTAAGCATGTGCTTTCACGAACTGCTAGATCCCCACAGTATGTGATGTATATAGTTCATCTTATCTTGAGTTCAACCCTTAAATCCCCAAGTAAACTTACACGCTCTGAATATAGAAAAGAAGTAATTGAGTGGATACTGCAATTAGGAGTTGTGGAAGCAGAGAACATAATTCGTAGTATATATATATATATATATAAACATAGGAGCAATAATGTGATCGATTGAAAGGAAATAACTGTTTTTTGTTTGTTTTTTCTGAATTGTATAATCAAATTTTAGTTTGGCGCGGCTCTTGTGGGGCGCTACAGGCATTTTGCCTTCTGCCTCGCAATAAAGTTGTTTTATTTTCTAAGTGCAAAGGTGTTTGAATTAATTTATATAATGAATTGTACAACTTAAGAAATAAATAAATAAATAAAAAACATACAAATCTGTTTCAGACCATTCTGAATCCGAATTCGCAAAAAAAATCATAGGTTTGTCAGCCTGTAAGCGTGTGTAACGAAATCTTGAGTAGTCTAGTGGGTACCTACTGTACCCTAACACAGTACTTTACCTACTGAATGTATACTCTTGTATCTTCAGTACTCTAGTTCCTTATATAGTCAACAAACTGTGCTGTAGTAATTACTGTTTGACTCGTATGTGTATATAATTCTGCACTACGCCAATTGTCTACCGATTTGCTTGTTTCTTTTGGTTTATTATTTTCAATAATGATTACCATGGGAATTAGTTACCATGGGAAGTTATGGGCTCCATTTGGGGTCTAGTTGTGCCGCGAAGCTTTTGGTTGATGTCAGTCACTTCTGAAGGGTTAGAATTAAGCTTAGAAATTTTCAAAAGTGCCCTAACTCGAAAACTCTCGAAGTAAAGATATCATATTTTCAGTCATTTTAAATAGTATTGAATTTTTAGGATTTTTTGATACCACCCGGAGCCTCTGTAGGACAAACCGTTCACTCCCTACGAGAACGATAAATCGGAAATACGAGTGTAAATCGCAAAAGAGGCCTATTCTCCGTTCAAATTTTAGCTGACCAAAATGCGATCGTTGTTCGTTTTGGTTTATTATTTTCAATATTGAACCTTTGGAATCGACCAAGAAAAACAATTTTTTAACACCCCCTCAGAATTTGATGGTTTACGTTTCAAGGTACGTAGAATCCAAAAATCGAATAAAAATTTGGCCGTCCGTCCGCCGTACGCGGCACTTTTGCCACTTAGCATTGACCGATTTTGATGAAATTTGGTATGAAGGCTCCATTTGGGGTCTAGTTGTGCCCCAAAGATTTTGGTTTATGTAGGTCACTTCTAAGGGTTCAAAAACGAATTTTGAAATTTTGAAAACGCCCTAACTCTATACATTTTGATATACAGGTTTTGTTTTTCCTTCAATTTAAGATTCTATAGAATTTTTAGAATTTTTTGAGACCACGCGGAGCCTTATAGGACAAACCGTTCGCTCCCTACGAGAATTTAAGGGTTTTACGTACGATAAATCAGAAACACGAGTGTGAATCGCAAAAGAGGCCTAATCTCCATTCAAATTAAAGCTGACCGAAATGCGATGTTTTTTCTTCATGTTGGATGGTTGGTGGCTTGGCAGACGAGTGATCTACTGACCTGCAGTGTTGTCAGGGGGGAGGGGAGGACAGTGTGCTTTTCCACTCATTAATGTCAACATCAATAATGTCAAATACGTAAACAACTCTCTCTCTGCGCGTCAACAACTTGTAATAGCCATAACTCCTTCATTTTCCATCCGAATTCGATACAATTTTCGGGGATTTTAACACAGAATGTGTTTTTGCGATGACCTAACGAAAAAAAATCGTCGCGAAAAAGCGACAGAAAAAACCGTTACGCGCCTTTTATAATGATTTTCACGTGCAACCAAGCCGTTGGTAAGGAAATAGAACTCCCGCAGTGTTCATTGCACAGAAATTGTTCACCATTCGTTGGAAAGCTCTCAATTTATATAGTATTTTTCTTGTAGTTACATATTTATTTATATAACATTTATAGGGTTTTAGACCAAATTAAATGTCTAACAATTATTTATTTTATTATTGCCAAAGACTCCACATTTATTATTGTTGTTTTTTATTTAACGGATGACTAGCATCGCAAAAACACATTCTGTGTTCCTATGATTTCATACAGAGTATGGAAAAAGAAATAAACCGGGGGGTGCAGGGGGGCGGAGCCCCCCGCCGAGGCGCAAAGCGCCGAGTTTTTTTCAGCGTTTCTTCGTACTTTTTCAGCGTACTCAGTTTTGCGTCCTTAGTAGGGATGGGTATCGATACTCGATATTTTAAAATATCGATACTTTTGCACCGATACTCGATATTTTAGTATCGATACTGCACTATCCGATATTTTTGGATATCGATACTTTGGATCCGATATTTCTAAATATCGAATATCGATACATTTCTTGCGGAAAATTCAACAGAATGGCTAAAAAATGAAGAAGGTAGAGAGGCTTTCAGGTCATTACTCTTTGGTTGCACAAATACCGTCAATATCATGGAGAAAATCACTCTGCTTGGACTCTTGATTGTGAAAAATGAATAAACATTGTTGAAAAAATTATTTTTCTTTGGAAAATTGGATAGTATTGATAGTTTGTGACACTAAAGTATCAATACTCGATATTCCAAAATATCGATACTTATGCCCAACAATACTTGAGATATCGATATTCGGATAAAATACAGTATCGATACAAAATATCGATACTTTTGCAACGATACCCATCCTTAGTCCTTAGCAACCAGTAATCAAATTTCCTAACAATGAGGGCAATCTCAACTCCCTGTTCTTCGAACTGTGTGAAGCGTTTATTTATTCCAAATAAACTTGATTGTGAAGTAGGTATGTGGTAGGTAGGTAGTATCTATGGTTGGTAGATGGTGATAATGGCAAAGCCGTGTTCTTTACAGACGAGTGATCTATATAGAAAAATAATATACCTTTGTGTAATCATTTGCAGGTTTTTTTAATTTACATTACCTCGAATGATTGTTTTATTAAATAATGCATTTTTTATATTCAAGAAGTTGGCATTTTTATATCAGACTATCATTCAATATTGTTGGTTCTACGTGGTTTGGTTCCTCTTTTCACTCATGAAACTTCGCCTTTTCAAACCGTTTGAACCCGACGAATTCCCTTCTCACCACCTCATCCATCATTCGGATCCGCTAATAACGGGAAAAGAGGAATATTTTCCAATATCGCTCTACTTCACGTGGAGCCCCGAAAGGATCCCAAATGTACCCCCGTACGTCGTGTGATATGTCCATCCACCATCCAGGTAAGGGGAAGGCAACGCTCCCTGCTCATCCCCTTCTCCTACCAGAAGCCATCGGGAAGAAACTTGGAATTGGAAATATCGGGGATTCCTGAATGTTGCGGGGGAAAAGGAAAGGGGATTCGTACGTGTCCTTCGTGGGTACCACGACGTCTACTCACCCCCGGTTTTTTTTTTTTTTTTTTTTTTTGCATTTTTCCTCACCACACCGACCACTTTCCTGTCCTATTTCCCCCCATCCTGGACCGGGTTCTGGAAGGCACCTTCTTCCCGAATCACTTTCCTCTACCCCTTTTTTTCTTCTTCCAGGATCCCCTTTGGCTAGGGTGGTCACGTCCAATCTACGTGCTTCTGTTCTCACCGGTCGATGAGTCTGCTTTCCAACGTCAACCATATTACCGGAAGAGGACCGGGAGATACAGCAATCATTGTAGTTGCTACATCGTTTATTGCATTCCCTACGCCAGAAAAAACGAACTGGGGCCTTTGTTGTGCAAAGTTTCTAGTAGCCTACATAATCGTACGTTCTGGTGAGCAGTGGGTAAGATGAACTGGTCCAAGAAGTGCTAGCTACTCCAACTGGAGAGGCAAAAGAACTCTTCACTTTCCACTTTGTTAGTCTTCATTTCAGTGAATACAAGTGGCCTGAAAGCCTACCCGTAAGTAGCATTACAGCTGAATCAATAACTACAGTGTACGGATCAGTCGTATTGGCGCTCTCTTGTGAATCACAACACACCACCACATTTCGTCATCCATCAAATGGTATGGTTTTTTTTTTTTTTTTCGGCAGGCAGGTGAGAAAATCTTTAAGATCCACAGGTGGAGTTGGATCTCGTAAGATACCTTGAAGGATCCGCGACTTCAAGGTTATGTGGGATTCAAACCCACTAAAAAAACAACTCCTTTTCTCCCACGTTGGAAGCTCAGCCTGGAACTGTTCAACACATTACTTCAGGCTGAGTCCTGGGACACTTCATTAGTTCTGGATGGCGGGTCGGACCAGGTGTTCCCTTCTCTGTCTCTCTCGTTCTAACAATGTCTTCCTTGTCAGGATACTCTCTACGTACGCTGCCACAAGACTCCAGCTCCTCTCACCTTCCAGCATCTTGCTGACGACAGCTTCTGGTGTTGAAATTTGGGGAGTTAATCCCAGCTCTGACAGCAGCTGGCTTCTTTCAGCCGCCCATTTGGTGCATTTGAAAAAAGGTGTGTAGCGCATCATCATCTTCTCTCTTCTGACAGTGCGGACATGTTGGGACAGTTACCTTTCCCATTTTATGTAGATAGGCATAAAACAGTCCATGTCCTGTGAAGAATTGTGTGAGGAAAAAGTTTAATTCTCCATGCTTCCTGTCCGTCCATATCTGGATGTTTGGCACTAGCCTTGCGGTCCACCGTCCTCTATATTCTCTTGTCCATATTTCTTGCCAGCTTACCATCGTGCAATCTCTTTCTTCCTTGGCTATGCGGGACCTGTCTCCTTCATCCCTTCTGTCGAAAATTCTTTTTCGCTCTGAAGCCATCAGCTGGATCGGTATGACACTGGTAAGCACAAAGATAGCGGGTTCTGACACTGTTCGGTAAGCACAGGCGATTCGTAGAGCTCCTCTTCGCTGCACAGCTATCAGTCTCTGTCGGAGATACGCCACGCTCAGTGCATCCGCCCACACCTCCGCTCCATACAAGAGAATTGACTCCACCACTGTCATCATCATCAAATGGTATGGTGGAAGTATGGAGCTGCAGTCTCAAAGCGGCTTTTGATGTCATGATACTGAGCTCTGGGTAAGACATCCTTCTAGCCATTCTGCGTTCTACAGCTACAAGTGTTTATGGGGCGACACTCAAGTTTCCTGAATAGTTGATACAGTTTCTTCCAACCCACGTGGGTGATCAAATCTGGTTGCAAATCTGGCTCAAAACATGGAATTGTTAATTTCGGTACCGCAGCTTCTCATGGTTCGTAGCACAATTATTGCCCATAAAGACCTTTGTTGCTTCCACTACTCATGTATTTGTACGCCATGTTCGGCACCCGCTTCAACCTCCAGCCCATGCCTAGTTCCAGATCTGTCAAAAGCATTTCTAGACCTTATACGTCTGAACACGAGACACCAATTTTCTTAGTTACATTATAAAATTTATAAAATTAATATCAAGGTAGATCACCACTAAACTTCCAATATAATCTATAAGTATATACGTGCATAATTTTAGAATGAATGATGAACCAGTTGCCGTGAGATCACCGAAGTTAAGGCCAGTCGTTCCGGGAGAGATTATATGGATTGGTGACCGCTCGAGGGCAGTATCGCAGGTCTTGATAATTTTTCCGTTGATGGGTGAATGGAGTGACCATGTTTTCGATGTAGTTTTTGGAGTCTAATATTCAATTTATTATTGTCGTTTGGTACATGTTTCGGCAAATACAACGTCGCCTTCATCAGCCTAAAAAATTATTTATAATGAAATTAAATAAGTTATAAACTACAACTAGGTACTTAAATTTAAAAGAACAAAAAATATATAATACATGTAATGTAAGTATATACTCAATGTAGATTTTTATTCTACTGCATAGCAGCTTTGTCAATTTTTTATTACTCTTTGCTCAACAGACCTCAATGAAACGGTTTGGGGATCATCCCTTGTGCTGTTGCTTTTTTTCTTTTCATTGTTCGTTATAGAGCATACCGTTAATTTGTTAAATTTTTCTGATCCGTAACCCTACAACAATTTTATATTTCATATTTATCAAAAAATAGTTGATGCTAATAATCATTTCATTGTATTTATCATCATGAAATTAATGCCTACTACCTAATGAAGAATGATATTCGACATTATCTCCCTCTCTCTTCATTCCTTCACAGGCTGAACCTTCGAAGAAATGTATCCGAGGTAACTACTAACAGCTGAAATTATAGTTTAAAAATATAGATGCATTTATGTGAGGAACTTACTTAATGGTTTTGCTTACAATTAAGTTGATTGAAATTGCTACTTACTTGATGCAATTTTTTAGGTTTTCCAACTTAATTTTTCAAATTTTGCACTGTGATTAACTTTGTGGCGTTGAGCGAATGAAATTACATGAGACCTAACTGTTATCATTCTAATCAAACCCATCTTATTTGACTGGATAATTGGCGTGGCTCGCTCCATAACAGACATTTGCTTTGTTGTTCATGAACATAATTTTCTTAATGATCAATAGATATTCAAATCACTATTTGAAAATAGAGGGTAGAAGCTCTCACTGAGCGAGTAAAAATCTGTCTTTATGTTGAGAGAACTGCTGCCAGCTTTAGTAGTTTATAACTTATTTAATTTGATTATAAATAATTTTTTAGGCTGATGAAGGCGACGTTGTATTTGCCAAAACATGTACCAAACGACAATGACAATTTTTCGGGTTGTGCCGTTGTGAACATGGGCAATAGGTAGCCATGAGCGAAATAATCGGAACCAATTCTGATCGTTCCTTTGAAAGTCAGTCAATTTACTTTACTTTTTTACTTTTTACATCATAAGACCTTCATATCAAAATTTAAGAGTGATTCCTATTAGGAACGATACTATTAATTTACTCAGAATAGTTCAAGCTGCGAAATAAACCATCAAAAAACCTCCCCGCAAGTTTCGATTGTGTTAATGCAAAACCCTGTCCCAGTCCCATTGCTTCTCTGATTACAATTGCAAAACTTTCCTTCGATCTCCCTTTACATTCAATTCGAGGCCTCAAGTCCTATTTTAGGCAAAAGGGAGCCTGAAACCCCATTTTCTTATCTCACCCACATTAAAGCGGCCTTCCCAGCGATTCGAACCCCCTCATAGATTCATCAAAACCTGTGACAACGCTTCCCCTTTGCGATCTGCCATCGCGTGTCTGTTCGGACTCATGACTTGCTAAAATGTCCGCTCCGTTCCCTTTCATCCCGAAATGATCGTTCAGAAGACATTACTTCGGCGAGAAACCATAATTCATCGGTTTTATCCCGGGTTATTGCATGTTATTCCGTGGGAGTTTTCGGGTTTAATTGCGGGAAATTAGAGGGCACCACCGCAGCATGAGCTTCGCTCGATAAGATCTCAAGATCGTCGTAAATTTTGTTGCCCTCGACAATTGAGTTTCACTTGCCATTCGTGCAGTGGCAGGTAAATTGACAAATGACAACGTGCTGCAAGAAAATTCCCTCTATTTCTTCAGTATTAGATACAACGTCATGACCTGCATCCTTTCAATTACTGAGATCAGATTAAGAAGTATCAAGAATATACGAATTGCATAGAATTACCTAAACGTGCCATTACATTCGTTCCATTTTTCCGCTCTTTTTTCTACTTTCGCTTTCTTTTTTAGTTGGATGCCATACTTAATATGGAAGAATGTATTTCATAAGTCCTCTGATGAAGCATGGCTTGGAGTGCAGCTTTTCTGGTGATGGAAAGCGAGATAGCAGATTTACTGCAAATCTTGATATTCGAAATTTCAAAAATATTGGGTCTCTGAGAAAGCAAAACGGGAATATCTATTTTTAAATCCGAATAATCCTGAAATATTAATCATATCAAACTGATTAAATACCAGTTCGTTTGTTAAAAATTTTGATACATATCTACTCGGACGTTGTTATTATAAAAATAAAAAACCATACATTCAACATTTTCTACTGCGTTTGTGATTTAAAATTTTTTGTATTTTTCACGACTTTTCGAGATTATAAACCAACCAGAAATCCATTAATTTGGTCCTTTAAAACAATAATATTACGCTTCAATTGAGGTTTTGGGATTTTTCGATTATTTTTCAACGTTCAACATAACAAAAGAAGAGTTTTTCTGAGTTGTTCAATCCTCTGGCCCAATTACTGAATTTCGCCATTAATTCAACTTCTTAAAATCATAAACATTTCTCTCGAATTGAATTTTCAGGAATTTTTTGAATTATTCAGGAATTTTATCGAATTGAACTCGGAAATTTTTCAATTTTTTTTCTGTTGGGCAGCCTAGAGAACAGTAAATTCATGACTTCTCAGATCATGATTATTTTTTATTTTATAAATCACCACCGACCTATTTTTTCAATGTTTTTACAGTATTTTCCAAGTTTGGTTGACTTTGCCCTTGTGTAGACTGTATAAATAAAAACAATCACTTATCATTAAAACCAATCAGTCATTCGAACAAAATCTTCTTATAACTAGCAAGTTTTTCATATTGGAGCTATAGAAAGATGGGGAAACGTTATAAAACAAATCGATTGAAACATAAAGAATCGATATTCCAAAATAATAATTTTTGAATAAAATTGAACCTAAAAACTTCGATTAACGAAAAAACCTCCTATTCGTTTTCTCTAAAATTGATTTAATTCTTCAAAATTTAACCTAAAACTTTGTTTCACAAACAATTTAAGAACTCGGCCAAACAAGGGTATAAGCATTTTTTTGGGGGTTTTGAAATGTTGGAATCAACAACGACAGGTAGGCAAATTTCTGAACACTCCAAAGGCGATTCGTGAACTCTCCAAACACTCTGAGGAGATTTTAATGTTGGAAAACTGTTTTAGACTACTCCATTTACATCTCCATTTCAACGTGTTTCTCTCACTCTCTCTTGATATTAATAGTCATTGTTTTCATTGTTCACTTACCCACAATAACCAGCGATATCATTATTCACGATAATGGCATTGATCGTATTAACAAATCAAATTAGCGTACTCTCAACAGAATAGGCTATTTATTAATCATTGAGTCAAGTGGTTGAAAGTATACTAATAAGGAAAATGTACTGTTCTGGGAAACCGTAACTATAACGCTGTAAATCATCACAAGTTGTAAGTTGTTGTCCACAGGTAGATAATATGAAATATCTAGAGAGAAAACGATTACTTAGATGCCTGACAAACATTTCACCAATGTTCCATAACCTAAATACCTACTTCAATTCTTGATATTTTGAAATCAATTTTTAGAAAAAATCGGAGACTTTTTGAGAAAAAAAACCATGGAATTTTTTTCATTAAGTATATTGACATTTGTAATTTTGAATGCGACGAAATTCGTTGGCGACCAGTCTTCCAAAATCCAAGGGAAATTACTACTAGCCATCAATACCTCCGCTCTAACCTCAAATAATCGCATATAATTTACATTGAGAAGTTCAAAGGAGCTCAACATCTTATTTTTCATTCAAGCAAAAGTCTCGTATTATAATGGGAAAGCTTGGGATTACGGGTGTGTGGAAGAACCCAACGACAGGGTTGAAAAGCGCAATACAGCACCGCTGGCAGAGGTGATTTGTGACTTTATGGTAATATCCGACCATCTTCCACCGAGCGTTTTTCTTTTGTTCGCCGCAATGGATCAATAAAATGGGAGAAAAAAAAGAGGAGAAGAATCAGTCGTTCTTAGTCGTCCTTGCCGCTCTAATTCGTCATTTTTACATCTCGGAGAGAAAATTTTTCATCATCGCTGCAGCACTATAAAATGAATGAGTTCACCAAAGTGAAGAAAGATCAATGTGCACGAAACCTTGAAATTGTTCATTTAAAAAACTAGCCCCATATGCAAGTCAACACTAAGTCCCATCTGCAAGCAAATTTTCAGAGACCAACTCAATTATTGTGAGCGATTTCTGATGCATTAGAATTTCGTGTAAAAAATTAGGAGGTTTTTTAGACTGCTATTAAGCCAGGGACGATAAATTTCAGAGGGGACTACCTACACCCCTACCCGCACAATCCCTGGGAGTTTCATCAAAATCGAACAGTAACTTTGTACATATTACAAAGATATGAAACCGACCGAGAGATAGACAACAACCGAAGCAACTTTGTTACTTGGAGACAGTAAGACAATCGACAACTATTTAGTGAGACAACCGACAGTATGACCGACAAAAGACTGTCAGTAAAAAGACCGACAACCGACAGTAAGACAGACAACAACCGAAGTAACTTTGTTACTTAGAGACAGTAAGACAATCGACAACTATTTAGTGAGACAACCGACAGTATGACCGACAAAAAACTGTCAGTAAAAAGATCGACAACCGACAGTAAGACAACCGACTGAGAAACAGACAGACAACAACCGAAGTAACTTTGTTACTTATTACAAAGATATGAAATCCACAAGAACTGACAACTATTTAGTGAGACAACCGACAGTCAGACAGACAATTATCAGTAAAAGACTGTCAGTAAAAAGACCGACAACCGACTGAGAGACAGATATACAGAAACAGACAACAACCGAAGTAACTTTGTAACTTATAGACAGACAACGACCGAAGTAACTTTGTACAGATTACAAAGATATGGAATCGACTGAGAGATAGACAACAACCAAAGTTGTTCAAAAAGGTCTACTACTTGAAACGCAATTAGTAACTTTGATTTTGGAAGATGTTTTGTTTTAATTATTTTATTTTTATATTTTTATTTTTAAATTTTTGAAAAGTAAAATAAAAGCTACCGAGTAGACTACCGACTACTCGACGAAATTGTCAGTTTGTGCGAGTTAGGCTCTACTTGAGCCCCAATGACTTTCATCGCATCAAACATAAAATTACTTCAAACATACATTTATTTATAAGGAATAAATTAAATGAAATACTTTTAATTTTCAAAGCACGATTAACGGGCATATCTTTTGATATTATTAACAATATGTCACAATTTTTTTTTCCAGTGTTTCTTGGGTTATATAATTATTGCCTAAAACAATTCATAAACATAAGTACTTGATTTTTTTCAATTAGGTAAACTTTAGGAATTGTTTTCGAAGTTTTTCTATTCTGAAAGGAATCTTCATTGAAATGTTGAACCCTTGCGAAAACTCACCAATTTCCTAGTAAATTCGAATCTGACACAGCAGTAAGTGATTTAAAAACAATTAAAATTGAAATCTAATTTTTGAACCCCTTTTTTCTCCAACCAATTTTTAATGAAAATTTTATTGCAATCGGTATTTGTTTACCAACTTGTTTAAATCGTGGCATACATGGCGCACCACCAGGGCAGACGTTATATTATTTTTATTTCCTCAAGCAACCTGTGGTTGCGGTCTCTTCAAGAAAATAACTTCAACTCGGGTCTGGGAAATAATGTAGGTACCTGCAGATAAGAACAAAACAGCGAGGTTTATTCTCAAATTTTTTCTTTGTTATTTTCCTTACAAGTCCTTTCTGTCGTGAGATCCTTAATAATCTTTCTCTCCATTGGCTTTTGTGTTGTCATCCCCCTCCCCCTCCTCTCGTAACCTCTTCCCACAAAGAAGGAATATGGGAGTTCTTTTGTCCGTGAAAAAGGAGCAGACGCGAAACCGTCCTCAAAGTTAAAAGATTTTCCAGTTTTTCTGTTAAGAAAACGTCTCTTCTCCTCCTCTCCTGCGGTCGAGAGTGGGGGAAAGTGCTCAAGAAAACTTATGGAAAATGATTATTACGTGACCCAAACTCCGGTGCCATCTTTAATTCAAGTACCCCCTCCCCTTCCCTTGACATTGCGTTTCCTTGGGGTTTCAAATTCTTGAGTTTTCAACAGCTTTTAATTACAGTGTTCTCCCCGCTCCCGACTAAAAGTCCTTAAAACCTTGGAGTTATATTTTTCATCAAAGGATTCCCCTCCTCGTTATTCGTTCCTGCCTTTAAAAACTGGACCTTAGTGGGTAACTTTTCTTATTTGAATGGCCACAGTCGAAATTAAATTTTCTCTTCGAGCATTGAATGCGCGTTGTTATTAAAATATATTGTACTTGCCTTTTGCACGGTTTTTTTCATTATTTTTCTTAATCAGACTCTTTTATTCGCTCAAAAATTCGATCTTTTCCGTATCAAGGTATAATCCGAAAATCAATCTGTTGAATGGAATTTTTTCGGACGTCAAAACGTTAATAATTCAAATCAATTTATAGTATAAATTGATACATTATAAGGAGTTTTCGTATATCTGTTATACGAAAAGTTAGCAGTGATTTTAAAACATACCTTTTTTGACATTTTATGTCTTTACTATGACACACAAATGAAAAATCGTCACGCGGGGATCGTCACGCGGGGAGCGTTACGAGGGGAGCGTTACGCGGAAATTTCTGATGATTTTCACGTACAACCAATCGTTCCTAGGGAAAACTAACTTCCTCATTTTCCACCCCACAAAAATCGTTCACCACTCATTGGAAAGCTCTCAATTTATTAAACATAAGACATAAAATGTCTCTCGTGGTTGCGTACTTGTACGAAAGCTGTATCCACCGTTTGTGTTTTCTAATATCACCCTCCTTTTTGAAATTTTGACCCCTTAGAGTTGTCCAAATTTGTTTTGATTTGTACCATATTTTCATAGTATGTTAACGAGTTTTTTGATCAAAAATCACTGTTTTAGCTATGAAATTTCATACTCATTTACTTTTGAGTTGAATGGGACCTTTTTTCATTTTTATTTACCTGTTATTTATCATTGGAATTGAACAAGAAAAAAATTTTAAAAACCCATGACAAAATGTGATGGTTTTTGTACTTGTACTTTGGTACTTGGAATCCAAAATTGTACAAAAATTTCTATTCGTTCTTTTCATGGATTAATTTTAATAACATTTGAAGTAAGAGTCAATTTGGGGTTTAGTTGTTCTTCTATTTTGCTTATTGTCTGTCACTTTCTAAGAGGTGAAATGCGGGGGTTGAAATTTCCAAAACGCCCAAGGTCGATAACGTTTAATGTATAAATATTGTATATTTCATAAATTTAAGATAGTGTTCAATGAGACCAAAACGTTGTTTGTAAGAGTAATCGAAATTACACATGGCTGCCTGCGAGACTAACCATTTTCGTTAGAAGATTCTAATGCACATTTCTCTCCCTAGAATGTGGTAGGTACTTAAAACTAGGCCGTTGGACGAATGATAAATCAGAAACGTGAAATCTGTGAATCGGAAGTACATGAATTTTCACCGACGGAAGTGAGTTCAACTCTGACCGATAAACGTGATATTTTTTGTTTCCTCGAATACATTTTCATCACACTCACGACATTCAGTTGTGCTTCCTTAGCAACCAAGAAACTAATTTTTTAAGGAAGGAGGGAACCCACAATTTTGGATAAGGGCTGGTAGGTAGGTACTTTCTTGATAATTTATTGTTTTTTCTTAATTTATTTTCTAGAATAAAACTTTTTTTAAATTAGAACCTGGCAAAATAATATTGTTGGTAGGTACTAGTATTACCGCACCTACAGCCGTGTTCTTCGCAGACTGGTGATCTTTGCGGAAAAATAATAAACCGTTGTGTAATTGTAGTTATAATTCTACAATCCTACAATGCAAAGCCTACAAACAATATAAAACCGTTTTAGTAATTAATTGATTGATTGGCACATCTCAACTGAATCGCTGAAAACTTTGAAGAATTAACTATGGGTCGTATTGGTTGGTCGTATGGCTGACACAGAATAATACGTACTGTACCAAAGATACAGCCCCCATAATGAAACATGATGTTCACAATTATTGTGAATGGAAAACAAACAACCTTATCGACAACAATTGTCGATAGAGTACAAACAAACTTGATCCCTTTCACCTCGTAGGCCCTCCCTTTCCAATCCTTTCACTTCCCCTTCACCATGACGTCATAAATAGGATCTGTAGACGGCCAGACGATGTTCTCACAGATTTTTAAAAAAGATTTTTAAAAAATTGTTAATAGGTGCTCATTTTGAGAAAAAAAAACTGTTGTTGTCATCCCAAATGCAGAAAATTTATTTCCCAGTGCACAAAATGAGTTAAAACAGCCCAGAACAGCAGGTTTATATCCGTGAGAACAATCACTAATAGAGAAGAAAGGATCATCAACTTATCTGCGAATTATAATCGTTGCAATAAGTTTTTTGCTTCTCCCATAAAATTTGATACGGCCCCTTTTCAAAATGGTCGATTTACACGGTCATGTTGATATTTATCTTAGTCGAGAGGTGTCGTCAAATTAGGCGTCAAATGAAAAACATGAACTTGAATGAGGAGAGGGTTACTTCAAATTGTCCTAAGCAGCTCTTGGTGCTACTAGCCGACCAGGAAAATTGAACGGTTGAGGAACATAACTTCTCCGTTCCTTCCAGATCAATATGGACGTCGTAAATCACAAAAGCGTTGGTCTACTACCTCGTAACTGTGTTTGATCGTTTGGTATGTAAATTAGCTTCATCGAGAGGGTCGAAGATGTTAGCTGAGAGCTAAACAAGAAGGCTTAGGTTCGACCAATTGCACTTCCATGCGTTCAGGTCATCCCATCTAATATGACATTTGTATTCCCATTTAGTGGTCACGGAAGTTCAATTTTAGGCACTTTTGTTTCATCAAACTTGAAAAAGGGGACATTTTTACACCAAATTGTCCAAATTTCTTCTCACACTTCGCGTTTCAGAGCTTTTTGAACCATTTTGGTTCCTTTTCCGTCTGTTGTCACTCCTTATCCCTATCAACACCGAAATCAAAGTCCGATTTTAATGACATTTTCAGGTTTGATGTAACTTAGCGTATAGACTGTCCCCTACAAATTTCAGTAACATTGAGGGGAAATATCGGACACTTTATCGTGCTTAATAATGCAATCCTACCTGTTTTTTACGTCAACTAATTCTATACGTCCATGGTGTTCTCTGAGGAGGAAAGCCCACCTACTTGGCAGACTCATTAAAGAAGTGAATGAATACAATTTTCCCTTCATTCGGTAGTGAAGAAGCAAAACTTGTTGAAACTTTTAAAAAAAATTTCGTTTTACCAAGAAACATATCATGTGAATAAAATTTTCTAATCATAAAATTTTACGTAAAATCTGATTTTTTTGCAATTTTCTGTGAAATATATCGAGGCTCCAATTCATACTAAGGTATTTCGCTATGTTCACGTTTTGAGCATCAACCCACGCAAAAAATATTCCCTTTCTCTCCAGAAATATCAGAGTTCGAAATTGCATGATTTTCTAATAATACCGGAGTTGGATACACACCGTTATACAGTCCGTATCAGATGAATTTTTAATTGGTTTACCTCCAGCGCTGAGAATGGATTCGAATATGACGATTTGTTACTCGAACTACTTAATTTGTGATATTTCCGTTTATTTGAGTATTTCGGAATTGAAATACCTCGGAGGTTTTATTTTCCATTGATCAAAAATTTATTGTTTCAAACCTACAATAGTATCTAACAGGTGCAACGGACGCAACTAGGAAACGTGTTTGTTCGCTATAAAAACCAATACTCGTCGTATATTTTTGTTGAATTTCAATTTGTTTTTTTAATTAACAAAGATGAGTGACCATTCGAGTTCATCTGATTTGGAGAGCTTCTCTAATCCAAGGAATCAATACGACAAATCCATTCAAGATAGGAGGTATGATTTTTTATCTTATGCATGATAATCCTGGGATCATCAACTTCAATGATTCAATTTATACATCATGATTTAACATAAATTTGTTGTTAACCAAACATTCAAATAAGGCTCCGGAATGATGAGTTTTGACAAGGTTTCAAGATATGCGCTACAAAAACCGAAATACATCCCCTTCATTTCGAAAAAATGAATTTGGAGCAGATCAGAAAATTATGATTTTTAATTCCTAAAAATATTTAATCATTAATTCAGTTACTTATTTACTTTTCCGTCTCAAAGTTTACCAATTTTGAGTCGCATCATAGCTAACTCGTTTTCTCCAAATTAGGGGAAACATTCAACTTGAATTATTCATGTTCACTATTCAGGTTCGAAACGAGTCTTAACTTATAAACGACAATTTTGGAGTTGGCTCGTCGCTGCAAGATTTTTTATTGCCCGAAGTACAAGTGAAAAAATGCAAAAACGTGGATCAAGATTAACACCAATATTGTACCATTGTTCATTAAAATGGTTGGATAATAAAAGTTCCCTAATTTGGGGATTGCCGTAGCAAAAAAAACCAACATACTTTAATGTTACTCAGCGTCATGTGATAGCAGATCAAGATTAGAGAAACATCAAACATATTCATTGAAACTTGAAAAATTGCACCTTTTGTATTAATTATACGGTAACCTTTCAAAAATTGAATTTCAAAAATTCAATTCACTCCTAACTGAGTAGTTTACCTATTCCAAACTTGCTATTCAACCTACCCAAATTATCTTTTTTTTTATATAGAGTAGGAGGTCTTAGATGAGTTGATATACTAACTCCTTCCACTGCGACCAACAAGATCTATTGAGGAGTGCCTCCAGGCTATGTTAGCCCACTAAGAAGGGTTTACTGAACACCCCTTCTCCCCACTTTTTGGCAAAGCAGAGAAGATCGGTGTATGCCACCTTAGATGGTGTCAGGAGCTAAGACATCACTTCCGAGGATTGTGTATCTAGCTCGACCCAGTGCTTCACAGTGGCACATGATGTGTTCGGCATCTTCCGTTTCCATGTCGCAGAAGCGGCAGATGTCCGTTGTTAAATTGCCAATCTTCTTCAGGTGATAGCGAAGTGGGCAGTGACCTGTTAGCAGACCCACAAGAATTCTGACGTCCTTCTTAGGCATAGCTATAAGTTCTTAAGCCCGTTTCTTAGAGAACATCACAAATAGTTTTGCCTGTCTAAGGCCTGGGAGGTTCTGCCAGTATTCTACTCGCTCATTTCTTTCCCAGTTGTACCCAAATTACCTTGGTATCTAACAAATATTGATTGATGTATCCTAAAAAAACTGGTCCAAAATGGTGGCTGCTCTTATGTGGTAAACAGGCTTAAAATCGAAATAGAAACGTAATGTTTACAGGATAGTTATTTGACTTTACCCCTTGAAGAGAAACTGCTCTGATCCAAGAAGCCATAATTTTCAGAATACTTTCCCACTTGGTTTTACCTGGTCGAATGAGGACACATTCGGAGTAATTTCCCCGCAACCGCTGTGTTCCAATTGAGAAACTGCCATTCCTGGTTATCCCCGTTTTGAGGAAAGATTGACAAATCAAACGATAATTGATAGTTCACTATTAGGGAGCTAGGGAGCAGTAGGAGGCTGAGCTTTCTTCTCGTTTCAGTACTTAGCTGAACTTCCTAAGTGAATAAGAGCTGAATTTCGTTTTGAAGTTCCTTCCGTAGCATTTTATCTCTTTTTAGAATATATGATCCAGATTAGACAACCGAACTTAGCCCGTAGTAATGTGAAAAATAGTTCCAGGCTGAGCTCCAACGTGGGAAAGGAAGTGTGGTTTTAGTGCTGTCGAATCCCACATATCTTACAGTCTCCTACTGCTGATATCTTACAAAGATCACAAACACTATAACTGATTTTCCACATTTTCCGTACGAAATCATCCCTCTCTGTCTAGAAAATAACACTCTTTATTACAAACAATTGTTATACCTACAGGGTTAGATTTGCCGAAGAACCAAGTTTCTCCAAATCGTATCGCTCTCCAATCCGTCGCAGATATTTTAACCGGAATCGAACTAAAACCTACCCAAGACGAACTATGGGAAGTATTCATAATTTCCATGCCAGCAAATCCATGTTCATCTACAACATAAGTCGTTGTAAGTATCTTTATGTATAGACCAATGCGATCGGGATGGAGGAAAAACCCAAAATACACTTCTTTTGTCATGCTCCGGGCTGATTTAATGCTTTCATCTTGGTCAAAGAAGATTCTTGATGAGAAGATTCAGTAGCTCCTCCTGACAGTATAGCTTGACGAAAGAGGGAATTATTTTGTTGGACACATATCCCGACCGCATTGATGTAAGCACTGTTGTATGTTTTTAGATTATCTTGGTACTAACGCCAAGGAAAAAGAACATCCCAACCACTTCTGTCCAGCACGTACCGCATAATGTCACACCTAATCATTGACGTCTCTGATTTGTCTCACTAACGATAATGAATTATTTTCAACCAATCAAGTAACGCGTCACGTCTCTGATAAGTCATGAGATGGAGAGACTTCTGGGTAAGAAGTCACTCAATTTTGTAAAGTCTAAGACATATTTTATTAGAGACACACATGAGGTTGGTTTCTGCTGTGGCTCGTATGGTATCCCAAATCCAAAAGCTATTCAAGCAATTTCTTTCATCTGCAGTGCATTAAGCCAAAATCCTCTTCAGACTGTTATAAAACTAAGAAACTATTAAAAACTCACGAATAGAACTGACTCGCCTTAGTCAGGAAGATTTGTATGAAGTTTTTGGATGTGCGGTTCAGCTTCAATACCGGAGTAAATTCTTTTTTTTTCAACAGATGTCGATATCAAGAATCTGGAAAACTTATTCAGACGAGCTGGCACAGTGGCGTTCTTCTCCGTTCACCTAGACAGGAAAGGGAGGGTTATTGGAACTGGAGAAATTCGATACGAAGAAAAACGCAGCGTTTTCAATGCGCTCGCTACACTTCAAGGGATGGTCGTCGACGGGCGGAAATTGGACATCAGAGCTTTAGGTTCAAAAAGGGATAAATGGTAGCAGAAGATAACTAGCGGAAAATAATTTAATTAATACAAACCGTACTAAACAGGACTTCCGGCTCTATTAATCTCCATTTCTTATCAGGTTATATCCTTCATCGTGGAATTGGTCGACCTTAGAGACATTCATAATATGAATGTCTCTAAGGACGACCAATTTCTCGATGAATTTCACAATTTCACCTATAAAGGGTGTCCCATATGTTATCCACCAAACTTTGGGAGTCGATTCTACAACCAATTTGCAACAAAAAATGTCGCAAGCAATTTTTTAACCCCCTTAAAATCCGACTTTTTTTACTTTTAAGATTTTTTTCGTGTTTTCGACCTTACACCTTTAAAACGGTCATAACTCCCTTAAATTGACTCAAAAATTAAAAATAAGGATACCTTTGGAAAGAACGTAAAATTTCTCAATAGATGAGCCGTAGACAAATTGAGAAAAACTGACCTAAAATTTGTCAATATCTGTTTTTTTTTTTCAAAAATTTTGATGATTTTTCCCCATGGAAACAAGGTATTTGCCAGAGAGGCTCGAAAGTTTAAAAACTTTTCCATTTCATCAGCTTTTCAACGGTCACCCAATTTTTAGTTTCACTTTGGACTTAGAGGGAGAAAATGGTGTTTCAATTCGAAAAAACGTGCATTTTTTTTTCAACGAAATTTACGGTTGGACGGGAGGAATCTGGGGTCTGCTCTGCCGGGGCTCCTCCCAAGCACCACGTCCCCACGTCAAACCGTCGATTTCGTTGAAAAAAATACACGTTTTTTCGAATTGAAACACTATTTTCTCCCTCAAATTCCACAGTAAAACTAAAAATTGGGTGACCGTTAGAAAGCTGATGAAATGTAGCCGTTTTTGAGCTTTTGAGCCCCCCTGGCAAATACCTTGTTTCAATGAGGAAAAATCATCAACATTTTCACCAAAAACAGAAATTGACTATTTTTCAAGTTTGAGGTAAAAATACTACTCTAGCGTTTTGTTTTTTTCAACTGGTCAACGGCTCATTTATTGATCAATTTTACGCTCTTTCCAACGATATCCTTATTTTTTATTTTTTATTGCAATTTAACGGAGTTATGACCGTTTTATAGGTGTAAGGTCGAAAACACGAAAAAAATCTTAAAAGTCGAAAAAGTCGGATTTTAAGGAGGTTAAAAAAATTGCTAATAGACATTTTTTGTTGCAAATTAGTTGTAAAATCGACTCCCAAAGTTTGGTGGATAACATATGGGACAACCTGTATAGGTCGGATATAGGTACAAATCGTAACTGTCCAATTACCCAGAAACTACTGACTCACGCTCAAACGGATGAAGCGCTTTTAACCTACGTGGTTGCCTAAACAGCTTAACCACGTACAAACCATTTCCAAACAACTGAACCACTTTCAAACCATGATCATAACTAATCAACCACGTTCAAAATCACCCAAGTGGGCAATAATAGTGGAATTATATTTGTACATGGTGTCTACACTTAAGTCTCATAGCAATTCATTGGTTGATCGGTGGAATTCGGTCAATTTTACAAATTATTTCCTACAAAAAATGTCTCTTAGCAATTTTTCTTTAACCCACTCAAAATAACTTTTTTTTCACTCACTTCAATCGAACAAGAAAAAAGAATTTAATCCCCCTCAAAATTTGATGTTTTACGTTTCAAGCGCACTTTTCTTAGCAACCCTGGACCGATTTTGGTTCAAATTTGGTATATGGGCTCCATTTGGGGTCTAGTTGTGCCGCAAAGCTTTTGGTTGATATCAGTCACTTCTAAGGGGTGAAAATTAAGGGTTAAAATTTTCAAGAGGGCCCTAGCCCGAAAACACTCGAAATAAAGGTACGTTTTCTCACCAATTTTAAATGGTATTCAATTTTTAAAAATTTTTGAGACCACCCAGAGCTCTGCAGGACAATCCGTTCGCTCCCTACGAATACTTAAGGGTTTTCCTTTGATAAAATAGAATCACGAGTGTGAATCACAAAAGAGGTCTAATCTCCGTTGAATTTTCAGCTAACCAAAACGCGATCGCTTCATTTCTTCGAGTTGTATTCAGTTTCTTCTTTCTTTTTTTTTGTATTCAGTTTCTTTCTTTTTCAGTTCTTCCTTAGCAACCAGCAATCACTTCACACACCGCGTAAAAAATTGGATTTTCCAATAAAACTCACGTTTTTTTTCATTCAAACTTGATTTACTCTTCCAATTTGAATTCTAAAAAGAAAAATTGATAGACCGTTGGAAATTTGACAATTTGAACATGTTTTTCTGAAGAGCGCCCATCGCAATGTGCAGGGATTCAGAGTGCAAACTTTGACCTAAGAAAGTCGATTTTTTAAAGATTTTCAAAATTTCCTTTTTGACTTGTTTTTTAAAAATGTGATAGGTATTGCTAATAGACTTTGATTTTGCACTAGGGAGCTTGGAAATTTAACGCTTTTTACAACGATATCCTCAAATTTGAATTTACTCAGTGAATAACAGGAGTTAAGACAGTTTTAAAAATGGGGGAAAATGCTGCAAATTATTGCCCGAAGGTTTATTATTTTCTGTATAGATCACCCTTCTGTATAGATCCCTCCCTACCAACCTACTACCTACTAGGGCATTCTTGAAAATTTCAACCCTTCATTTCCATTTGGTTGGTGGTTGGGGTTGAAATTTTCAAAATAACCCCCCCCCCCATAAAAATTTGGTGGTTTACGTTTCAAGGTACGTAGAATCCAAAAATCTAATACAAATTTGGCCGTCCGTCCGCCGTACGCCTTTTTATGTTACGATTACAGGATACCTGCCACCTCAAATTTCGTTATAGGTGAGAAAGTGCAGTGTTTGAACGTTACTAAGGAGTAGAATCGAACTCGGAATCGTTAGTTCGAAAAGGGTGTCATGGCAAAGTAAATAAAGGAGCAGCTTTAGGGAGAGAGGTGATATAAAAATGTGATATTGCTAATAGACTTTGATTTTGCACTAGGGAGCTTGGAAATTTAACGCTTTTTACAACGATATCCTCAAATTTGAATTTACTCAGTGAATAACAGGAATTATGACAGTTTTAAAAATGGGGGAAAATGCTGCAAATTATTGCCCGAAGGTTTATTATTTTCTGTATAGATCACCCTTCTGTATAGATCCCTCCCTACCAACCTACTACCTACTAGGTCATTCTTGAAAATTTCAACCCTTCATTTCCATTTGGTTGGTGGTTGGGGTTGAAATTTTCAAAATAACCCCCCCCCCCCCCCCCCATAAAAATTTGGTGGTTTACGTTTCAAGGTACGTAGAATCCAAAAATCTAATACAAATTTGGCCGTCCGTCCACCGTACGCCTTTTTATGTTACGATTACAGGATACCTGCCACCTCAAATTTCGTTATAGGTGAGAAAGTGCAGTGTTTGAACGTTACTAAGGAGTAGAATCGAACTCGGAATCGTTAGTTCGAAAAGGGTGTCATGGCAAAGTAAATAAAGGAGCAGCTTTAGGGAGAGAGGTGTTCAAACTCAAATATACAGTTGCTCAGATGTCAGAGACCCCGTTTCGGTGTCTACCGCCGCTAACACCCTCTCGACAACCAGTTCATTCCGTTTCTCTCCCTCTCTCCCAGGGAGAACACCGTCAAATGCCGGGAAAATCGAGGGACACACTTTGCCGCCCTGTCCCCACAACATTACCAATTCATTGGCTTTCGGGATTTTGCGAAACAACCCCGCTCTACCCATCCACTACCCTAACCAATGCTTCCCCAACTCGGAGGACGATTTCCTCTTACCTTTGTCCGGAGAGTTTGCCCAGGAAAGGGTCAGATCGGAGGCGGGATGGGGTGAGCGAGGGGAAAACAAACAGTAGACAACCTCGACACATCAATCCTGACGTGTTGCAAGAAGTTTTGTTTCGGTTTCCTCTAATCCAGAGCCTAACTTGATAGAGCTCGGATCAATATGCACCAAAACCTTGCACTTCTCATCAAAGTTTTCCAGATAGCTACATCACACAACACATTTCATCTTCTGTGGAAAGTATGCCCGTGAGCAACTCCATTGTTGAATAAAAGAATGATGCATATTCCTAGATTACTTCATAAATTACTAGCGGCTAAAAGAAGTAACCGTGAAAGATTCATTGCCTGGGAATGATGAGCTGCTTAGAGCTTTGCCCAGTAGTACTTGATTTTCGACTCATGAAGCTGATACCGGCGATTTCCTATAGCTGAGGGTGACAAAGAGAAGTTCTGAATTATGCCTTTTGGGACTTGTTGTGCTCTGGTACTTAACACTTCAGCAAGCTGTAACAATCCAATAAGAATATTGCATCCATAACAATCTCCACCCTTGAATCTGTCATCTTTCTTCTACTTATGGTGAACGAGTGTCATTCTGTAGCTCATAACCTTGCATGGACTCTATTGTTCAGCAAAATTGGGTACTTCTCCGTTAACCCCCCCCCCCCCCCCCAGGCTGTCTTCAACACGCCCGCCCGGTGTTTCTAGGCATTCCTTCTTACTTACATTGCATATTTACGTCGATTTCGTCACAATTTTAAGCTGTGGAAAAAAAATATATTATTTGAAAAAAATGAGGAAAAAAAAAGAATTACCGTGTTTTTAGAAGCTGCCGATGTCGGTGAGGATTGGTTGAAACAAATTGGCGTGGTTGTGGTTTGATTGCCTCCACATAACAGAAAAGTACCGCAATTATTATTCACGTTCCTTGTCTTCTGACCTTTGTGAAGAGATGTTTGTAAGCCAACCGATTCATCGGGAAGGTATAGGGCCCAAGCAAGCGCGCAGCGCCCGTTGGCAATGACTTTACCACCTTGTTTTCCCAAGAATTCACCGATGTCTCTTTACTCCCTCAAACTGAGAGTACATTAATTTACTAAAATTTGAAAAGGAATCACTACCGGTGGCGGATCGGGCGGGCGTGGAACAGTCGCGAAAGTTGTGAAACAGACTTGGGGGGGGGGGGGTGGTATAACGGAAAAGTACCCAAAACTGTACCAGTCTCATGAGTAACTTTTTTTTAATATCAAAAAAAGAGAATAAATTGAAACTGTAAGTAGGGGGAGAACGCCCCTGCTACTCGACACCGATACTTGAGTTAGAGAATATAGGGAGAAGTAGGTACCGAGCAAAACGCGGGGAGTGACACCAAGAAGTATTTCTACAGATATATTCAAGTCACAACTCCGTGGTTAAGGCAACTTTCCGGATGTTACATAATAACCAACGCCTCTTTCTAGTAGAATAATTTCATTCTTCCTCCGTCATTTTTCGAAATAAGTGATGTTGTTCAAGCATGATTTTTATAAGTCAATTCTGTCGGATATTCCAAAAGTATTCTGAGGTAATTTTCAAATGTTGGCCTCAACCTTATCATCTGATGGGCTGAATGGTCCTTATTACGTCATTCTTTCCAAACTGTTTACAGGGGCTCACAATCGATTTTTAAATTTCAGCAGCATAATATAAGAAAAATGTGAGGCGGAAAGCGAAAAGGGACCTCTTGTCGGCGTTCGTCGAAATGGAGTTACTTATTGCTATTTTCTCAATCTGTATAGATTAATGAAGAATTTAAGACCAAAAGCATCCTTGTAGCTCAAAAAATGACGAAGCTGCAGTATTTCAGTGTTTTATAACAGAAAAAAATGGATTTTGAGAAAAAGACCACAAACTTCAAAATGCTACCTTAAATTCTTAGATTCTTAAATCGATATTTTCTTATTTAAGTTACTTTAGATTCGATTCGATCTTTCAGGCCTATACACTTGGGTTCTAGAGGGTCCAAGGATCAATAATTGATAGAAAGTGATAAATCGATACTTTCGACCTTCTTCCAGTTTTTAGCCTTCTCATCGAAATCAGCTTTGCCGACAAGAGGTCCCTTTTCGCTTTCCGCCTCACAAATGTTGATTAGGTGGAAATATATCATCATCAGGGCTCAGCTGATCGAGGATACGTTCATCGTCATTCTTATCGGGCTCAGTGGCGTTTAAAGTGTAAAATACACAGATATCTACCTACCCAGGTCGATTGAATAGATCAATTTGTGATTAATGTCGTCGATTACACGAATTACTTACTTTCCAGAGCGCCGTTATGGCTTCTCGAACAGCGTCCGACTATAGCGATTGGGAAGAGGCAGCGGCGTCCATCAATGTAAAATATTGCAATTAAGTGCGCCCTCCGCGAACCCCCTTTCCATCCAGGGATAATCAGTTTAAGATTAATTGAAACGAACGGCCGTTGAGGCTGCTGAAATCGAACATGAAAAGTTTGTGCCGAAGGATAAATTTTATCGTTGCACCCCTTCATCAAAAAGTTTGATATCAAATGATCGTACAAGTTGGCCAATCAAGCCCTACTATTTCTCCATGATGAAGCCACTGATCGTTAGAAACAGAACTTTACTGATTTGACAATATCACCAATACCATTTAAAGTACCTACCTACTATAAACATGTATTATACTCGCATATAATTACTTCCACTAGTACGTCATTTATCCTATTACCGTAAAGCGGGGTGACTGTGTGATATAGTGGGTGACTAAGGAGGAATAACCTCCTCGGTTCAAATCTCTTCTCCATGCAAAATCTCGCGCTTGGCATATAAAAGTGATGCTCGGAAATTTATTTATCGGTTGTTGGCCGCGTTGCTGGCGTTGGATTGGAATCTTTTTCGAATATTATGGAGAAATTCAATTTTTTATTTTTCAAATAGAATATTGCTGCCGGGAAAGACATCCAGTATTTTTGCGATCAATCTGTGATAAGTCAGGTTAAGTTTTTTAAGTGGAAAAAAAATGTTATCCTTGGTAATGTAATTGATACGATTGAGGACCATCAAATTTTCTTGAGTAAAAATAATCATATTTCGCACTCTTGAATCATTCTCCTTTCCCTTGATGAATCTCAATTTGGGATGCTTTCAATAGTGAAATAAGTGTGTGGAATAACCTCCACGGTTCAAATCTCTTCTCCATGCAAAATCTCGCGCTTGGCATATAAAAGTGATACATGGAAATTTATTTATCGGTTGTTGGCGTTGGATTGGGATCTTTTTCGAATATTTTTAAATAGTTTTATGGAGAAATTCAATTTTTTATTTTTAAAATAGAATATTGATGCCGGGAAAGACATCCAGTATTTTTGCGATCAATCTGTGATAAGTCAGGTCAAGTTTTTCAAGTGGAAAAAAAGTTATCCTTGGTAACGTAACTGTTCGTTAACTCGGTTCAAATCTCTTCTCCATGCAAAATCTCGCGCTTGGCATATAAAAGTGATGCTTGGAAATTTATTTATCGGTTGTTGGCTGCCTTGCTGGCGTTGGATTGGGATCTTTTTCGAATATTTTAAAATAGTTTTATGGAGAAATTCAATTTTTTATTTTTAAAATAGAATATTGATGCCGGGAAAGACATCCAGTATTTTTGTGATCAATCTGTGATGTCAGGTAAGTTTTTCAAGTGGAAAAAAAATTTTATCCCTGGTAATGTAGCTGATACGATTGAGGACCATCAAATTTTCTTGAGTAAAAATAATCATATTAAATATGTGCGAAATTTTCGCACTCTTGAATCATTCTCCTTTCCCTTGATGAATCTCAATTTGGGATGCTTTCAATAGTGAAATAAGTGTGTGGAATAACCTCCACGGTTCAAATCTCTTCTCCATGCAAAATCTCGCGCTTGGCATATAAAAGTGATACTTGGAAATTTATTTATCGGTTGTTGGCGTTGGATTGGGATCTTTTTCGAATAGTTTTAAATAGTTTTATGGAGAAATTTAATTTTTTATTTTTAAAATAGAATACTGCCGCCGGGAAAGACATCCAGTATTTTTGCGATCAATCTGTGATAAGTCAGGTTAAGTTTTTCAAGTGGAAAAAGAAAGTTATCCTTCGTAACGTAACTGTTACGATTGAGGACCATCAAATTTTGTTGAGTGAAAATAATCATATTTTGCACTCTTGAATCCTTCTCCTTTCCCCTGATGAATCTCAATTTGGAATGCTTTCAGAAGTGAAATAAGTGTGTGCAGTGAAGTCAACTCCAATCAGGGGGTGAGTAAAGTAAAAAAAGTTAATTCCTTCAATTTTAAACTTGAAAATCCCTCTAAAACTAGTAATGTTCGTGGAATGTATGGTTTCAGGATCGAAGCAATAAACATGATAAACTTTTATCGTCTCACGGACTTTCAAAATTGTCATCCGACTCATTTGAAAAATTGTGCAGGATAGGCCTTTTATAGTGAGGACCACTGAACTAGAAAGAAAGCCGGTCTAGAACCAACTCTGAAATCATTACTTTCGACCACTTTTGCTAATTAGTCCATCTTTTCTCTATCCTGTTGGAGAAATTAGCCCAACCATAGCAGCTGCCATTTTTGTATCAGTTTCCTCTGAATCGATTTAACTAGTGCCATCAAATAACCGCTCATTTTACTCAGCAAATTTTGGATAATTTGTTCATCTTCTGTTTGGAAAATCCTACAAAGCTGGTGAGCATTCACTTACTAGAACAATTTCACTTGTAAACTCCCTTGCCACGCGAGAATCGTAAAATTATATGATCCAGCAATAACGCGGAAAATCCGCGTCACCATAAAGATAAATATCTTCACTTAACACCTCCATATTTTCACCCGGTTCGATACCACATCCAGGCCATTTGGTATTCCCTGAGCAAAGTCTTACAGCTCTAACGCCAAGTTGACCCAACGACTAGGCAGGAAATGAGGTGGTCTCCAGCGATCGGCTTCTCTGATTAAAATTATGACCCTCCGAAGCCCTTCAGTTTCTGGAGAAACATCCTCAATCTTCCGGTTTTATGGGTTTTCGCGCCACTCGAGTTTGAAAACGTGACGGATTCGCATAACTATTCACCACAACAGCCACTTGCTTCATAACAAGAATACGGAAATGCAGTCAATCTACGATTATTTACATTTTAACACAGAATGTGTTTTTGCGATGACCTACCGAAAAAAAATCGTCACGAAAAAGCGACAGAAAAAACCGTTACGCGCCTTTTATAATGATTTTCACGTGCAACCAAGCCGTTGGTAAGGAAATAGAACTCCCGCAGTGTTCATTGCACAGAAATTGTTCACCATTCGTTGGAAAGCTCTCAATTTATATAGTATTTTTCTTGTAGTTAAATATTTATTTATATAAAATTTATAGGGTTTTAGACCAAATTAAATGTCTAACAATTATTTATTTTATTATTGCCAAAGACTCCACATTTATTATTGGTTGTTTTTTATTTAACGGATGACTAGCATCGCAAAAACACATTCTGTGTTCCTATGATTTCATACAGAGTATGGAAAAAGAAATAAACCGGGGGGTGCAGGGGGGCGGAGCCCCCCGCCGAGGCGCAAAGCGCCGAGTTTTTTAGTAGGAAAAACATTTCAAAAACCCCATTACAGCCAAAAAAGTGATTAGAAGCAGGTCAGAAAAGTAACTTGGTTGTGCCATTTTCAATAAACTTTATTTAGATTTGAATTTTGTGAAATTAAAAAGGTCAGAGGTCAGTTTAACTACCACAATACAAAGAAATTTTTCCATTTCGGACAGAGTGTTGTTGTGACTGAAAGAAGAAATTATCTGTTCCAAGTTGGATCACAATGAACAAGCTCAAATGGTTTTTTCTTCCCAATCCTGAAAAATGATGAAGTATACACATCCCTTACAGGATGTGAAGTATCACATCCTGTAAGTGCGTCGAGAACAGGCAATGCCAGGCACATCGTTTGCCCAAAAGATCTGGCAATTGATCGCATAGTTGACTAGTGGTACGATTCTTTACGTGAACAAAAGAGAAATATGCAAGCAAATCTGAGCATAAGAATCGAGGTAATGTGCTATGACGTGAGTAAACTAGAATCATCCCACATGGAAGCGGACTCAAGGATTGTTTACCACCTATCTACTGTTACCTAGGGGAATGTAGTGATTAAATCTTCTGACGTCTTGATTATTTTACTAGGAAATTTGCATCATATCAGCAATGAAGTAAACGTCCAGGTGGAAACTGGTACCATAACTCACAATGATCTCAGATTCGTCAACGTGAGATCAATTGCCAGATCTTTTGGGCAAAAGATGTGCCAGGCATTGCCTGTTCTCGACGCAATTACAGGATGTGATTATGCTTCATCATTTTACAGGATTGGGAAGAAAATATTGGTATTAACGTTTTCCAGACCATTTTCGTAAAGATTGATCAAGCTCATGGTGCTACCTAGATGGTTAGATTATAAATGCTTGCATACGAGTCTGCAACACATTGGGACATTTTCATGTCAACCACTACACAACAAGGTAGTGAAGTAAGGTTGTTAGTTCATGTACCCAAGCATCAAAATAAGAAAACAGTTTATTGTTCTCTACGCAACACAGTGTTTATTGGTCGCGTGAGCAAGTTTTCGTGACGATTTTTCAGTTTATGTGCCAAAGCAAAGACATGAAAAACTCCAAGTAAATTAAGTATACAAAAATAAAATTCGCTAGATAGACAATAGTGTGATAAATCTATGTATATTACAAAATCCACAACCGTATAAATAATAGTTCGACGGCGGAAAAAAAGGAATTTTGTTTAACGTAACCTTTCAAGAAACTCAGTGGTCCAAATCTTGGTTTATTGCTGCATCTTGTTCAAGAGGAAGTAAAGGGAAAGGGTCGGTCTTCGGATGGTCAGTCTTTGTCCGGAGACTGGCCAGCATTGCCTTGAGTCTGTTTCTTCGAAGGAGCCTTGAAATTGAACATGCGCCCTAAAGTTTGAGCTTTGCGTTCTTCCTGAAAATGCGTAAAAATGACTTCATCAATGCGAAACGTACGAATGCTTAGGCCCACTTTCACCAAAAGTTGTTCAAATCGCGTTTAACTAAACGACTTTACAGTTAATCTGGAGGAATAAACCCGGCAAGATGACAAGCGTCTTTCACCAACCCAAATCATCGATAAACGTCGTTTAAGATAATCGAGTTTGTCTAAACTTGAAATGTCGACCGGAGCGAATGAAAGTTGGACATTATGACGTGTTGGGGCAATAGAAACGTTTAACAACAACCACTCCTGCGCTTGCTATCAGAAGATTTGCGCCTTGTGTGTCGTTATCAGTGTCAGTTTTCGAATTCCTTGTTTTGTTTTTGCTGATTCCTGTGGTTTGTTTAGAGTTTTTCGGTTTCCTTCGTTTAATTTTGCTGATGATTTTCATCATCTACCTATTGAGTTATTACGCATCATCACTTTGAGCCGCAACGAGCGCAATAACTCCAGTATTTCTCCAGACTCAAGTACCTTCCTTGATGTATCCTAGTGAAACACAGTGGCCGCCGCCTTGTTCTGAACGGTAGGAATACTTCGATAATTTGTAAACTCAAAGATGAGGGCCGAATGAATACCGATGGATGTAAACTCAAAGATGAGGGCCCCCAATTTCACCTCAATAGAAATTTATTTTGGTCGAACTGGTCTTTTTTGGTAGTCACTTTGTATAATTCGTCCGAATAGAAACAACCAAGGAATTTAGGTTGCACTATTATGTTATTGAAAAAACCATTATTCATTTTAAATTAACGTTTTGAACTTATTTGTCCGATGGGGACTCGAGACGAGTGCCAATCTAGTCGAGCACTTGGACGACTGGGGGCTTGGAAAGGCAGAAACTCAGTAACGTACATCTCGGAATGTGGAATCCCATCCAGGATTCGACTCGGACGTCGTCGTCGTCGTAGTCAAAAATAATTCGAAATGCAAAAATGATTCGCAATTTCATTACGAAAACAATCAAAAATCAATGCGCAGCCATATTGAATTGGTAGTTAAACGAGGAAAGCTAGTTTATTCGGCAGACTTTCGACCGTTTAAACTCGAACCTCCCGTGATGGAGTTTAAACTCGTAAATCGCTCTGGTGAAAGAAAATTATTACTAAACGTCGATTATCTCTCGCCTCTTTTGGTTTAAACTCGTTTCGAATGTTTGGTGAAAGTGGGATCAATCGATGTGTTTGGTGAAAGTGGTATTCAATGGATGTCGACAGAGCGTTCACGGTTGTAGCTATCAGAGAACTGACTACATTCAAGTTGTGAAAGATAAGCCATGAAAACCGATCATTCGATTTATCAGTCTCGCCCTCCAATCAGTAGAGCGAAGAGGCCTGAGTCTCGACGTCTACAATACCCAATGCGAGTGGAAATTTTGAATTCAGAGGATTTTTTTGCAACCCATCCTCGAAATCCGTATCCCTCAAAAGTATAGAAGTCTGTCAAGTGAGTATTCCACATAGCATCCATAACCCGATTGTACAGATGATCCTTGCATAGTTGCTCTAAACAGCTCTAAACTACTCTCATAGGGGACCATCTACACGCCAAACCTCACAATCCATGATAATATGTAGCAGTTCCGCGAACTGCTACGCAGAATATGCCTGAGGAGGCGTCGCTACTCTCCTAGACTGGGAACGAGCTCAGTCACTTTCCTGCCTCGCTCCTGGTAAGTGATCTCTCCACACATTTTAATATTTTGCGGTTTCCCTCGATACCCAAAATCCATTCTCATTTCATTTCGGACCTCATTTACGATTAAAGAGTTAATCGATATAAACCAAACTCCGTTTTGTTATTGAACCATACCCAATTCATATCTATATTATAATTATTTAATTAATAAAATAAAATTATAACCACGCTCTGCTACCATGAAATAGAGTTGGAAATATTCTGATGGAATAACCAGCTCGTATTTCTACCAATGATTCAAAATATTATTTTATTTTATTTTATTATTTTATTTTTATTTTATTAAAAGGGTTAAATAATTATAATATAGGTAGATAAGAATTGGGTATGGTTCAATAACAAAACGGAGTGTGGTTTATATCGATTAACTCTTCAATCGTAAATGAGGTCCGAAATGAAATGAGAATGGATTTTGGGTATCAAGGGAAACCGCAAAGTATTAAAATGTGAGGAGAGATCACTTACCAGGAGCAAGGCAGGAAAGTGACTGAATGCCGAGCTCGTTCCCAGTCTAGGATAGTAGCGACGCCTCCTCAGGCCTATTCCGCGTAGCAGTTCGCGGAACTGCTACAAATATCATCTAAATTCGACAATAACTTCTTATAGTTTTCCCCGTTACAAGGATTTCAAGACTGACAGACAGACACAAAACCAAAATTGTTTAGGAAGGTCCAAAACGTAAAACGCGAGTGGAAATTTTGATTTTGGAGAACATTTTTTTTAAACCTTGGTAGTCTCGGTAGAAACATAGCAACTGTGAATAAATTACCTTCATCGGTGGCAACTCTGCGGTTTCGCGCTTCTTCCCGAAGAATCTTCCCAGAGTCATAGTCGATCGTGTCTCACTTAGTTCATTAAACTGTACTTGATTAGAAGTGCTTGAAAATGTCTTGTTCAACGAGCTCCACATCTTGTTGAATTTTTGACTCCTAGTAACAAAAATTAATTCATTGGTTCTTGAAATTTGATTTTTGTCAAGAGTGAACTAATCACGAGCATACAACCCCTGTAATCATGAACCTATTATCTCTTCGCGACTATTTCCTAAAAAGAAATACTCGTATTGAATTTCTTCAACGCTGCAGGACTCATTTTCTACGTAGTACATTAGAACACCTTTTAGATGTCCACTATTATATTTTCTAATGCTTTTAATTAATCATTTTTGTGCATCTAATTATAGTTAAAAATTTCAGCTTAACACAACAAGACTTCGCAGCAAAACCTCGATAGATCAAATTTATGTTTCCTATTGTTGTTTGCCTGAATCTATACTATAATATTGAAAACAGTTTGTTCTTAAAATTTTCACATGGATAATAAATTTGTAATGAGAAACTTTGTCAAACACTTTTTGTATATGGATTATGTCACATAAAATTAGAACTGCCTGTCAAGTTGGGTGGACTGTGTAGCTTCTTCATAATGTAAAACTGCACCACGAATGAATTCTCCAACATGAAACTTGATTTTTACAATCACTTCGATGGGTTACTGATTTGACAAACATCAACACAATCGAGATGTTCGTGAAGAGTAGAATAATTTTTACATTTTGGCCAGTGAATAAATTAATACCACGAGCGATCTTGGAACCGACTTCAAACCACCCTCCGAATTTGAGCAAAATCGGGTAATTAGATCGTGAAAAAATGGTATGTTCATAGGAAATCAAATACAGCCGTACGTGTAGAAGCAGAGTTGTTCAAAAAGCCTTAAAACACGAAATGTAAATGGAAATTTAGATTTTGGAGAACCCTCAACTTTCTGGGCCTGCTTTTCGGCAGGATTCAAAACCATGCAAATTAAGAAAACCGAGTGGTATTAATCAATCTTTTCGTATTGTAATAAGCCATCTGACTTTTTAATTAGCTATAATTAATTGTAAATTATCTATAAAAACGTTTCTTACGGATGAGAAAAAGTGTTCATCATCTTATTGAACGTGATGTTTTTGAGTTTCCCTTTGCTCGGATTAGGTTGATCCCCGATATCAGTGCCAAGTTCTTCGTGGGACTTGGATCGCTCATCTTCCTGAAATTGTTTTAATATATCCAACTTCATTAATTAACTCCCGTACTTATGATTGCAGAAAAATAAAAGGACAAATCGAATTAAGATTCAAAACAAGATATTTAGAAAATTTTGAAATAATTGGTATCGGGATGAACAACTACTTTAGGATGTTTCAGTACTACCATTAATTTATATTCTGTAAAACCACTCAATCGGTTTCAACGGGTGAGATCAGAATGTGGAAGACTATAAAATAAAAATAAAAAATTGAATCAACTCACCCCCAGTCCCTTCTTTTTCAACTTCATCCCACTGATGACGTTTTTAGCGGTTTTCTTGAAGTTGAAACCAGCCTTCTTCTTCTGCTCTTGATCTTGGGACGTTGAGGGCTGGACCGCGGTCGACCCAATTATGTCCTCCAAAGGCTCTTCGTCCTTCAGGGATATTGACGGCTGAGCGAATCAACACAAAAATTCAAAGGAATTTTCTCAAGTGCAAAATTTCTAGTCCTGAACTTAAAACTCAAATACACTTCAAAACAAGAATTTACTCTATTTATAGCTACGATAATGACTGAAGGGCACTTTATTATTGGTGGGTTCTCAAGAAAATGTTATGGGGAATTTTATGCTGATTCTGAATTTTCTATTGTGTTTGTCTACTCAAAACTGTAATTTTAATTTTTTTTATAAACCTTTTTGGTTCTCAATTTAAATGAGTGTATTCCCAAGGAGTCCAAAAAAAACAATTAGAAATTATATATATAGATATTTGATTTTCAGAGGCATTAGAACGAACAAAACTCGAAGTTGGTCCAGTTCCCTGAATTTAATTCTTCTCTGATGACTTATTTTGAAATTAAAAAAAGATTTATCTAAGCTAGAAAAATTATTTATAATTTCATCCCTTTGGTTTGAAAGCATAAGTTTTACCTACCTCACCTCGATTTTAGTTTATTATTTTCAATAATGAACCATTGGAATTTTTTAACACTCCCTCAAAATTTGATGGTTTACGTTTCAAGGTACGAATCCAACGTTCGAATCCAAAAATCGAATAAAAATTTGGCCGTACGCGGCGTTTTCTCTACTTAAGATTGACCGATTTTGATGAAATTTGGTATGTAGGCTCCATTTGGGGTCTAGTTGTGCCCCTAACTCAAAACATTTTGATATAAAGGTATTGTTTTCCTTCAATTAAAGATAGTATAGAATTTTTTGAGATCACGCGGAGCCCTGTAGGACAAACCGTTCGCTCCCTACGAGAATTTAAGGGTTTTACGTACGATAAATCAGAAACACGAGTGTGAATCGCAAAAGAGGCCTGATCTCCGTTCAAATTAAAGCTGACCAAAATGTGATCGAAATTTTTCTTCATGTTGGATGGTTGGTGGCTTTGCAGACGAGTGATCTATATAGAAAAATAATAAACCATTGTGTAATAATTTGCAACGTTTTTTCTTTGATTCCAGTAAGTAGGTACCAACTTCTCAATTTATTTCCTTGACTGTTTGTAACAGACGAAACGAATTTTTCGGGCAAAACCATATGAAATTGTTGTAATGTAAATGGAAACGTCTGGGAAGGGATCCTAGAACCTAAAACTCTCTTGACGGCATGTGCGCTCCTTGAACGCGCTTCAGAAAAATCGAATTTTCACGTTCAGCAACCCTCTGAAAAAATATGTACTTACCGCTCGATTCAAGTTAAACTTTGAAAAAAGGGGAGCTGAACATTATATTGAATTAATATAAAAATATATAGTAATTTTAAAATGTAGGTACACGAAAAAGTTGTGATTTATTCATTAAACTGATATTTTTCATTTTCAGCGGAATAAGTATGCCCCCGATCTATTTATCGGTTATTGTCAACACTTTGATGTTGATCCATGATGCTGTGAACATCCATGCTACCTACCTACATTAAATGACATATCTCATTTTTCTCAACTTTTCACGAGACAAAGAAAACCGTTTCCCTGTAAACAAGAAACATCTCCTCTCTCTATGCTATGATGGCAAAACTGGCGATTGTGGCGCACTGAGAGGTTTTTTCGCAAAACTGATCACTCCAGGCGATTCGGCGTGAAATTTTGAATCGAAATTATTTTATAATTCAAAAAGGCCAAAAATTGAGATATGCCATGATGCCCCTTAAGCGACGTAATATGGAAAGATAGAAGCTAAGTCATTCGAGTAATAGGTAGACGAACACGGAAAATACAGATCAAATTTTGATCTGCCTGTAACATACATGTATGTTACCCTGTAGGGTGCACTCTCCGGAAGTATGCCCAACCTGGATACAGGTCACCCATTAGAAATGGGCAATATAAGTTCCTACATCGATTAGTAGTACCTAGGTAAATATACCTAGTAAAATATAACGGTAGTGACTCACTGCAACATCCGAAGTGCGATTCATTCTTGGTGGCGTAATCTCAGTATGCTGGAGAACAGCTAGGTGTTGAGAAGGGCCGATTTCCATGGCGACCGAGCTCATCTCGCAATATCAACGCTACAACCCAAAACTTGATTAGGTACATTGAACATTGTTATAAAACAAGTAATCTTGATATATTTACCTTGTCAACTAGTAAAAATATGAATGAAAAGTACGTTGAGACTCTAGAGAGATTCTAGATTCCAGCATCATCTGTGTATCAGAGTTCAGCATAAAACCTTGCAAGGAATGCATCAACCTAGAGCTTTTTTTATTCCATTTTCCAATCTCGCCCTCATTTAATTTTGTACCTACGTGGGTACAAACAACTAAAAACAGGAGAGCGCATAGGAGAAATAAATAACAGAAGTAACAAACCATTATCGCTCCATTGAATCGTCCATTTTGTATTTTTATACAACCATAATAACCAAATCTTCAATCTTCAAGTTCCTCTTTTAGTTGTATTTTTATGAACAGCCATATATGAAAATAGTTCTGAATTCTTACCTGAATTGTACCACGATCCGGGGACTTTTCCTTGTACTTATTTAGAAACTTAAAACTTCTTTTTACGAAAATAATATGGTGACAAACTATGGAGAAATATCAGCTGTTTAGTATTTTTTCTCCTATGAGCGCGAAGAAGCGAATAATTGGAGAGGTCAAATCAAGTCTACGCTGAATCATCATGGAAGATGGATAATTTAGGCAAATTGATCGAAGGGAAATTGCCAATTATTTAAATGGATGAGGAAACACTTTGGAAAAACTAGTGGGTGCCGATGAAAAGAAAAATGTCAGTCCCCAACTACCCGCCGAATTTGAACAAAATCAGACAATTAGGTAGTGAGAAAATGATTATACTTGTACTTGGAGTAGGTACAAGTATTCCTTGGTTATTAGGTACAAAATTGGCTGCTCTAAGGGATGAAAGTGATCCAAGAATGATGGCTAATCGTACTGGACCAGTTTCTTCACGAAAACGGGAATGATCTAACGGATTGGAGGCGGTAGAAGATTATTAAAAACTGATCTAAATTATTGATATCCAAAACTGATCCGAAGGTTCGGAAACCAATCCTGAGAGTTGAAAAGCCAAATTTCAGTAGGAAAATTGTTAGACCAGTTTGTGTACGGATTCCAACTATTTTGATCAAAAATGTCAACCATACCTAGGTATGATTAGTTTCCACAACCCCTTGGATAAGTTTCCAACTATTTAGATCGGTTTTCCCATTCAAAGCTTCCATGTTGTACAGATGTTGTAAACACAGCTTTCCTCTCACCAACTTGGCAGACTATTCATTAATTTATAATACAAAATTGTATTAATTACAACAATTATTTTTCTATACAGGGTGTTTCACGAAATGGTTACACCCCCTTAATTTCCCCAAAATACAGCGTAAAAAATTGGGACCAACGCTATTCTTCATGATTTTTTGTGAGGAATTCAGAAAAAATACTTTCGCGCAAAACATTTGCGCGCAATTGCGCATAATGGCACTAACTTAATTTTTTCAAATGGAACTTCCCATTTTTAGGACGTCCCACAGTAAGACTTGGGCGTCCTTATGCGATCGATCTGGGGTGAAGTTGGACAACACTCAGCAGAAAAAAAAATAACCACACAGTAATCCGTTTTAGACCATTCTGACCATAGGTGTATGTCTGTGTGTGTGTGTGTGTGTGTGTGTGTGTGTGTGTGTGACAAAATCTTGTGTCGTCTGCACAGGCCTTAGTACTCAACCGATTTTCCTGGTTTTTTTTGTTCGACGCGGAAAACTATCTAGTTGTGCACTACGTCGCCGGAATTTCGAATTTTGCCTTTTAAGGGGGGGAAAGGGGGGGTTAATGCTCAAAAAACGTGTGTTTTTGGGCATAATCTTGTGTCGTCTGCCCAGGCCTTAGTTCTCAACCGATTTTTGTGGTTCTTTTTTTGTTCGACGCGGAAAACTATCTAATTGTGCACTATGGCGCCGGAATTTTGAATTTTGCTTTTTAAGGGGGGGGGAAAGGGGGAATGCATAAAAAACGTGCGTTTGCGGGCGTAATCTTGTAAACTCTGCCCAGACCTCAATTTCCAACCGATTTGTGTGTTTCTTTTTACGTTTGACTCAAATAACTTCCGAGTTGTACATAATTTCACCCGAGTACCAAAATTCGCAAGGGAAGGGGGCGAGTGGGGGATAATATTCACAAAATATCCGATTTTTCAATATTTCCGTTCCTTTACTGCTTACTAATTGTACCCAAGCTTTGAAATTGAGGAACAATTCTCATTATACCTCCGAATTTTCATGAATTATTCTCTGTACCACCATGGAACTAATAGTGGTGCCACCATGGTGCCAGGACACCATAAACCGCACATTTCGTGTTTTTTTTTTTTTTTTTTTTTTTGTTTTTTTTGTGTTTCACTTCGAATACGGATGTGAACCTCGACGGACCGCCTACTAAAACTAATAGATGAAAGTTCAATGTTACGACGTATTTCCGCTTTGGTGCCAGACTGGCACCATTGGTGGTGGTGGTGGGGGTGAACTCGAATTCACATGTTGGGTATCGTAGGTCATGGATTTTAAAATGCTCTTCACATTCGAGGCTCCCATGCCGCTAGAAATGTTTTGGTAGATAATGGTGGGGGGGGGGGGTCACTATTTCTTGCCTAAAGTAATAAACCAAATTACATCGAGTGAAACAGTTTTATCGCTTACCAACTGGTTTAACTGATCTAATGCTTATCCAATGGGACGTCCCCTGGAATGCATGCATTACTAAACAATATGTTTTTTATTACAGATTCGGATTCTACGTCAAATTTTATAAAAAATTCATACCCGAACCGATTTTTTTTTTTTTTTTTTTTTTTATTGCGCGCAACCTGGCTTTTTGAACGCTCTAAGTTGCGCAACTCCTAAATTTCGCAAAAATTAGGTTTTGGATAACCCTAAGTGTGGCACATGTTTTTTCATCATTTTTGACGCTGAATCATAGGGTGTCGTCCGTTTTTCAATTTGACGGGAATTTTTCGAAATGACGGCTGAAAATTTGGTTGTTTTGATGAAAAATCGCTCTTTTTTAAATCTTTATGAGTTGTTATGTTTGCGTGTCGGCGAGTGAAGGAGCTGACCTTCTCGCTGCGGCGTTTGTTTCTTCTTTAACTCCTACTCAACTAAGAGAGTGTTCCCTAGCCTAACATGAAGTGCTGTCGCATCGGCGGTTCATAACCACACCGAGGTGCTAAGCACTGTGGAGGCAGCTAGCCCGTCAGCCTCGGCGGTTCATAACCACACCGACGGGAAGACGGGATATTTACCTATTGAGCCTAGTACTTCGAGGAGATCCTTATTCGAGGAGAAGGTTTGAGAGCGAAATGATGAAGACGGTAGACTTGACTAGATTGGCATAAGGGTGTATCCCTGAGTGAGCTTATATACTCATTTCGTTAGCTCGGGAGAGAGAGAGGTGGAAGGGTGACGTCATGTCGGTGTCTCCCCCGTACCTCGTCTCTCCCGGTGGGTGGTGACTCACTCAGGGATCCTCCCGTCGGCTTCTTTATTTAAGAACTATGTATTGCTGATATGTGGGTCATAACATAGGTCCCCCTAGTTCTTAACATACAGAAGGCGATGATATATTTGAACATTTGTTTGAGTTTTTTTGTGCGTTTTCAGAAAATTAAAAAATACATATGTACGAGCACAATTTTGAGGTGTCTTCGTCCGCAAGGTTGAGCTGTGTAGAGGTAGAAGGAGCAGATATTGGGCAGTTGAAATTGTGAGACGAGAACGAGTGCCATTGGTGTTGAACGAAGCGCCTCTCTTCGTTGTCCGTAGGCGCGTCTTACTCGCCGTCTCTTTTTGGAGAGGGCTGCTGTGATTATTAAAAGTTGCCCGGACCGAAGTTTGGAAAGGAGAGCCCTGGCTTTTCGGCCTCGACGACGGCGTCTCTTCGGTCCGGGGCTTGAGGAAGTTTGGAGAGGGATAGGACGAGGTGGAATAAGGGATGTAATTGTTTTGTGGATGAGTTCTTCAAACTCTTCCACCTCGCCTATTTCTTCCGCAACTTGAATATTGTTGGGTTGCACGAAGTTCGGTATATATTCTTCGAATCTTCGTGCATTCTTCGCCTGGTAGAAGTCGAGGACTACTCTCGCCCTTTTTGTGGTGGTAGGCAGATCTATCGGCCTGATGTTCCATTTGGGTCGGTTGTTTTCGCCGTGTGTGATGGTTTCGTGGGCGGCCGAAGTGAAGGCTGAGAGGGTCCGCTTCCTTGCCGGTATGGTGCAGCGCGGTTTCGGCTGAGGCGACTTTCTTGGTGACCTCCGCGTAGGTCGGAGGGCTGCTTGTGAGGAGGCCGGCGGATTCCCCTTTTTCTTGTCTTGTCCTTTTGGCTGCGAAGGTCGTAGGTGCGGTGTCGGCGGACTCTGAGCGTAAGCCGAGGGTGTAGTGGTCCTGGGCTTGAAGATATCTCGGAGCTCCTTTTTTGTGAAGAGGAGGTTCATTTTCGTCCTGTTGTAGGCAAGTAGCTTCTATGCGGAGGAGATCCGTATCGAATGAATCGTTTGAGTGAAGTGTGCTCACCGAGGGTGCCGCAGTAGGTATATTGCAGGCGTTAGGAGTGGGGGTGAACGAGTACGCCGGCCGACACCTGTTCATTGAAACTGTTATTTTGGAACCGTCTATTTGGAGCGTGACCGTTTTTTCCGTTCGTTGAATGACGTCATATGGTCCCGTATATAAGGGTTTTAACCCTTTCTTGAGAGTCTCCTCTCGTAGGTACATTTTAGGGGCTTTTTTGAATGCGTCTGGAAATGAACGTTCAGTTTTTTTCTGCGATTCAGGTTTGGCGTCGGATGATACTTCAGTGGGTCGAGGTTGAAAGAGATCGGCGGGAAGTCGTAGCGGAGCTCTGAAAGCGCGTTCCGCTGCACTATATCCGTCGGAATATCTTATCGTGGTGCGTAGCCCCAGAAGAATTGTTGGGAGGTCTTTTGACCATGATGGTGAGGTGGCTGCCGTACGTAATGCGTTTTTTAAATCACGATGCCATCGTTCTATCTTCCCGTTCGATTCCGGATGATAAGCTGTTGTTCTATTTCGTTGAATTCCGAATTTCCGGAGAAACTCCGAAAATTCGGCGCTTTCGAACTGTCTCCCCTGGTCTGTGGTAATTAGGAGAGGGCATCCGTATCGGGAGATCCAGTGTTTGATGATGTTATCAATTATAGCTTTTGATGTGATTGTTCGCATTGGTACGCATTCCGGCCAACTTGTGTTTCTATCTATCATGGTTAATAGATATTTGTAACCCTCAGAGGATTCCAATGGTCCGACTAAATCTAAATGAACGTGTTCGAACGCCAAATTTTCCTCAAATTGTTGTGGAGTCGTTTTGGGGTGTCGGAATTCTTTGTACTTGGCACACCGGTCGCATGCTTGGACCCAGTTACGCAGATCCGTATTCATTTTTGGCCAAAACGCTCGTGCTCGAATTATATCCCTGGTTGCTCGTATTCCCGGGTGACTTAGGGAGTGATAGTGCTGGAAAATTGTTCGTCGTAATTTGATGGGGATATACGGGCGAGGTTGATTCCCGGAGATATCGCACCATATTTTGCTTGTTGAATTCGGGATGGTTTGTTGCTCTAATCTTTTGTTGTTGATTAGGTTTTGCAATTCACTTGAGCTGTCTTGTTGTTGCTCTTGTGAAATTGTTTGTCCCGTAGGGAATGCAGTGAGTTCATTAAGTTCTGACGGCGAGGGCCGAGATAGCGCGTCTGCGACTATATTCGAAGTTCCAGGAGTGAAGCGGATGTCCGTTGTGAACTGACTAATGAACTCCATTTGGCGTAGGCGTCTTGGTGAGGCTGTTTTCCGATCTTGATGTAAGGAAGTCGTGAGGGGTTTATGGTCGGTTATGACGAAAAATTCGCGGCCTTCTATGAAGTCGCGAAAATGCTTTATGCCTTCGAAGATGGCTAAAAGCTCTCTGTCGAAGGTAGAGTACTTCTGTTGTGCGGGCGTTAAGGTTTTCGAGAAAAAACCTAGCGGAGATGTATTCCCGTTGATAGTTTGCTGAAGTACCGCCCCTATTCCGACCTCCGATGCATCGGTAGTGAGAGACAGCCTGCCCTTAGGTGAAGGGTGTGCCAAGAGTGCCGCTTTTTGTAGGTCCGATTTGCATTGGTTAAATGCTATTCGGCGTTGTTCTGTCCATTCAATCGGTCTTTTATCCTTTTTCTTTGATGGTTGCGGTATTGCTTCGACCAGTGGTTGTTGATGAATGGCAGCGTGAGGTATATGGCGGCGGTAGAAATTTACCATTCCTAGAAATCGCCGTAGGTCCGTTACTGATGTAGGTAACGGGAAAGTTGTTAAGTTATCCACTTTTTTGGGAAGTGGTTTTATACCGTCTTTGTTGACGAGATGGCCAAGACACACAACTTCTGGTTGTGCCAGTACGCATTTCTCTTTGTTGACTGTGAGTCCTTCCGCCGCAAAGATGTTTAAGACCTGTTGTACGTGAGTCTTGTGTTCTTCGATGGATGTTGAAGCGATTAGTATATCGTCGAGGAAGCAGAAAACGAAGTTGAGACCGCGGAGTATCTGGTCCATATACCTTTGCCATGATTGAGCGGCGTTTTTCAGTCCGAAATTCATTTTACGATATTCGTAAAGGCCGAATGGTGTTATAATGGCAGTTTTAGGTATATCTGCTGGATTTACGTCGATATGGTGAAAAGCTCTCGATATATCTAGTGTAGTGAACACAGTACATCCGTGAAGGTGTGAAGAAAAATCTCGTAGGTGTGGGACAGCGTATCGGTCACCGATAGTTCGCTCATTTAATCTGCGATAGTCACCACAGAAGCGCCATGTCCCATTTGGTTTAGGGACGGCGTGTAATGGGCTTGCCCACGGAGATTTTGATGGTTGAATAATGCCATCTTTGAGTAGCTGCTCGAAGCTTTCCTTCGTTTGTCGGAGTTGTTCCGGATGGAGGCGGCGGCTTTTTGCAGTGACTGGAGGTCCTCTAGTCTCGATATGATGTTTTATCGATGAGAGAAGCGAAGACGGTCGTTGTGCTGGTTCGTATTTTGCCAGCATTGTTGTAAAGGCCGGAGGAGTTGATTTGGTTGATACTCCGGTGTTGATCGTGTTCACGTATCCCGGTATCGGGCGTCGTGAATGAGGATTGTAGAGTTGTCTATTTTTGAGATCGACATGTAAGCCGAAGTAACTCAAAAAGTCTGCGCCGATGATCGGACGTTTGACGTCGGCGACGATGAATAACCATTCATAAGCCTCATTTTCGAGGATTACTTTTGTACGGAATTGTCCGTATGTTGCGATGGAGGTACCATTTGCTGCGAAGAGAAGCTGGTCGTGTGTTCTTCGTTTCCAATGTAGAAGGTTGTTAGGGATGATTGAAATGCTGGCTCCTGTGTCTACGAGGAACGGAATGTTATTTTTCCGGCATTTGACAAAAAGTCGGTTGGAAATGTCGGTGTAGGAGGTGCCCGCCTTGTTAACAGGCGGGCCTCCTAGTTTTCCTGCCAGGACACAGATTTGAATGAGCACGGTTTCGTACATTTCAATGCCTTCTTTTTAAAGGTGAAATGGTACCAGCAGAGTCCTCCTTTCCGTGCCGGTGATGGTGTGCGGCTACGCGGACGTCGTTTCGCCGGCTGTTGTGCCCGAGAGGTCGGCTTCCTATCGACCGTTTCGGTGTGAGGGTCGATTTGGTGGACGGAAGTTGTCATGCACATCTCGTGGGCTGCGTCGGCGATAGGTGCGAGGTACTCTGCGTCTTTCGTCATCCACGGAGCGATGGTTGTTTGTACTTCAACCGGGAGGGCTTTTATCCAGAAGGCCTTTGTCAGGTCTTGTGGCATTAGGTCCCCCAGTTGATGCTTCATCTTCCTTAGTAGTTGGGAAGGTTTCTGGTCCCCCAGGTGTTGTTGTTGGGTGAGGGCCGTGATCCGTTGATGACGGGATGGCTCGAAGATGTCTATGAGCCGAGCCTTGAGGTCGTCGTAAGGCCTGACGAGTTCGGTTGCAGTGAGGTCCGCTGTTTGCACTGCTACGTCGTATGGGAGCAGAGGGACCGTCCTGGTAAACCTGGCCCTTTGAGTGTTGATGTGCGCGCCGGTGTAAGCTGCATCGAGTTGAAGGAACCATAGTCGAGGGTCGTCCCTGTAGAACGGTGGTAGTGTCAAGGGAATTGACACTTTGGCGGCCTCTGCGAAGTCAGGTTGCGGCGGTGGCGCGGGAACTCCGTTGTCGTCCATCTCTTGTGCCGAATAGGAAGTTAAAAACGTGCGGGGTCACCACTGTTATGTCTGCGTGTCGGCGAGTGAAGGAGCTGACCTTCTCGCTGCGGCGTTTGTTTCTTCTTTAACTCCTACTCAACTAAGAGAGTGTTCCCTAGCCTAACATGAAGTGCTGTCGCATCGGCGGTTCATAACCACACCGAGGTGCTAAGCACTGTGGAGGCAGCTAGCCCGTCAGCCTCGGCGGTTCATAACCACACCGACGGGAAGACGGGATATTTACCTATTGAGCCTAGTACTTCGAGGAGATCCTTATTCGAGGAGAAGGTTTGAGAGCGAAATGATGAAGACGGTAGACTTGACTAGATTGGCATAAGGGTGTATCCCTGAGTGAGCTTATATACTCATTTCGTTAGCTCGGGAGAGAGAGAGGTGGAAGGGTGACGTCATGTCGGTGTCTCCCCCGTACCTCGTCTCTCCCGGTGGGTGGTGACTCACTCAGGGATCCTCCCGTCGGCTTCTTTATTTAAGAACTATGTATTGCTGATATGTGGGTCATAACATGAGTTATTAGGCAATTTTATTTAGTTCAAGCATGATTGTGCAGTCATTTTTTAATTGAACTCCACCATAGACGGTCCCAAGCCCGTTGTTCAAAAGAAGAGGAGAAAATAAAAATATAAACATGATTTCGACCACAAACCTGGTGATTTCACGAAAGAAATATTCATTTCTCCTCTTGAAATCCTCTTGAAATCAGAACGGATGACACCCTGTGATTCAGCGTCAAAAAATTATGAAAAAACATGTGCCACACTTAGGGTTCTCCAAAACCTAATTTATGTGCAATTGAGGAGTTGCGCAACTTAGAGCGTTCAAAAAGCCGGTTGCGAGCAATAAAAAAAAATTGGTTCGACAATGAATTTTCGATGAAATTTGACGTAAAATCCAAATCTGTAATAAAAAATGAGGGGTTCCATTTGAAAAAATGAAGTTAGTGTCAATTTCGTGCAATTGCGCGAAAGGATTTTCCCTGAATTTCTCACAAAAAATCATGAAGAATAGCGTTGGTCCCAATTTTTTAGGTTGTATTTTGGGGAAAAGAAGGGGGGTGTAACCTTTTCGTGAAATACCCTGTATATAAAAAATGTTACCAATACATAAAATATAATTCATGTATATTTAACACTTGGAAATTTGTCCTCAACGAACTCATAATTTGATCGATTACGCTAAGCTTTTGTTCTGAGCGGGTTTCTCAATACCTAACCGGCTAGATTTCCTGAAATGTAAAGTCCTAATGAAGGTTCAGTGAAGCCCTGAAAGTTAACTGCATGAAAAGTAATCCTTGAATGAGCAATTCAATTGTTCCATCGACTACCGATTCCTGTGTATCTCGATAACAACTGACAAGACCCGTCTGGAGGCCCAAATCACAACAAATGAATAATTCATCGTCGTTTTTGTGAGACAAAAGAAAGATTCTCATGATTGCGAATTTTTTTTCCTCCTCACAAAAAATTATCTACTCTGCTCGGTATAAATTACTTCTGAAGATGAGGAAACCCAGAGGTCGGACTGAATCCTTTCCCGTTAATTTGGGCGTTGGAGAATTATACGGAATGACGTACAGGTCGGAATCGACTCTGACAATCGATGGCCAATTGTTCTCAAGTAGAACCAGACCAATCAACGCCATTCTGCGAATCCATTTGAACATCCTTCGGTAATAAGTGGAGAATCACCCTGATAAATTACTCCAATTTACGATGGTTTTGATCTTGTTTTCAGTGAGGTGCGCAAATTTCTCTGCCACAACGCAATAATAATCTCTTATGTATAAAAAGAGTGCCATGTTGAATAGACAGTACTTACTCGTATGATCTTTACACATCAAAATTATGGACACGTAGGTATGTAAATACCTAGCGATCACCTCCAGTGTTAATAACGGGCACTGCCGACTATTGAATACTGGGCATGCTGATTACTGGTTTCTACCAATAGTCGGCATGCCAGTTATTGAATGATCGGCACTGCCCATTATTAGTTTTATGGTGTGCCGAAATCTGGATAGGGCTACGGGATAACAATTTAACCTTTAGAAATTATGTTTGGTTACGAAAATCGATCAATTCAGATCAAAAGACTTCATGATGACAATTGCAAGCCGAAATCCAATAGTGGGCACCCCACGCCAATTATTGAAATTGAGGTTAATTTTTATCCAGAACTGGGCACATCTACAATCCCCAATATAATTCGATAAAACTTATCAAAAAATAATGCAAATGAAAGCTTGAAAGCTGGAGAATGCAACAGAATCGGGAAAAAGGACGAAAGAATCACTTACCAGCGAGCAGTACCCAAAACAGCACTATCAGTCCTTAAGAAAAAAAATAGCGGGAGGTCTGTTACGAGGACGCGCGATGGGTAGGTACTGTCAAAAATGTTTTTCCATCTGATTTTACACCTGCCCACAAACAAGCTGCCGAGCTTGGTATTCAGTTGTAGTCCCTGAAAATAATTTTTTAAGCCTCTCAAGTCTTATTCTTGACCAGAATGTGTTGAGAGTGCCGACTATTAGGGGGGGTGCTGGTTATTGGTGGTTTTACCCTATAATTCGTTGTTGTCCAAATGATACTTGTTCTGTACTCCTGCTGTATTCATATTGTAGGTCTACGTGAAGAAGGAAGCAGAAAAGACCCAGTTCTCTTTTATCATTCCTTTACTCAGACCTGAGTAAGGAATGATACAAGAGAACTGGGTCCTTTCTGTTCCCATATCAAGTTATGGAAATTTTTCATCAGAGCCGTTGAATAAAAGCAGCGAAAAACAATACTTTTATACCAATACGTTTTCAAGGTAATTTTTACCAAAGATTGTTGAAACCGACCAGTAAACCAAAAAATATCCAAAAGTCGAAAAAACTCAACTTTTGTCTGTCCAGCTAAGCGAATCATCTGCCTCTAACAAATCGAGATCATCTGCTGGCAAATCCAGTCAAAACATAAAAATTTCATGGAAATTGGAGGGTATTTTTTATAGCTATTTCCGTTTAGTTATATAACCACAAAATTCAAAATCCAAAAGAAAATTGTGATTTTGGAAAACCCAAATTTTATAGTTGCTCTACTTCCCGAATTCAAAGCTTCTCTTGAGTTGAATAAGATCAACGGGGCTTCCGTTATTTCTCACGATTATTCAAGCTCAGAACAACGCAAATATTGGAAGTTGATGTCTGAAGATAAGGACTAATTTTTCATATGATTTCACATGACCCCGACGAATACAAGAAAACCCCGTGTAAAACCTATAAAGTTGGTGAGAACGAAAAGTTAATTGAAACGAATCGAATCTTTCCCAATGATAATATTGTTGTGGTAATCTTTTGGCCCCCCAAGTAGAAGTTTTTACAGAATATGTTAACAATAACTATCGAATAGATCAATAAAAACTCAATAAAGTAGGTTTGTTTTCATTGACCCTTCCAACCAACCAAAATGAATATTCAAGTAGTAATGTAATCATATAGGTATCATTTATAATTTATAGAATATCAGGATTTCTAATATTACAATTTTAGATATCACCATGTATTGCAAATGTAAACTAATTCAAAAACTAAAAATGATTTCCCAAAAATAAAAATTCCTTCAGCTTTTAGCAAATTTCTGAAGAAAAAGAAGCTGATGCAATAAACTTCAAATTTTAAGCATATTTTAAGTCTAAAACAATTTTGTTTGGAACACTTTAAAACGTTTCTCGAATGTTAACACTTCAGCGACATCGCCGATTTCAACACTCCGGACAGTACCTAACTTCAACTTTTATCATCTAACAATTTCAAGTTTGAACTACGAAGTTCATAAATAACAAACGAAATGACGAGATCGTTATCCTGGAATTTTGGGCAACTCTAAGAGATCAACATTTCGGAAAATATGATCAAAAAACATGTTTTGTGGGTTTTTGAGGAAATTACCATCATAATTTATTGTTGTGATATATGGTATATTAGGAATCGACACTTACTTTCTAAAGAGGTAAGTACAATTTCAGAATTTAAAACGCTGCAAATTATTACACAATGGGTTTATTTTTCTATATAGATCACTCGTCTGCAAAACCACCAACCATCCAATGTGAAGAAAAACATTGATCGCATTTAGGTCAGCTAAAATTTGAACGGAGGCCTCTTTTGCGATTCACACTAGTGTTTCTGATTTATCGTACGTCCAACCCTTAAATTCTCGTGGGGAGCGAACGGTTTGTCCTAAAGGGCCCCGCGTGGTCTCAAAAATTTCTAAAAATTCTATACTATCTCAAATTGATAGAAAAACAATACCTTTATAATATTATTATTGATATTATCAAAATTTTTTGAGTTAAGGCGTTTTCAAAATTTCAAAATTAATTTTTGAACCCTTAGAAGTGATCTACATCAACCAAAATCTTCGGGGCACAACTAGACCCCAAATGGAGCCTACATACCAAATTTCATCAAAATCGGTCAATGCTAAGCGGGGAAAGTGCCGCGTACGGCGGACGGAAGGCCAAATTTTTATTCGATTTTTGGATTCAAGTACCTTGAAACGTAAACCAACAAATTTTGAGAGGGTGTTAAAAATGTTTTTTTCTTTGTCGATTCCAAAGGTTCATTATTGAAAATAATAAACTAAAAAGAAGCCTCCAAGCCACAAAAGCAGCGGAGCCCAGCAGGGGATACCCAGCCGGGCCCGGACCCACCCACCATGGCGGCTCCCAGACCGTATACCCAAATGGGCAACGGCCAAGTTAGTAGGTAGTACTCGTACAATGTGCCGAAAATCGAAAAAAATAAATGAGTAATTTATGAGTAAGTATTCTATATATTGGGGAAACAAGTACCTAGTATGTACTTTTTGCGAATTTAGAAGTAAAATTAATATTTTTAATTTAACAATAATTTGAATTAAAATTTAAAGTTAAATTAAATATAATAAATTTAAATCTTAAATTGATATTTTAAAAATTCGCTAATGCATTTGTGTGGTGCGAGGGATTTCAATTACACAAGACATTATAATCGATGTTTCCAAATTTTAGGTCAGTGTCTAGGAAAACTAGGAAGGACAAGGGAAGAGAACCGAACTACAAATCTTCCATCTTATATTGCCGAGCCCTTCAGACTGGAAGGTCTTCCCCGAACAGCCCTTTGCGAGCAGAGTGATGACTCTGATAAGGGCGAAGGGGGTGCCTGAAGCATGTGAAGGAGTGATTTGTGTGTCAGCTCCGTTTTCACTATACACACGCATCGCCACCTCTCGACACTTACTTTCGCCTTTTAATTAAACGTTGAAATACGAAGGGACAGGAACGAGAGTTTATGAACTTTCGAAAGTAAGAAGGTTGAAGAGTAGGTGTGTACGGAAGATGCCCTATTAGTATGGGAGACAATCTGTGCAGCTGTTCAGAATTTAGTAACCTGAAGTTTCGCAGGTGTTGCGATGGAAAACAAAATATTATAGTTCTTCTAGGAAGCGGAAATTTCGGAATAACATTTATAATCTGAAACTTGCTCAGCAGGCCTCGCTGAAAGCAAGAGATAGTATAGATATTATCGAGTTTCTTTCAATTAACGAAACGAATTACGGGGTATCCCAGACCCAATCATCAACAATCAATTTTACAACTTATTTATTTATTCAATACGGGCAAGCCCAATACAACGATACAATTTAATCTCCGCCAGGAGAGCTGGTGCGTCCACCGATCCCCGAACCAATCCCAGCAGAAATCCCAAATCCGCCTGGTGTCTGTGAGCTGAGGGACTCAACAAGTTAATCTCAGCAGCCAGGGAATTATAATCAAGGTCCTCCCGCGCTATACGAAGCTTGTATGCCACATACCTTAAAAATCTACGGTGAAACCTCTCAACTTGGCTGATGTGACACTGGTAAAATGGATTCCAGACAACCGAGGCATACTCCAAAATTGGAGTCACCAGCGCTTTGTAGAGTGGCATTATAGCTGGTATATAATCGAATTCTCTGGTGTTCCGCTTGATGAATCCCAAGACCCGCATTGCACGGCCAGAGATGGCCGAAATATGGTCCGAGAACGAGAGAAGACAATCGAGGAGCACTCCCAAGTCCCGCACGGCGTTCACCCGCCTTAATGGCTCATTGCCTATCATGTATAGGTGGACAAACGGAATCTGGGAGCGGTGGAATGTCATTATTGAACACTTCGACGGGTTGAGAGACAAACCACTCGATGGGCACCAACGCATGAGGGAGTCGAGACTCTCCTACAGCACCGAACAGTCCGAGGGTGAGGCTATGGTGTGAAACAGTTTCAGATCGTCAGCGAACAGAAGAAACCTAACCCCCTTGAATATGGTTTGAATATTGTTAATGGCCAGTAGGAAGAGCAAGGGACCCAAATGGGAACCCTGCGGAACTCCTGATGAGGCAAAGAAGGGTCTTGATATGGTGTCCCTCAGACGAACCATCATAGATCGATCGGCCAAGTAACTCTCCATCCACGCAAGCAGGCACCCAAACACTCCCAGCCAGTTCAGCACAGATAGGATAGCTCGGTGGGAAAGTCGATCGAAGGCTTTACAAAAATCAGTAGAAATGAGATCCACCTGATGCCCCTTACCCAACGCCTGGAGAGTAAATTCTTGGAATTCGAGAAGGTTGGTTGACGTTGATCTCCCACGTCTGAATCCATGCTGGTTAGGGGTGATATGAGCGGAAAATGCAGGTGTTATTTGTTCACATATACATTTTTCGAAGATCTTAGGTATTGTAGAGATTGAACATACTGGTCTAAATTGTGTTACATCTGACTTATCTCCACCCTTGTGAATTGGCGTGATATAAGACCCACAATCATCAACTTTCCAACGGTAACTCAGTTTCAACCCAACTATAATATTTGTGGTGGAAAACGGATATTGAATGCAAAAAGACGAGTCATATTGTCGAAAGTTGAAGGTTGATTGGAGGATGATGGAAGGTTTTGCTTAGAAAACCACTTTCATCTACTTCTTTCTGTTGATTCTTCCTTGTCATTTCCACTCATTCATGATCAATGTACAAACATGGATGTATTGTACATCCATTGTACATCTCGGGAAAAATTGGTAACTCTCATCCGAATCAGAACGAGACATGGGAAAATAAATAAAATCTTAAATTAATACGGCTACGCCTCTAGCCAACTTTGTGATCACTGCGATGTACTGGAGGATGCAGAAAATTTATTCATGGACTGCCAGAAATATGATGAAGAGAGGAGAAACTACAGAGTTCTGCTAAACCGCTAAGCATCCTTCGCAGATGTACTCAAGAACTTGGATCGACGAGGATACCTCAATTTACTGGAGTTCTTGGAAATCATAGCGGTGTCATTTTGATAACAGAAATTACGCATTAATTTTTATACATACCTGGTGTGTGAACATATTTTGAAGCAATGAATATTTATTATCTTATATTGTAAATACCTGGCGACATGGGTACTTCTGTTGAACCTATTGCCATCAACAAAAAGAAAAAAGAAAAAAGAAAAAACATAGATGTATACAAATACATTATTCACCCATGTTGCGGGCAGTTAATTTGTTTTTTTTTTCGGCCTTCTTCCGTTGTTCTCGGAATTTTTCCGGAAAACTCGATTGGTGGGTTGATGAACGAATGACCGTGTTCATTTTGACAACCCGTTCAGTTCAGACAAGGTCGTTTTGAAGATGAGGTCTTTTCAATACGTTCATCCCTGACCGACACACCTCTAGCTCAGTGTGTCACCATGGAGTACATTTCTCAGGTACTCTGTGACATGGGACTACCAAAATCCCAAAAACAAATCCGTGTAAATAAGTTCCGTGTCGTTTCAACGCTCTGAATATTTTGAAATCACTGTTGATAGATGGCTTGAACGAAGAACATGTTTCACAACAATCTTCTCTCTTTTTTCCGAATAAAATAACGGATCCGCGAGTTTAGGATTAAGCCCACCACCCGCGGAATGTGAGACAAAAATTGGATTATCATTCACACAAATTAATCCATGAAAAGCGTGTTTTTCCCTCCGGGAGTTCACGAGTCGTATTAAAACATTTAATTTTCCAACTGCCCTGAAGGGATCGAGATTGTCTCCACACAGAAAAAAATACGAAAAAAAAGTTTATTATTCTTTAATCAAGCGTTTTGATTGTTTTTATTTGCGTTCCTTTTTCTCATTCATTTCACTTACATGAAAAATGCTCAAATTAAGTCGAACAAAAGAATTTGATTAAAGAAAACGGTGGCAAAAGCGGCAGAAAGAAAGAGCTGTGAGTGGGAAGAAGTAATGATTTCAAAACACGTGGAATAAGGGCTTGTTGGCGGATAACAGGGGGGTTTTTGTGTGCTCCTGAAGAATGGAATAGGTACGTTCGGAGAAGATCGAAGCAAAACATATTATTATAGGTGAGAAGTAAACATCGATGTAGTATCAGGAGGGAAGAAGTATAAAAGAATGGTGATTGCGTCGGAAGGCGATATTTGCCCGGATGAGAGACGATATTGTCAGCTCAGCAATTTGTGCGTAGTGTTGACACCCGGTGTTTTTCCGAAAATGATGAAGTAGTTTGAAGACGTGAGTTTGAGGGGTGTATTATTAATCGAATTTCTGGCAGCTGAAGGTTCAACAAGGATCAATTGGGTTATTTTTGATGGAATTGTTGACGATAATTCAATTTGAATCGAAGGCTTGCACAGCAGCCCCTTTCTCTGAACTCCTCTAAGTCACTCCTGTTTGTCACTTCTAGTGGTCACCAAGAGATTGAATACCGAATATTAGAAGCACAATTGTTGTGCTTCTACACGACATCAGCGCTCTAAGATGAACAGGACAAATTGCTTTTATCTTAACTCAGCTGGTCTGTCCTCCTCTTGGTCACTTCTAGTGGTTTCCAAAAAGCTGCATACCAAAATTCAGCGCTCTATATTAAGCAGAGTAGAAGTGCAATAGAATAATTCCGTCCCCAAGATAATGTTTAAGGACCAGTTAAGATACCGAGAAGTAAGCTTCATCCCCTCTCAGCTGATCGGGTTTCATCAGATCGTTACGGTGATACAGATGAAGCAGTATTAGAAGTATTTCAATCTTCTGCACTCTCGAATGTAAAGAAGATGTAAAGAATGTAAAGAAGAATGTAAAGAAGATAGCTGATTTAACTTCCTCTCGGTCTTCAAGAGGCTCCTCTCGGTCTTTACGATGATCAGTGGAGAAGTTATCTTCATCGTCTCAGCTGATTTGACTTTCTCCCGATCACTTCCACAATGTCAACCTCCTCTTGAAATGCCTCGAAATGACCTCCAAAATTAACTCCTTGAGGGTCTAACTGGTCTGCAAGATGTTGATAAAATACAAGTCAGATGGGAAAGGACGGCGACCCAACATATTTTTAAAACATGGAAATATAACAACTACGAAAATACAATCACCCCTTCATAAAAGCCAACTTGAAAAAACCTCCGACACTAAATTTAAAGTAGGTAATTCCGAATTTGACCACTGGTCATTGACCTATAGGTCATTCGACTACTGTTATCACCTTCCTAATATATGATTGATACTACCTATTTATTCGTACTATCCGAGTTCCATGATGTTGAGATGCACAGGTACCTATCTCCCCGAGTTGCAGAATTTAACTGAATTTTCGGGAATCGATAAGGTAGCTGCAAGAACAGATAAGTGGGTATGTAACCATTCCTTTGGAAATTTCGCACTCGTCGAGGAATACTGTAACATCTCAATTCTTCCTCATTTTTAGTTGGATATTGTTTAAAGCTCTTAGGGTCATTTCTTCAATTTAGTGGAACAATCATCCAAGAAACTCTAAATCAAGAAATAGAAAATAGTCGCAACCATCCGAAAAAACGCTGCAAATTATTACACAATGTTTTATAATATTTATTTTTCGATATAGATCACCCGTCTGCAAAGCCACAACCATCCAACATGAAGAAAAACATCGATCGCATTTCGGTTAGCTTTAATTTGAACGGAGATTAGGCCTCTTTTGCGATTCACACTCGTGTTTCTGATTTATCGTACTCCAAACTTTAAATTCTCGTAGTGGGCGAACGGTTTGTCCTACAGAGCTCCGGGTGGTCTCAAAAAATGCTAAAAATTCTATGGAATCTTAAATTGAAGAAAAAACAATACCTTTATACCAAAATTTTTTTTTCTTGGTCGATTCTAAAGATTCATTATTGAAAATAATAAACCAAAATCCGTAGGAAGTTGGTAGACTTTTGGATAGATATTGAGAACCAGTGATGACAAATTTTTTTTTTTTTTTTCTGCGTCTGATCGGAAGAGAGTTGGTAAGTAAGGGAAGACAATGGTTCAAGACAGTGGCGTCTAAGACGAATAGAAAACTATCAGTCGCGATTTCCCACAACTTGGAATTGTCAGGATGTTACTGTATTCAACGAGAGATGCGATAATGAGAAATGCCTAGCGTTATTTGACTTGCTGCTCAGATATAATAGAGGTTTCCTTATCTTCGATAGTGAAGGAGCAAAAGTTGGAGACTGTAGGGCTGATTAACCTCATTTCTATATGGCTGTGAAACTGAGGTGAAATTAGGCAATATAAAGATGATTCACGATGAAGAGTTGAAAACAACCCTCGTTACATGTTAAAAGGGAGGCTCCGAGAAGTAACAAACTGGATAGGGGAACAGGTGCTGGTGAGATAAGGCCCCTAAAATCACCGTTTTCTCCTCTTTTAATTATCAAAAAACCTTCCCCTTTCCTCAGCGGGAAACTGCGATTAAGGAACCAGTAAAACTATGAGGTGGAAAACAAAGTTTAGGCGCACGGAGGATGTGCCAGGTCGGAAGCGGGGAAGAGGGTAAAACCGATGAAGGCGCCAGATGTTCTTATGATTTAGAGGCATGATTGCTCTTTGATGCCCAGACATTTCCAACAAACCCTCTCCTTGCCCTCCCGCTGTAGTCCCTTACTGGAAAATGATTATTGCTGTAGGTTACAGTGTGTCTTTTATGTGTTTCTCCACCTTTTACCCCCGCTGCAAGGATTCACTAGGCAGTGAATCCTGGGAGTCTACGTGATGGTTCTTCTAAGGACCTGCCATGTAGGGGGCTTCGAATGAATCACGGCTCGATGATCATTTTTCAAAAACAAAAAAAAAAAAAAAAAAGTTTTCGCACTTAAGTGAGGGTAAAGGTTTTCCGGATATATTTTTTCCGATCTGTTGTTGATTTGAAAGAATCGCATCGATTTTTCTACAGTTTGAGACCAATCTGAACTCTTTAGGTTAAATAATTTCCGAGAAACAGCAATTCAATATGCATTAGAACAAGGCATTTTTTCCAAGAAGTGAAATTAAAAAAAAAAAAAAAAATGCGCACCCCCCCCCCCCCCCCTTGGATTTTTTTTAATCAGGAATGTGGATACTTACCTGTATTCCGGGAAGTTAAAGGTTAATTTAATTCAGAAATATCCACGAGATCTTTTTTTTTTTTTGTCTTGTTATTCAATAAAGAGTTTTTTGTTGTAATTTAGTTCCCTTCGAAAATCGACAACTTAACTCGATGAAACTGTAATTGAGGAAATCCTGTTATCCAACCAGTTGTTTCCTCCAAATTCTCTTCGAATCTGACGCTTTGTCTCTTGGACGCACCCCGTTGAATTTGCGTGTTATTGGAAGGACCCTCCATTCCACATAAAAAACATGATTTCCATATCAGATGAATATCGGGGGCACCGAACCAGCTCAAAACGTACTCCAACCTACTTAAAAACGTCTGCCAAGTAGGTGTGGCACATAGCTTCCTCGTATCCATAACCCGATTGTATAGATGATCCGATGCAAAGTAGTTAATCTCAAAACATCAACCTCCAAGTACCTTCCACTACCCTCATAGTGGACCATCTTCACGCTGATCTGAACAATCCTGGGAAATTTTGTCAAAATCGGATGGAAAATGTAGAAGTTATGGCTGTTACAAGGAATTCACGTTTGCGCATGCGCAGCAGCTACTATTAGTCTGGGGATGATGATTTTCATAGGGGACCATCTACACACCAACCCGCACAATCCCTGAAAATTTCATAGAAACCGGACAATAACTCCCTTACAATAACCTCCTTACAAGGATTTCATGACAGACAGACAGACATGGAACCAAAATTGTTCAGGAAGGTCTGAATCGTAAAACGCTGCAAATTATTACACAATGGTTTATTATTTTGCTTCCGAGTCTACCAAAGTAGCGGAAGCTTTGTTTTCACTTTTCAAGGACGAAAAAAAAAAGTTCTCCAAAATCAAAATTTTCACTCGCGTTTTGCGTTTTAGACCTTTCTGAACAATTTTGGTTCCGTGTCTGTCTGTCTGTCATGAAATCCTTGTAAGGAGGTTATGGATACGAGGAAGCTATGTGCCACACCCACTTGGCAGACGTTTTTTATTTTTCTATATAGATCACTCGTCTGCAAAGCCACCAACGATCCAACATGAAGAAAAACATCGATCGCATTTCGGTTAGCTTTAATTTGAACGGAGATTACGCCTCTTTTGCGATTCACACTCGTGTTTCTGATTTATCGTACGTCCAAACTTTAAATTCTCGTAGTGAGCGAACGGTTTGTCCTACAGAGCTCCGGGTGGTCTCAAAAAATTCTAAAAATTCTATAGAATCTTAAATTGAAGGAAAAACAATACCTTTATATCGAAATTTTTTGAGTTAGGGCGTTTTCAAAATTTCAAAATTGATTTTGGAACCAATAGAACTGACTACATCAACCAAAATCTTCGGGGCACAACTAGACCCCAAATGGAGCCTACATACCAAATTTCATCAAAATCGGTCAATGCTAAGTGGCAAAAGTGCCGCGTACGGCGGACGGACGGCCAAATTTTTATTCGATTTTTGGATTCTACGTACCTTGAAACGTAAACCATCACATTTTGAGGGGGTGTTAAAAAAAATTTTTTCTTGGTCGATTCCAAAGGTTCAATATTGAAAATAAAAAACCAAAAGCGAGTGGAAATTTCGATTTTTGAGAAATTTTTTGTTCAACCTTGAAAAGTGGAAACAAAGCATCCGCTACCTTGGTAGACTCGGAAGTAAAATGCTTGAATGCTCGTCACTATCTCCGTTATTGAAAACGATGGAGTCATTTTAAATGTAACTTTATCACAACCTACCAGGGACCAACAAGTTGGAAACCTCTTCTTCCCCTCCCCTCACATCAACATTATGTTCATTTTCAGCAAATTTTGTTCATTGAACAAAGTTTCCTACTCCTCGGTCGATTTTCAGACAATTTTGATGAGATGTGAACATTCTCTTTGTTTATACAGCAGCATCACTAATAAGGTAATAGTTGTTGATCATATGAAAAAGTCGAGATTGAACGTTAAAATCATCGAAACTTTTTGGTTTACTCGAAAGAAACAACGACTTCAAGGCTTATTTTCACCTTCGATTGTTTGAGAAAATCGAGAATGAACATTAAAATCATCGAAATGCGTTGGTTTACTCGAGAGAAACGACCACTTCAATGGCTTGTTTTCACCTTCGATTGTTTGAGAAAATCGAGATTGAACGTTAAAATCATCGAAATCCGTTGGTTAACTCGAGAGAAACGACCACTTCAATGGCTTGTTTTCACCTTCGATTGTTTGAAAAAGCCGAGATTGAACGTTCAAATCATCGAAATTCGTTGGTTTACTCGAGAGAAACGACCACTTCAATGGCTTGTTTTCACCTTCGATTGCTTGAAAAAGCCGAGATTGAACGTTCAAATCTTCGAAATTCGTTGGTTTACTCGAGAGAAACGACCACTTCAATGGCTTGTTTTCACCTTCGATTGTTTGAGAAAATCGAGATTGAACGTTAAAATCATCGAAATCCGTTGGTTAACTCGAGAGAAACGACCACTTCAATGGCTTGTTTTCACCTTCGATTGTTTGAAAAAGCCGAGATTGAACGTTCAAATCATCGAAATTCGTTGGTTTACTCGAGAGAAACGACCACTTCAATGGCTTGTTTTCACCTTCGATTGTTTGAGAAAATCGAGATTGAACGTTAAAATCATCGAAATTCGTTGGTTAACTCGAGAGAAACGACCACTTCAATGGCTTGTTTTCACCTTCGATTGTTTGAAAAAGTCGAGTTTGAACGTTGAAATTGCGAAACTTGTTGGTTTACTCGAGAGAAACGACCACTTCAAAGGCTTGTTTCTACCTCCAATTCTTGAAAAAAGTCGTGACAGAAGGTTGAAAACACAGAAACTTCTTGGTTTACTCGAGAGAAACGACCACTTCAATGGCTTGTTTTCACCTTCGATTGTTTGAGAAAATCGAGATTGAACGTTAAAATCATCGAAATTCGTTGGTTAACTCGAGAGAAACGACCACTTCAATGGCTTGTTTTCACCTTCGATTGTTTGAGAAAATCGAGATTGAACGTTAAAATCATCGAAATTCGTTGGTTTACTCGAGAGAAACGACCACTTCAAAGGCTTGTTTCTACCTCCAATTCTTGAAAAAAGTCGTGACAGAAGGTTGAAAACACAGAAACTTCTTGGTTTACTCGAGAGAAACGACCACTTCAAAGGCTTGTTTTCACCTTCGATTGTTTGAAAAAGTCGTGATAGAAGGTTGAAAACACAGAAACTTCTTGGTTTACTCGAGAGAAACGACCACTTCAATGGCTTGTTTTCACCTTCGATTGTTTGAGAAAGTCGAGATTGAACATTAAAATCATCGAAATTCGTTGGTTAACTCGAGAGAAACGACCACTTCAATTGCATGTTTTCACCTTCGATTGTTTGAAAAAGTCGAGTTTGAACGTTGAAATTGCGAAACTTGTTGGTTTACTTGAGAGAAACGACCACTTCAAAGGCTTGTTTCTACCTCCAATTCTTGAAAAAAGTCGTGACAGAAAGTTGAAAACACAGAAACTTCTTGGTTTACTCGAGAGAAACGACCACTTCAAAGGCTTGTTTTCACCTTCGATTGTTTGAAAAAGTCGTGATAGAAGGTTGAAAACACCGAAACTCTTTGGTTTACTCGAGAGAAACGACCACTTCAAAGGCTTGTTTCCACCTTCAATTCCTCGACAAAGATGATTTTCGTCCAACTTATCTGAGCGTCCACCAAAGCATTATTGTTCAACTGTGATAAGGCAAGCAACAACTCTCCACTGACTTCTTAAAACTCAGTTTTACGTGCAAAGTTAGGATTGAAGGAAAAGAATCAAACGAACGTGGAAAATAGTGATGATTTATTGTACCTCTGCAAGAACCAACATTTTAACCATCTTCAGCAACCAGCCTACGAGCGTGAAACTGTCTTACAATTTGAAATTATTGCAATATAATAAACATTTCTTCATGTAATTTGACACAAATAGCGAACAAATATAGTTTAGTAAGGTAATCGATTTTAACCAGTCAATATATTTTCTTCTAATATTAATAAATACTGCGCTCGTATTCCCATTTCAGGAAGCACACTTAGTTATTCGTAAAAATAGCAGTAACGTACGATCCATATAATCAGCGAAATGTTTACTAGGTACATTTAAGGTAGTGACATCATTTTGAATGGGTTCTGGCCTTCAAATGTTTGAATCAAATTTCAAAATAATACGAGTGCCAAATAGTTCATGATTGTAAGTTTACAGTGGCGTCCGGATGTTGGCACAGAAACTCTCCACTGGCGGTAGACTGGACAACTGGCAAAAATAGGAGCATCTAGGGAGAGAGAGTGGTGGAACGGCCTGAGCGCTGCCTGGCGACGATTAGATGAACCTTCCGGAGCTAAAAACCAACGTTATCTCTTATCAGTCCGCTGAAGTGTTTACAATTCGGTTGACACATTTTACCGTAGTAGTTTTGCCTTGCTGATTTTCCACTTGTGTTTTGCCTGATTTCGCTAACCCTCCAGTGCGAGAATCTGGACGATGGGTTCCCAGAAGAAATTTTCAATGATGATCCCCATGTTACGCAGATTTATTCGATGCAGTTATTGAAGAATGATTTGATTTCTAGGGATTTAATGACAGACATAGTTTCGCAGGTATATTGTTGTCGAAATACACACATGGGACAGCCATTAATATTATTTTTTTTTTTTTAATCTCACACAAAATCTAAGTGCTTATTGAGTTTTCATTGAATCAGTTTGGTTCATCTCTCAAGACAGAAAAACACAACCACGGGAACGCAAAACACTGATACGGAAACAACGTTCGGGTGAGATCGAGTCTAACGAGTTGTAGACAAACGACGGAAATTTGTTACAAAATTTATCAATGTAGTTCTGTCCGTAATCTGTAATCCACCCACATCACATCGGGCGACCGATAAGAGAGATAACGTATGTCTTGAGCTCTGGAAAGTTCATCTAATTGTCACTAAGCAGCGCTCAGGCCGTTCCACCAATTTCTCTCCCTAGATGCTCCTAAATATAGCATCTTTTCCATAGTTACCGTTAAGTTGATTTTGAACGCATCTAAACTACACCAGCAGCATGAATTCTGCATCCGTGTGCTGCACCCTAGGTGGCAGATTCACAAACTAATGATCAAGTCACTATCAAACCTTCACAGTGAAATTGAAGCAGAGCGAAATTTTGTGTTTGATGGTTGCACTACGAACAAAATTGTGTTTCTGATCCGCCAGTTACATTAGCTCATTTCAAGCCAAGGGTAGAAATAACAGAGTACTGAGAATAGGAGGATGAACTGTTTAACAGGATGGCGGCCTGAATAAGGCATAATTTGCTCACCATTGAAAGCAAAAATACTCCAAATTTCATGAATTTTACATTTTAATGGGATTTAAGAGGTCTCAGTCTTCCCAATCGATGTGATTTATCCAATTTATTGTTGTTGGTAAAACGTTAAAATACATTTTATGGGCCGGAATCCGTTTCGACTCGTGACCCAGAACGTAAAATCACCCAGCATCGAATTTGAGAGACCATAATCATGCTTTCGGCCATAAGGCCTCCTTTTCAAAAAAAAAATCCAAAAGTGCATCGAGCTCCCAAACGTTGAAGAATTTTTTTGACGAGTTTAGGAACAGCATGAACGAGAAAAAATTCTTCTACGAAAAGTTTCCACTATTTTCAATATTGAAAAAAAAGTTGATGTGAAAACGCATCAGTGGCCGGAAATGGGTTAAAGTAGTTGTGCTCATAGAAGAAGATAGGATAGCTCAGTCAATGTAAAAAAAAAAAAGCGGGACAAAAAATCACCCCCTGCTTTTAGCGCAACCTCTAGATGGCAGAGGGATATATTGTTTCCCGAAATTACACCGTTCAGTAGGGGAGTGTCTGTCCAGGTAGGAGTAACGGTTCCAACAGTTACAGTGACAAAGATGTAACCGCTCCAAATTACCGGTACTGCCTACCGAGGGTGGTCAAATCCCACTCTCATGACATGGAAGAAGCAGGCAGTCAAATCCCTAGTGGAGGATACTAATGCTGCCAGTGTGGTTTAGACGCTCGTTATTACAGCAAATGTGATTTAACTATATTGATTAAAATTGATGTCACTCCAAATGAAACATAACCAACACCGCCGTTTCAAAAGCAACAGGTAAAATTTGATTCGATCAAGACACAATTTTCACATTACAGGTAATTTGTTAGAGCAGTTCATTTCATCACAATTCGATTTCACCGACTTCGTCAATTGAAGTTCCCACCAAGAAATCATTCAACAGAATATTTTTGATAATCCTATCACAACGTTTAACAGTAAACACTGAATAAGTTCTATCGTCAACGTGAAATAGAGATTTTTCTTAACATGTAACAGATCTATCTTATCCGAATTGGTTCAACGGTCCTATAACAACCGATCGATTTCATTTGAAATATTTTTTATCTCATATTAATTAATACTATACAATTATCTAATCAGAAAGTTATGGAACATTTTACACAACGAAGTAATGATCCAGGGTAATTAACAGTAATCACATCAACGTCACAAAATAGCATAACGAAGGTTCTCTAGTATGGCTTCACCGATGCTAAGTCCTTTTCATTATAAAGTAGGGTTATGAGAGTCTCGGTTGGTCGCTGTTCCTTCTTCGTTCTGGGTAAGTCCAATCTCTTACAAACCGGCGCTCAAAGTTGTACCTTTCAATGGGGTATTTCGTGGGTCGTAAATTCAGGTTTTCGACCTCAAATTTGGATTCAGCACTATTGAAAACCTCTATACTCCAACTTTTTGCCCAGTGATACTATAACATATAGACAAATTAAATAAAGAGATAGCACGTTTGAAAAAAAGGCGGGCCTCCATGAACGCGCACACACTACGTCGCAGGCGTGTGTGTGTAGTATTTCGTAGTATCCAAGGCCACGAGACATTCGAGACCTCACAGGATCTTCGGTGGAACGTCTCGTTCCAAAGCCTGCAACTTAATACGTCACAACAACTTACTACCTCACATCATTCAAATCTTCAACTTTCATTAGCTTCCCTAATTTCTTCTTCTACAGACCCAACTACCGTTATTCCTGACCCATACTCTTTTGAAAAAAAAAATAAATAAAAATAAATTAAATTGACTGAAATACTCCATTTCTAAGGCAGATGCACAAATGAATTTCGAAAATCCTTGAAAATAGAAAATTTGAGTACAACATTGAAACGTCGTGCGCTGGTTCAAGAGCAGTTTGCAGCCTGAATGGGGTACATGAAGTAGGTAGTGTCAACTGTGCATAAATGACGGAATTTGGGTTGGTTCGAGAAATTTGTTGAGAAAATGAAAGAAGCCAACCAACTAGAGATGGCAGAGCAAGAGAGCTGCGTACTGGCGCAACACTCCAAAGCAGAGGCAAGCCAAGCAACTAATCACCATCTCTAAAAAAAGAGCAAAAGCTCTGCTGTCACTAAGGAGGAAGGACCTTCGCACCATTGTGGGTCTTCTGACTGGCCAATTCCCCCTGAGATACCATCTCAACAAGATGGGCAAGGCTAGGACAGTTGAATGTCGGCTCTGCTACGAAGGAGTCGAAACAGCAGAACACATCATCGGTGAGTGTCCTGCTGTAGCATCTACCAGATTCCGGCATTTCGGTAAGGTCTTGTCCCAGCCGAAAATGCTTGGGAAACGCCCGAAAAACTTCTTCACTTTGTGAAAGAAGAGGTTTTCAAACGGGTACTTGAGTGAAAAAGGGAATCCTGGCACAATAGATCAAACTTATGGTCCAAGTGACTAAGGGCTTGCCCCGTCCCAATAACAAAATACTAGAGATGGGTCATTCCAGGAATGGTTCGTATAACAGTTACAATCAAGCGTTCCACGCCAGAGATGGCAATGGAAAGAATCAGCTAACAGGACCAGACTTTGCAGTTTTGGCTGCAGCTCCACTAAGCAATTTCATCGCTAAGCACTCCATTATCAGTTCAACTGACAACCTAATACATTTTGAAGAAACTGTTAGTACCTATTGGAACGGTAGAATCATAATGTTCCTGCAGTATCAACTGTATATTTTAAATTAGATAGATATTATGGGAAATTCGATCCATGAAGCACAAAGAGGACTCTCGAGTTTAAGCACTACCTACTCTGGAACTGGTACTTTTTGAGGGGTGCAAACGCTCCTGTAATGAAACAGTGAGATTAGATTCCTAGTAACAGCTCTAATTGGAACGATTCGTCACTGTGACCAACACTTAACACGTTGAACGCAGAAAAAAAACGCGTTGGTCTACTGTGGCGGAGAAAAGTTTTTCGATAAGCTTGCAAAGATAAGGTGTCACTTTGATAACTGCTCCTTCAACCTTGACTGATTCATCTCTGGATTGAACCGTTTATCTCATAAACAGTTCATCTATCACGATAAACAGCTAGAAACGAGCAGTAATCGAGAATGAAAGAACAGGAGCAGATATTCTTGAACCTTTTGCGAGAGGCGTGACATTGACACAGCCTGCCACAGTAAGTAAAGTAAAGTAAGCAACCATTTCAGGTTGAATTTTCGTCTGACTGCCATTCTTGGCGTCGCGGACGTCATCAGCTGTCTCCCTAAGGGGAGATCAGAATTTGTTCTGATGATTTCGCTCATGGCTTCCCAAACATCACCGCCCTGGGTTGGAACGAGAGATTGCCGATCGTCTAATAGACAGAAAACTTTCTGCGACGACCAGACTCGAACGCGCGTCCCCGCTAGACGGTTCTCATCTTATCACCGCAGTCCGGTACACTGTCCACTAGACCACCGACGCCCACCACAGCCTGCCACAGGGGCCCTGGGATTTGCGTGACATTGACACAGCCTGCCACAGGGGCCCCGGGATTTGTGTGACATTGACACAGCCTGCCACAGGGGCCCCGGGATTTGCGGACATTGACACAGCCTGCCACGAGGGCCCCAGGATTTGCGTGACATTGACACAGCCTGCCACAGGGGCCCCGGGATTCGCGTGACATTGACACAGCCTGCAACAGGGGCCCCGGGATTTGCGTGACATTGACACAGCCTGCCACAGGGGCCCCGGGATTTGCATGACATAGACACGATCTGCATCCAATGTGTTAAGGGGGTCTCAGTCGGTCGCCGTTCATTCCTCCCGGGTTAGTATTGCCCTAAATAACAGGCGCTCAAACTTTAAAAGTTGTACCTAAATTTTAAATGTTAAAGGATTTTTGAAATTAATTAGTGCATGGGCGTAGGGAATTGAAAAACTGAAAGATTGCCACTGGACTCATCAAAATTGTACAATAATTGCCCATTTTTCTACAGCATTGATTCCAGCGGAAATCTTCTAGTTTTTCAATTCCCTAGGCTGCTGCACTGATAAATTTCTAAAATCCTCGAAAATTTCAAATTTAGGTACAATTTTTCAAGTTTCAGTCCCCGCAATTTAGGTAAATACTAACCCCGAACGAGAAACGAACGGCGACCGACTGAAACCCCCTTAACCCTGGATATTTCAACATAAATTCCAAACAGATTTATTGGCAACAAAGCACAGTTGTACAGAAACCAGAGAACCTCCGTCAACCCAATTCGAAATCCTACTTGCCTCTCAATTAACGCTAATTTATCACAAGATTTTTTTATTTTTTTTTACTTCATTTCATTCAAGTTTTTACATTATACAACAAATTACGAGTAACAATTCAATGGCACGTTTTTGCCCGTACATTCTATTTACAACAAATTGTTTACAAGTACTTAACAATAAATATGTACAACAAATTTCACAACACATTTTGATTATTCCCGTTCTCTGTCAACAATTGTTTGTATTTTCTGAGAAAAAAAATTACAATTACGAAATTCGAAATATTGGAATAGTTATTGGTCCCCTCGATCGAGCAATGTTAATCTAGATACAAAACAAGAACATTGTTACTGAGAACCGCAACCTAATTTTAAATAAGGTAATTACATTATTATTCACTAGACTATAGTCCTCGTCTTAGTACATTTAAAAGAGATGCTCAAATAGGAATTTTAAATAGAAAACTAACGAAAGGAAAAAAAGTACAAGCGATAAGTTCAATAAGTACAGGTAACTTTTGTTATAAACGAGTGAGTTTTGTTTAAAGTATGACAAGGAAAATTGACTTACAATGGAAATAAGGCTGCTAAGCCCCGTCATTTTGTTCGCAAATTACATAAATTCCTGTTCTGTCGTGGAGAACGCAAAAAATTAACGGGTAAGTATGTTTCAAAATATAACCATATTGTATCAGACCATGTTTTTTAAATAAACAAAAATCGAGTTAATTTCATACTGGATAACACACAAATAAATAGAAGGTATTGTTGGAATGAGAAAAGAAAGTATAAAGAGATTCGCCTAGTTTTCAAGTCTGTATTGATCAACAATAAATTACAATTAGATACCTATCAAGGTTTTTATAATTTGAGATTACCGACCGATACTGTTTATGATGCGTTAAGACTAGGTATTAAAATCGTCAATTGTGAATTTTGTGGCATGAAAAGGGACAAGATCAGACTTGAAAACGAATCTTACTCAATAATGATCGAGGACTGCGATTAGCAATGAATCGATAAAATACGTTGATTAAGGCACGTGGCGGTAGAGAGTTCCAGAAAGGGACAACGAAGAGAGAACTTCCAAAGGTTTCTCTGAGAAGTACTTGAATGATACGAATTGTCGAACGTTCGATCACATACCTGACTCCGCGATACCTTCGTCATCTGAAAGGCAACACAAAAATGAGGTGAATTGTTGATATTTAGTACAATGAGATACCTGCAAGTAAACGAATTGGAAAGTCATGAGACATGGCAGCACTAATTAGCAGTGGAACATGCTCGTGCACGTCCACTCATGTTGAGCCGGGTCCTGACTCCAGCAACATTTTGCCGCTCCAAACCTGCTCTGCTGAACATCGCAGTGCTCCGAACCTCACTCCGCCCGTACAAACCTCACCCTACTCCGAACATTTCTTTGATGTAAGATGAAAAACCACCAACAGAGCGATCTGACTACAGTCCGCTCCTACGGTCCTCATTCCTTTGAAGTTTTGCCGCTCTGAACACGCTAGAGGATCGGAGCAAGGTTTGGAGCGGCTGGATGTTGCAAGTGTGGACGCGGCTTTAGGGTTGTTAGTTCAGCTGAACTGTGACTGTGGAACCAAGTCTCACGTTGGAACGGTTACAAGTAGTGACAACAACCTGACCTCACCAGTACAGTTCCACAGGCTGGGAAGTATGGAACTATAAATACCTACCTACCGAGGAAACGATGACTCTATGTGTGCAGAGCACAGGTTTGTTTATCCTTCCCCTCCTCACAGCCCCTTCAGCATTTCTGGACCTCGACCGCTCCTCAAATTTCCAATTAACTCCCTTCTTCCAACAGGATGTTGGAATTACTGCTTGATTTTCAAAAAAACAAGACTTGCGGTTTCTCTATGGTTGAAGACTTGTGAGCTGAGATTGTAAGAGGTTCTGTCACATAAAGAGCAGTAGACTCTGTCAACTTGTACTTTTTTGGATTCAAGATACGAATTAGACAGTTTTTTGGATGCAGATGCAGTTGCTTAGGCCCAATCAAGGTGATAAATCTAATAATGAAGAAAATGTCAGTTATGTAGAGAACGATCTCAAAACCCCGACCAATAACAGAAAACGCGGAAATCTCAGTTTTTGGCTCCTTAAATCGAAGAGACTCAAAACCAGGTCTCGATAAAAGTGAGCTACTCATTCATAAATAACTCAGTTCAGTTCCTATTTATTTATTCTATTTTCCATACAATTTAAACCTTTGCAATTGACCAAGTAACACATGCACCCTAACCCTACTGAAAAAATATGTTTCCCTGCGGAATTTCCTGAGAGCTGCGCCTTTGTTGAACTTGAATGCCATTGATAATGGAGCTCACCCAATAAAATGGTGGTACACTAATTGCCACCCTCTACTCTCAGAAGAGGCCGAAGAAAGTCTGAATAAAAGAACCTATTGAAAGGCTGTACCGATAAGTTGTAACGGTTACGTCGTTGTCACTGTAACTGCTGGAACCGTTCCTGAGACTTGACTGAACTGACGCACCTCTAACTCATGATTTTATGAGTAAGGTACTACTGCTCTGTAGAATAGGCTTTGAACTACTACATACGATAATTTTTGTTTTTTAACCCTATGCCAGTGATATCAGTTATAGAAAAATAAGTGGTGAAGGAATTTCTAAATAGTACATATTTATTTTGCGAGCTGTTTGGAATGCCTAGAAAAATTCTCGTGGTTAGCAACAGTGCGTCCGTGCTTGCTCTAGCTGCTGATTTTTACGTTTCACAGAAGAAAAATGCGTGAAGAACAAAAACACTCCATCTAGGGTTATTAACTCAAAATTTAATATATAAAATTCGATAAAATCTATGTTAGGTACCCCAAGTCACTTAGCAAAGTGCAAAAGCTGCTTAGCGCTCAATGCAACAAATTGTGACAACAAAATTATTTCATATGACAATAGCGATGCAAGATGTGTTATTTTTACCATTAAGAGTTGCAAAAAATCCAAGACATGATTATAATTTTATAGTATAAAACTCGATTGAGACATCACTCGAATGCTACCAATTTTGGTATTCTACAGGTATTTTTGAGAAGCCATGAACTAGGATAGTGATGAGACTGAAGGAATTTTATTATTCAAGGCACCCAAACTGATAGCCACAGATTACAGGTCATAGCAGAATCAGCTTCCAATCCCTTTTCAATGAAGGCAGACGACAAATGATGGCCTCTATTTTTAGAAAAAGAAAAACTTTGTTATTCAAGCGCGGTAAAGTAGAATGAAAAATGAAATCTTCATTCACAACCAGAGATCAATATGGGGGATAGAAAGGTCATAATAACACTAACCAATAGGGGCTTTAGGAGCTACCTAACCTCCACTAGAAGGGAACCTGAAGTATGGGGGGGAGGAGAGGTAAAGAAACTTTTTCTGTAGCGGGTTTTACAATATAACCTCGTTTCTGGGGATGAGTGTGAACGTTGAACTGTCACAGTGAGTAAAACTACCTGACCTCGATTAACACTTTCCACGCGGGTCCCAAAACGGCGATTTCATCACCAACGTGGATCCCAAACAGGGTGGTCTTCCTGACAGCTTTTCGTCGCTCTACTGCCATCTGTTTCTTCTTAGTTGAACCAGTTGGTAATTTTTTTCAACAGGATTTCTCCGTGTGATTTCATTTAGTAATACCCGTTCTCCACTAAGGGCCGGGGGTACAAGTCATCGTTTAAACGGGGACATAGCTAAGCTTAGCTTAATTTTGAAACACCGTTTAAACTACAGATCCCGTTTGGCGGGTGTACAAGTCCTTATCAGCTCGGTTTAAGAAACTGGAGTTTAGGAATCCAGAGACGACGAAGACGAAGAGGAAGAGAACAAAACGGGATGGAACTATAAAGGTTCCATGCTGTTCCATGTTCGTAACTGCAAATTTTTGATGAATTTCAAGGCAGAAGTTGGAATAAACATCAACTTCACGTTAATCAGGATAACCTAAAACCTCAATGTAAGTTTTGCTAGAATAAAAGTGCGGACGACTTTTACTTCAATCGGCTCAAAAACCTTCATTTTAGCGTTTCTATTTATTGTAATACACTAGTGGTGAAAGAAAGGAGTGTCGAAAAATAAATAAAAACAAACCAACGATGAAAACGACATATTAACTTTCATGATCGACCCAAAAATCGGTTATTCAAGAAAGAGTCTTCCCGTCCAAGAACAGCGGTTTTTCGAAGATTTGGTGAGTACTTTCGACGTATTAATTTTATCCTATTTCTTATCATTAAAAGAAATTTTGCATGCCGAATACTTCCGACGATAATGTGAAAGTGAGTAGTGATAACTACTATTTCTTCCACTAGCAAGCAACTTTGTTCCGAATATTGGTTGATGTACGTAAATAATCATAACGATCGGTAGAATACCTGATAGAATGTATTACCAAAAAGCACTCCTACAAAACCAGCAAGTAGGTACCTACAGCAACTCATGTAGCTCAAATTGCTCGTAATACCATAGATGCATTCTTTCAAGTACTTTCTCACGTCTTCTTCGTAGTTACTTACCTACTTCACAACTCTTTTCGTCACACCCCATTCCTTTTTTTCAGGTGATTACCATGTTCAACTGAAGATACGTCTCCTACGAAGGGTGCTGCCCTATTTCTAATGGTCGTTTCCTCCTACCTTCCCATTTTATTTTATCAATACAATATTATTCTGTAGGTATCAATTATTGTGTAACTGAGTAAAGGACCTGACTGATGTCTATTTATTAAATGACTGTACCTATCACAAATCAATAATGTTTTGAAATATTCTGTATATTTTTTCCGAAAAATACACAAATGTACCTCTTTTATAATTTTTGCGACTTTACCTCTCTTGACTCCGTTCTTGAAATAACTATCTTTAGTTCATTGAAACTTGAATAAAACGCTGGAATATTTTCCTATTTTAATGTTCAAATTGTTGAATGCTTTTTCCGCCTAGGTATTCCTTAAATTTAATGCATATTTGTACAGACTAACTTCTACACTAAAATCGTCAGTGAATAATGTAACTTAGTTGAGCAGCTACTACAATATATTTAATAAAATTCAACCTCAACCAAAATACTTCACCACATTGGTAACAATATTTCTCATTATTACCCACTAAGCTCAGCTTAAACGGCCATCAGCGACCGTTTAACTTTAGTCTTAGTTTAGCTCTTATCAGGAACTAAAAGCGTAGTTTTGGAACTTGTACCCCAGCCCTAAACTGCATTCTCCGTTTAAACAGTAGTTTAATCGACGAGTGACGTTTAAACGGGTATTGTACCCCCGGCCCTAAGTTGCGTTCCGGGCACAAAACGGGTTACAATTTCGCCCGAAATTAGTAGTTCATACAACGTATAGAAAGCGCTCGAAACGTCAGCCGCTCAAGGGGTGGGATTTTGTTTGCCTACCGGTAGGCAATCCGCGCTGGCGAGAGAATTACTTTTGCCTGCCGGTAGGCAATCTGCGTGGAACGTGTTAAATGGGGCTCTAAAATATTGGTGGGGGGGGGGGGGGTAAAGTAACTTTTTCTGTAGCGAGTTTTCATAATATAACCTCGTTTCTGGTGACTAGGGTGAACGTTGAACAAATACGGTGAGTAAAACCAACAAGTTTGTTGTCTCCTAAATTGGATTTTGAGGGACCAAGTTGGGACTGTACAGCGGGTGACTCAAAAGATCCCAACCGTAAAAAAATCCCAAAAAACTTTCTCTATATGGTTTCTGATTATCATCAATCGAAACTGAGTACTGTTCTTGCTGTTGTGATCAGCGACCTCTTCGCATTTCTGTCCATTCGCTTCCTTAGCTCATGTGATAGGAGCTACAATTCAGAATTGGAACGATAGGAGATCGATCTCCCCGTCGAGGGAAGTTAATTTTTGAAGTCTCAACAGTATGGCGCAATCGGTAAAACCCGAATGGTCTCCTCAGCATTTCTCAGAGAAACAATAATTCATTAAGATTTGGTCATCAAAACAACTCCCTCCCAAGACACGAGTCGAGCCACCGCCTATTCGGACAAACGTTGAGGTCAGCAGATCCCCCATCCCGTCAATAAGGAACAATAACAAAAAACTCCGAAGCCAGTCAAAAATATGCGTTCCTACCGACTGCGCCATATTGTTGAATCATCAAAAATTAACTTCCCTCGACCGGGGATTGATCTCTTATTGTTCCAATTCTGAATTGGAGCTCCTACCACATGAGCTAAGGAAGCGGATGGACAGAAATGCGAAGAGGTAGCTGATCACAACATTGTCATTCTACCAAGGCCTGTATTCTGTGATACCATTGAAACATCGTTAGAAAGTTTGAATTTAGGTAGTATCAATCATTTAACACTGATGAAGCGAGAAAGTGCGTCAAACGGCAAACGTACGTGGTAGCAAAAATAGGTACCAACACACGTAGAAAAGCAACGATTTTTCTCACATTAGAGATTCCCTCTTGACGTCACTCGCCAATCCTAAAATGAACAATAAAAATCGCTACATTTAAAAAAAAAACAACAATCGATGAAGTCAGTTACGAATGGAATGCGATGGATTCTTGATTATTTGGATTAGAATGTCCCAATCGAGTGACTTTTGCACAGTCAACCGTTTTAAAGCCATGGATGATTTTGACAACCAGGATGCAATCACGATACCAGACACCTGACCAAGCGAACTTGATGAAGTACACTTGTGTGGCTTGTCATTATTGTCCAACCCCGAATATAACCAATTGAAATTTACAGTGAAACAATTTTGTTTTAAATTTCAATTCGGCAAAAGCATGGCAAGCAAACCAAAAAAGTCTGCCAAGTGGGTGTGGCACTTCCTCGTATCCATAACTCGATTGTATAGATGATCCGAAGCATACCTAGTAGTTAATCTCAAAACACCAATCTCTAAGTACCTTCCACTACCCTCATAGGGGACCATCTACACACTAATCTGAACAATCCTGAGACATTTCGTCGAAATCGGATGGAAAATGTTGAAGTTAAGGCTGTTACAAGGAATTCACGTTTGCGCATGTGCAGTGTCTAATATCAGTATGGGGGAGATGATTTTCATAGGGGACCATCTACAACCTAATCCACATAATCCATGAAAATATCATCGAAATCAAGTGAAAAATGTGGAAGTTATGGCTGATACAAGGAATTCACGTTTGCGCATGCGCAGTGGCTAACATACGAGTGATGTCGTAAGTCCGGTGGTGATGATTTTCATAGGAGGACCGTCTACACGCCAACTTGCTAGGGATGGGTATCGATACTCAATATTAGAAAATATCGATACTTTCGTTCCGATACTCGATATTTTAGTATCAATACTGCACTATCCGATATTTTTGGATATCGATACTTTGGATCCGATATTTCTAAATATCGAATATCGATACAGTTCTTGCGGAAAATTCAACATAACGGCTAAAAAATTAAGAATGTAGACAGGCTTTTGGGTCATTAATATTTGGTTGCACAATTAACGTTTATATCATGGAGAAAATCACTCTGCTTGGACTCTTGATAGTAAAAAATGAATAAAAATCGTTGAAAAAATTATTTTTCTTGAGAATATTGGATAATATCGATAGTTTGTGGCACTTAAGTATCGATACTCGATATTTTGAAATATCGATACTCATGCCCAACAATACTTGGGATATCGATACTCGGATACAATACAGTATCGATACAAAATATCGATACTTTTATAACGATACCCATCCCCACAACTCGCACAATCTCTGAAAATTTCATCAAAATCGGGCAATAACTTCCTCTAGTTATGCCAGTTACAAGCACTTCATGACAGACAGACAGACACGGAACCAAAATTGTTCAGAAATGTCTGAAACGGAAAACCGCGAGTAGAAATTTCGATTTTGGAGACCTTTTTTTTCAAACTTGAAAAGTGAAAACAAAGCTTCCACTACCTTGGTAGACTCAGAAGGAAAAGGGTGATGAATCTGGTTTATAATAGGCTTTACTTGCTTTCCCTTGATCCTTCGGCATTCCTTCTAGCAAGAGCTAATCTACGAAATAACTTTTAAAAGGTGGGGAATGAACTCTAAATTACAGAAGCAATTCGGCAATGCGAATCAGCGAACTGGACCGTCCTTGCCGGATGGACTGACGTGGAGTTCAGGGAAAGCAATGAAGGCTCCTATGAACAAGTACGGGCACAAGGTTTTACCTCACCACTTTCTGAAAATCGTCTTTACTTCAATTTGGTTCAAATCGACAGCTGCTAATACATCAGTACACCGTGTATGTCAACTGTATCGTGAAAATAACCAAGTACAATCAAGACAAACTTCGATGATTTAACCCAACCGTTGGTACAGCAAACAACCCCTTGGGGTTTCGAGTGTCCAATTTCACTGATTCCCATCATTGGCAGGTGCGGCAATTAGTGCAGTAATGCAGTCCAGGATGAGGGAGCAAGCAGGAAGGTTATTGCATTTTGTAGCGCATAACATAAACAAAAAAAAATATACAAAAACCAAAAAAGTGCAAACGTTTAGTAATAATGTTGTGGATTACCCATCACCGTTGTTTCTCTCTGGTGTGGAAGTCAGGAGAGCTGACACCGCTGTCCGAGTCATTTTTCTTACCTAAAAGCACCACCACCAAGCTCAGAATCCAACCACCCAACTTTTACTCTCAGACTCTGACGTGACCAAGTTACCCAATGAAGCAATGAGCCGAGGGTGGGCGCGGCTATCTTCCATCAACTGGAGGATTATAAAGGTGCACTATTGTTATTCATCCCCGAATAGAATAGAAATGATAGAACAAATCAAACAACAAGACGAAAAGGGGAGCGAAATAAGGATGGTTAGTAGGATGAAAAAAAGGAATAGATGCTGCTGACGAAAGCTGGTGGAAGCATACCAGAATATTGGTAAGCACAAAAACCTAGCTCTTAAAGACAAATGAAATATGTTGCGCAAAACTGCCTTCGAGCAACGAAGACTTGTCTAAAAGGGAAGCAGCTTATGAAACATTTTTCGCTTAGCCTTGTAAAATGTGTCGCGCAAAACAGGTTTCAAGCAATGAAGGCATGTAAAGTTAAGCAGTGGATAAACATATTTTGCCCACTCGTACTGAACTAAGCTGAAAAATTACGACAAAAAATTATTCTGAAATACAGTCTCCATGAAGTCCTCATGTTAAGCTTTGAATCCTGAACTTGAGCTGGGTTCACATGAGCGCGGTCAACGCGGTTGTGCGACGAGGCGGTTGCGCGTTCGATTTGATTGGCAGCGCCTCAGCCGCCTGAGTACGAGCCGCCTCCTACTTTTGGAGTGGACTGTCGCGTCTCAAAAATTCTGATCTTTGACGCGTAACCGCGCGTCCTTTGTTTAAATTTTTCGTTATTACGACTTGCTATCACCACTTGTTCCAGCATGGATATCAACTGGTGATTTTTGGTGTGGTGATTTTTCTGGAAGCTTGATCCAAAATGAATCAAAGTTTTTGTAATTGAATTAGTTAACCCTGGAATGGAAGAATAACGTTTACCCCCTTCATTGGAAGAATTCGGAGTCATTTTGACTCCTGCGTTTTTCCGGCGTAAATAATATTTTTTACCTTACCAAATGCATTAGCTTGTGGTTTTTATAGAATTTAGGAAGTTTTGGGGAGTTACTTACCCCCGTCTGCATCATTTTACCTACAATTGTCGATGAAAATGATCATTTTTTGATGTTCAACCACATTTCTTCACGTCAAATCAATCTAGGTACCTACCACGAATAAAACCACAAACGCAATAGTTGGTAAATATATTTCATAAAAATGTTAATCAGTCTGAAACAAAAATCAGTCGGACTTATGGAGGGATTATCATCTACACCATGACTGATGTAATTGGTGAATCACATTCCTTTTCGAGGACTATAGGAAACATCACATTCCTTTTCAAGGACTATAGGAAACATAAATTCATTGAATATCATTCGTACATTACAATAAAAAAGGAGAACGGTAGTAGAATGGGTGGGTACCGCAATAACAAATGAAGGAACTACGAGAGAAAGGTACAGTGGTACCCTACTCACCTATAATAAACCCATCACATAAAAATCACTGCCAAAACCTACAAATATGTGACTACCTACTTCATGTTTTATCACATAGGTTGAACATAGGAATATAAAGTAAAAATATACGAGTAAAGTATATAAAGTAAAAATATGACTGAAAATATGAGTAAAAATATAAACTAAAAATGGCCGAATCTGTGCACCTTATTGCAAGAATGAGTCAATCTGACTCCTTGGTTTTACTAAATTACCGTTTGAATGCACCCCAGGAGAACATCACGGCGCAGTCACCATCGCAAAACTGGTGCAACAGATAGGTAGATGCATACCTGGAAGGAGGAGCTACTACCACTTCTCCTTCCCCCCTCCCCAACGTTTTAGTGTGGCGCGGAGTCAAAATGACTCATTCATCCATTCCAGGGTTAAGGAGAGAAGAGAGCTGTGGGATTTTAAGGAAGGGGTCACCAAGTATTTCTTACTTTACTTATTTTTATAATTTTCGTTTATTTTGGTCCCCTGTAAACATGTGATGAATGCATCGTGCATAAATCGCATATCTAATAAATATGGTCTGTGATTTATTCATGTAATGGAAACTCAAATTGATGAAAATTTCAACCACCTGAGGTGATTTCTAAGATTTCTTTCCATAATTAGCACCAACAACGAAATTATAAACAATTACACGTTTCGTAGGAATATTCTACATCATAATATTGATTACAAATAAAATAAAGCTATCAGAATTCCGATTTTTGGAGTTGGTAGGTATCGGTATCTATCTCGATTCAGTAAAATACTGTTTATCTTTGATGAATTTAAAAATGAAATGGAACATCGTAGGAACAGAAAAAATGTACCTACTTGATGTACCCCCCAGTCTCCCTTGATGAGGAGGTGATAGGATTCAAACCAGCTAGGATTCAAACATATAGCATTTCAACTGAAGCGCGGGAAAATGGAAGTAGAAAAGGTTGAAAGCTGTCGCACAACCGCGCCCATGTGAACCTGTAGACGCCAGCCGCGTCCCGAACGCGTAACCGCCTCGTCGCACAACCGCGCCCATGTGAACCTCTAGACGCCAGCCGTGTCCCGAACGCGTAACCGCCTCGTCGCACAACCGCGTTGACCGCGCTTTAGTGTAATGACATTCTGTGCAGCAAATTATGTAGATCGACCCAGCAATCGTATTGTGACAATTGATTAAATGTTTTTTAATAATTGTATAATTGTTTTTAATTAATCAAAGGTACCACTAGCATTCTCAAACAGCATCCGATTCCGCCTTTCTTCTGAAGTATGAGATGATGATTTGAAAGAATGTTATTAGTTATAATGTTTGTACTGCATTGGTTAACATAACAAGGTCTGACAATTGAAGTTCCAAGTACCTGGTAACCACTTGTTGATCAATTTGAGAAGTACATACAAAAACAGATCCAAGAATGTCTTCTCTACTGTAAGCGAAGAAGCTGTTACTACTCCGATTGAGATAGAATTTATGTAAGCTATCTAAATAACTACCACAAAAACGAATCTTGGCGAAGATTCAGACAGTAAGTTCAACGAATGGACCCAAACTTGAGTCTAACGCATCTCCGACAATTTCTTGATCAACAATGTTTCTATAACTAGTTTGGATCAGGCCTTGTAGGTTTAAACAATGCAGTCAAAGCATGGATGTTAGGGGATGAACCAACGACTCTCCATTCAAGAATGTATATACATTGAACGCAAACCATAATGAAAATGGAACAGATGAACAGAATAATGGTATTCTGTGAATTCAGTGGGATGAAAAAATTTTTAATGATTTGGGAGATGATTGAGGTGATTTGGTTTGAAGTATTCAACTGCATAAATTTTAACATACATAAATGTACTGTTTGTGGATAGAACGAACGATACTGACCAGCAATAAGTAGACAATATTTTATGGAAAAGATACAAGTAAATCATAAATCGGAAAATGACCTTTCAGGCCAGAAACAATGTCTCCATGTGCACGTGGAAACACTAGCAACCATGGAAGAAGTATTGGGGCGTACCATGGAAGAAATCTTACTTCCATGGCAGCAACGAATGTTGATTTGATGTCATGCAAAAGTTTGATGAATAAATACTACTGTGCTTTTTATTATTCTATGAAGGCAGCTTAATACGAAGGTATTGCTTTGTTGTACATGAGGTTGTGATGATACTCAAGGACGGATGACACTTCCTGAGTAGGGGAAGAGAGGTGTCGAGGTGATGCGATAAGACAGATGATCGCGGCTCGACGTTTCTGTTCCCCAAGTCCGGCCCGCTTCACGTAAGTTATTATTGAATACACCTCCTTCATTCCCGTCAGATCACAAGTCTTATTTCTCCCCAATTTCCAAGTAATTAGTTCCCCGACTGGATATCATTACATGGTAGCAGAGTGCGGTTTTGATCCACGGACCTCTGGGTTATGGGCCCAGCACGCTTCCAGTGCGATCAAAACCACGCTCTGCTACCATGCAATGATCTCCAGTCGGGGATCTAATTACTTGGAAATTGGGGAGAAATAAGACACGTAATCTGACGGGAATGAAGGAGGTAAATTCAATAATAACTTACGTGAAGCGGGCTGGACTTGGGGAACAGAGACGTCGAGCCGCGATCATCTGTCTAATCGCATCACCTTGAACCCTCTCTTCCCCTACTCAGGAAGTGTCATCCGTCCTTGAGTGACTGTATCATCACAAGGTCGAGTTCGAGTTATTGAGTGAACACACATTTTGGCAGTGTAGTGGGAGGGGGGATTATTCTATTTGATGTAAAGAAATTCCAACAAAATCAAAATGTAGGGGTATAAGAAGAGTATCAGACTTATGACTATGTTACGGGTGAACTAACTTCTTCTATCTACAGTGGTTTCTATCTACAGTGATTGTTTAATTGTCCTAGTCATTGTTCCATTCTAAAGTACACACAAAAGAGATATCGATAATTGGATCTATTCATCTAGAAAATGTTGCCAAAATTGGGTACCCCAGTATTCACTTCATCACTTCTTTCAACCACGATATTGCATAACATAGGACTGAAAATTGGTATTGGGAGGTTTTCAAGGGTATTGAATCCTAATAGCCCAAAATGGAAAAATTATTTTGGGAAATTTTCGATGATTTCTGGGAAATTAGGTAGGTACGACATTGTTTACTTTCCCGCATTGTAAAGAAACATTTCTTTGACAAACCAATTCAACTTTCGAAATCTCTGTTGAAAGAAAATGTTGAAATAATGCATTTGATATTGGTTCAATTCTCCCATCAAACGGAGACATAATTAGCACACGAGGGAGGAGTGTGTGAAGTGTAATGATAAAAATAAGTGGCTTTTGATAGAGTGGATGAAATATAAAAGCGAAATTAGGTAGCTTGGTCATTTCGAGTGGAGGTGATAATGAATGATATGATTAGAGCTAAACAAACGTACACAAATGATGAGAAAATAAACAGAAACACGCACAATATGATACAATCTACATCGATCTAGCGGTTAATGAAATTGAAAAAATATAAAGTATGTTCCTCTGCTGAATGAGTATTGCTCAAGAGAAATCAATGGTTTCCATGCTAAAGGAATTTTCAAAAAATCCATTAGAATCAAATTTCATTCAAAATTTTTGTAAAAATCAATATTTGAGTACTTCATTTTTGAAAATTCTTTTAACCCAAATTAGACCGTCGTATCACTAGTGTCATCTTGAACAACTCAGGAACTCTACAGCTGTTCCAAGGTGTTACCGGAGTAACCAAAACTAAATTGCAATTTTTAAATTTAATGAACAGTAGAATTTTTTGTGGATTATCGGAAGTCTAGACAAAATATTATTGACAAAATTTGTCAACTCTATTTTGAGACTCCCGGTATTGGAAATATTCAAAATTCCCAAGAGAATCGATGAAAAAAAATTTCAAAATTTGTCAACTTTATTTTGAGACTTCCGATATTGGAAACATTTAATATTTCCAAGAGAATCGATGAAAAAAAATTTCAAAATTTGTCAACTCTATTTTGAGACTTCCGATATTGGAAATAGGTATTTAATATTTCCAAGAGAATCGATGAAAAAAAATTTCAAAATTTGTCAACTCTATTTTGAGACTTCCGATATTGGAAATATTTAATATTTTCAAGAGAATCGCTGAAAAAAAATTCAAAATTTGTCAACTCTATTTTGAGACTTCCGTTATTGGAAATATTTAAAATTTGCAAGAGAATCGATGAAAAAAAATTTCAAAATTTGTCAACTCTATTTTGAGACTTCCGATATTGGAAATATTTAATATTTCCAAGAGAATCGATGAAAAAAAATTTCAAAATTTGTCAACACTATTCTGAGATTTCCGATATTGGAAATATTTAATATTTCCAAGAGAATCGATTAAAACAAATTTCAAAATTTGTCAACTTTATTTTGAGACTTTCGATATTGAAAATATTTAATATTTCCAAGAGAATCGATGAAAAAAAAATTTAAAATTTGTCAACTCTATTTTGAGACTTCTGTTATTGGAAATATTTAAAATTTCCAAGAGAATCGATGAAAAAAAAAATTTTATTTTTAATAACTCAAGAAAAATAACTGGAAATTTTCAGCTCTGTCCATTAATTTTTAAATTGCCATTTAAATTTAGTTAATCTGGTGACTTTTATTGACAGCTGTGAAATTCTTAAGATGTTTTCGGTGACATTACTGACACCATGGTCCAATTAGGGTTAACGCTTTCGGGTAAAAAAGAGGTACTCCGAGTTTCAAGATCCCACAAAGAATTGATACGATGCATTTCTAAATTTTATTAGAAAATAGCCGACAATGGTTCTTCTACCCCGGCCGAAAGTAAATAAAGTGGACTTTATTGCGCTCAACTTCTAGGAGTACAAGACCTCTGTAAAAATAGAATTTCCCACAAAATCATTTTGGGGAATAGCGAAAGGACGGCACTGGAATCTATCCAGGTACATTCTAGTGCCTTTTGGTTTTAAAAAAGAGCAGAAAAGTGCAGTAACTATATAATTATGAAGTCACTTTTTAAGCGTGGTTGGTGTATTTCAAGCGTGATTTTCAACCAAAAATAATACTAAGATGGAACCAAAATTTAAAAATAGTAGGGAAGTTTCAAGGATTTGTGTTGGAATCGATTGGAGTGGCGAACGTACCTTCGAATCCTTGGTTATGATGGATTTCCCGGGGCGGAGCTTGGTTGTCCTCGCCTTGGAGAACGGCTAGGAGGCACTGGTAGATGCAGATGTACTGCTGCTCTGTCTGTACCATCCACACGCGTTCCTTCCTCATACCCCAAACGATGCCGAAGATGTCCACAGTGTCCGCGCCGTTGATCAACGATTGGAGTATGCGGTCGAGAGCGATGAACGTGCCGGATCTACCGACTCCAGCACTGCAAAAGTATGTTTGAGTAAGTATCGAGCAGCAATCAACATTTCCAGGAAAAGCAAAGTTATACAAGGTGTCCGAGAAAGATACGGCCAAACTTCAGGGGTCGATCCTACAAGAAATTTGCAACAAAAAGTACCACGTAGAATTTTTTTTTAGATGCTTGTTTCGAGTTATTTAATTTTTCAAGATTTTTTCGTGTGTTCGACCTTCAATGCAAATTTGTGGTGTGGGAAAAGTGCCACGGAGTTGCGCGAGTTGGGCATCTCGGTAGGCGTACTCGGTGGTGTCACCACCCGCGTCCTGCAATGCTCATATCTGAATTGGTGGTCTTTCTATAGAGGCACTTCCCTTCATCCCTCTCTCCCTCCCCAACCTTCTTCATCTTCCCTCACCCACAGGGCCGGCGTTGGGTGAGTCCTGGGCGTCCTTCCCATTATATTTGATTTATTTATTTTCATTTATGGCGTGCCCCCTCCGTCACAAGACATTTTGTCTTTGAAGGGAGTTCATTTTATAAAAAAAAAAAAAAAAGCTCGAGTATTCCAACATCCTGACAGGCGTCCCAGCCGTCGTAAGCCTCCGAACACTGCCCGACGCCGTCCCATTCAGAGGAGGGGGATGCCTGCTACCCCCTCTCATGAAATCCTTGGTCGGGTCGGCCCGTGTGTGGGCAGGTTTACATTTGTGTACGAAATGTAACACCCTGTATAGATGAGGAGAGTCTAGCCCCCAGAAAGTATTGTGGGGTTTCAGCGTTACCTACTGCCACTTTAGTGAACTACCATCCTTTTTCAGCTCGATGTGAGCGTGGTCAAGCAGCATTTCTGAAAAGTAGGCTTACCTCGATTTTACCACCTCGGTTTTACCACTCTCTAATTTCTAAGTTTGGCGGCTTCACTTCCCTGCCTTTTTAAATTGCGAGGAAAAGGAACTTGTTATTGCATTTTTGTGTTGTTTTCATTTGTTGTGTTGTTCTTCTTTGCTATTGTAATCTTGGGATAACTGCAAGTTAGAGGAGCGACGGTAATGCGATCGCGAGCGTGATCACCTGATAAGATATCAGAAATGGTAGTTCGTTGAAGTGGCGGTAGGTAGTGCTGGGGGCTAGACTCTCCTGTATAGATGAAAGTCCGGTAAATATAAAAACAAACAGGACCAACATTGTTAGTATTGAGCCCTGAAAACATTACCTGCAGTGAACCACGATTGGCCTCTGCTCAGGAGCTATTCTCTCTCTGAAAGCACGGACGAAACGAACGAGCGTCGTAGGAGGGTTAGGAACGCCGAAATCTGGCCACGTCGTGAAGTGGAAATGACGAATTACTCGTTGAGTCTCACCCTAGAATATGAAAATCATAAGCTGATTGAACCATTATAACGTTCTGATGAATTATAATACGATATCTTCATGGGTGTAATCAAAATGACAGAAGAGCGTTCAAGACAACTATTCATCCTTTTGATCGAAAGGCTGTATTTTTCGAATTTTTCTGTTCACTTACCCGAGCCATGATGAACTCCGAAACCGTCCAATCAGGGTACCGACTTTCGTTCAACGTGGTAACTGAGATGTCACCGTAATACACCGGCATTGTATCGTAAGGCCAGTAGTGATCGCATTTTTCTCGACCTAAGGAGGATAATTTGTACCGTCAAAGTGCGAAATGATAAAAGCAAGTTAGAATCAATTAAAGTAAAATAAATATGCTTTTTTGATATGCGTAAATAAAAAAACATCAAACACAAATTACAATTATAATAGTCAGCAGAGGGAAAGAATGAGGAGTCAGGTGAACCTCAATAGTTTACGTGTATCAATCATAACAAACGAAGTCAATGTTTTCTAACATTCAGTAGCTCCTCTCTTTCCTTCTGAGGAACGTATTTAAGGGGGTCTCGGTCGGTCGCCGTTTGTCCCTCTTTCCGGGTTAGTATTTCAATAAATTGCGGGGGCTCAAACTTAAAAAATGGCACCTAAATTTGAAATTTTCAAGGATTTTTGATATTCATTAAGGCAGCAGTCTAGGGAACTGAAAAACTTAAGATTGCCGCTGGAATCATCAAAATCGAACAGTAATTGCCCGAAAAAAATGGGAAAAACTTAACCAAATAAACGGTTATTCCCATTTTTCTCTGGCAATTATTGTTCGATTTTGATAATTCCAGCGGCAATCTTTTAGTTTTTCAATTCCCTAGACTGCTGCACAAATGATTTCAAACATTTTTGAAAATTTCAAATTTAGGCACAGTTTTTAAAGTTGGAGCCCCTGCAATTTATGGAAACGCTCAACTGGAACGAGGAACGAACGGCGACCGACTGAGACTCCCTTAAGCGACTACATATTCAATTTTTGTAAAACTAAGGTGGCAATGAGTTGCATCTTTGATGAAGAACATAATCAAAGAATAGAAGAAAGAAAAGGACATAGAAATTAGAAAATGGGGAAAAACGAACATAAGGGAGACAAGCAACAAGTAGGGAGACAATGTAGGTTGTAAGAAGAAAAGCCACATGGAGTGGTAAAGTCTGCATAGTAGTAATGGAGGGGAGATTGGAACAATCGAAAGTGTTCAATCCTCGCTCTAGCGACAGTTTCAAATGAAAACTGTAACTCATACTAGGTTTGTTAAGTCTTACAGCATCCATGAAATAAGAGTTGATAAATTTCGCTCTGCTGTGTACTCTTGGTTGCAATTCCCACGTCCCAATTGCCTACGTTCACTCAATGGTTAAATCTGGTGGGCTCAGAATTGTCTTCTCAGCGAGTAATTAGGAACTAAGTAATTAGTAACTAAGCTGAAGGAGCCTCAAGGAAACATCGGGCAACTTTGGCAAATTTATTGGGCAACAAAATACGCGAACAAACATTACTGTATAAGTAAAGCAAGTCATCATGGCAACAACATAAAAAGAAGGCTCAACAATGAAACAATAGAGAGTTCCTAGTAGGGTCGATATGGCGCCGCCAGAACCGGATCGTCCGCCATGTTTTCAATATGGCGCGCCAGATTGCCGCCGAGTGACGTATTCTGCCGTAATGTTACAGCGCCGGATTGAGAGTGTGTGAGTAACAATATGGCAGCGGATTGAGAGTGTGTGGGTAATACGTCATGCCGTATCTAAGCCGAACCAAACTCACTAGGAACACTCTAATAACCTTAATAGTTATGGAGGTAGGTACTGTAATCAATCCAGCAGCTGATAGCTCTGTGGTAGGTATTATTGGAGAGAGGGGGGGAATCCTGGCCCCGCCCGGGCGCCACCCACCATAGTGGCTTCCCAAAACCAAAACGCAAAGTGTCCTCACTGAGGCATTCCGAAAACGAAAACACGAGATGATGTCACCCCCAGACGGGACCAAGGCCAGACACACCCCCAGCCCACGACACACCCTCAAACGACTCAAATCAAAAGTTCAAATGAAAAAAGATACCACGTGAAGAGTGAGATATTGTCTCCTGGTATCTTAAAAAATGAAGTACAAAAAAAGTATGTGGAGAACACTGAACTCCACGATTGATGTCACAAGGCTCAAGTCAATGCTCAAAGACAAAACCAAATTTAAGGCGAAACCAAAAGAGAGGACTAGCCACTGTTTTGGTTGCTCCAACCCATTCTCACAAAACCACGAATCCGGTCTCCTCAAACCATAATTTGAGTTCTCAAAGAACCTCACATCGTCTACTTTGTACAGAACTGCTAGACATCTGGCAAAGGTGGAGGGCACAGCTGAAAAGAACACCACCTCAAGTCACAACACTAAATGTCCAGAAGTGATGAGGTTTCCGTCAATCCTGACTTTTCTATGGGCCTATGAATTGTTTGGTGCTATTAGTAAAACTGAACTTCAATTCAAGCGTTTCAGAGTCCAATAATTGCACCAAAATCGTACTTCTCAGTTTCTCGACATACTCCCCCATGTCCTCTTTGATCTTTCTTAGGGCTCTCTTCAAGCCGCGTGTTTCATCTAAATTATTGGACTCAAAGTGCCCTTTAACCATTACTATTATGTCGATCTCCCAATCATCGGGGAACACTGAAAGTTTCAAAAAGTAAGATTAACAAAATTCAAACTTAAACTTGTTTAGGATAAAATAATTAACTTTTGAATTTTTACGAGTAGTTTGATGGTATCGACTTCAGCGTCTGTTTCCAGGACTAAACCAGACTCACTGTCTGGATTTGGCTATTTATCCGCGCTCTGCAGCCTTGAAGGTGTGCCAAGGCACCTTTCAAGCCTTGTTAGTCGCGTGGCTGAACTTTTAAGCCACTCCGGTAGTAAATCGGTTAATTTATTATTTATTACCACGTAAAAGAATTATATTTTAGTCTTCTACCTACTCCTCCAATCAAATGAATGAAACTTTGAATGTGCAAACTTTTCAATACCTAATATTGTTCACGTTTTTCGAAAAACAAGTTGTATAATCTGCTATTACTCAAAACAGCAATTGAGAATTTGAAGTTTCAACAATCCCAAATCATAATTTTAAACCTATAAATATTTTGCAAATCTTCTAAATGAATAATTGAGTCTTCAATTTAGGACACCCGCATTGAAGATTAATTGTTCAATGTAATACAATTAATTAATATAATTATTAATTACCTTTTTCGATGCATCTGGTAAGCATGACGATAGCTCGAGAATTGCTCTCCCAACACATCCTCCAGAAATCGTCTCTGGTAGAATGCAAGGGACCTTGAGTGACGATGAATTCTCTGGGTGAGTTCCAACCCTACAAATGAAGAAATGAGCATAAAAAAACCCATGTCAAGAATTTTTCATTTTCATGGGTAGATCTGTGCTGCTCCTGACCACAGAGCCTTGTGAATGAAAGCTAGAATGCATGGGAGTAGAGGATCTGAGGAGAGAGAACAACGTGTCAAGACCCCATCCGCAGATTAGAGCTTGTAGCCGAGCTGTCTAAGGCATTGAACGTATTGTAGCGAGGAATATTTGAATTCTCCCGCCAGTTGTGCGAATCGTGGTTTCGGTGACAGCCGAGCGTCACTGCTGCCAACCTACGACTTAACCTGCAGTTGAGGCCGAGTCAATTAATTAATTTCACCTCTTCAAGTTTATTATTGTTCTTTCTTGTACCGGAAAATCATAAGATTGGATTTTGAAGCTGAAACAAATGTATTTCTTTGATTTAAATCGGAAAAGTCTGCTATGTGGAACTTTTCTCGCCGACATAGAGGATCCGTTGGAAGGCGACACTGAGCCATCTCCATTTTGCTCTCTTTCCCGTTCTACTTTTCTTCCGTCGCTACGGTATCTTTTCTTTTTTTTCGAAATTTACTCTATCTTCCGTTTCGAAATTCGAAAAATTATAATCGTAAATTCCTGCTGGAAGACTCTTCAGGACCTGGATTCAATCATTGGTTTCCGCGGATCGATCAGGATTCACGGTCATCTCCTGTGTATCCGACTTGGATCTCATGACTCTTCGTCGCTCTGGTGTATCTGCGCCTCATATTCGCAATTTCATCCCTTGGACTCCTTTGGAAAGACTTGAGAAGCCCACACAAAGTACCGTACCGGTAAGCCTCTAACCAACGACTCAGCTTTCTCAATATAATCTCCCGAGTTCTGTTTTCCGGAGTTTCTGTCCTACCGTCACTAACCAAAATTACTTTTGGTTGGTCAGTTTCAGGTTTCGGATTTACGAAACACGAATACCTACATGCCTCCTGGGGAAGCCTTTCAACTCGTCTCAAAGAAGTCTCTTTCCTTTCCTGAAAGCTCTTGGAAAATAGCGATAAGTAATAGATTGAATTGTTTGATTGCATGACGGACGTCAAAATTAGCAAGGTAACAGAAATAAGAGTTGAAATATTAGTTCGGTACCTACCTACCTATTTTGGTATTTTCGATCTTTTATCTTTACCTAAATTATACCTGTGACGTCCCAGAGAAGTTCCTATGCAGGACTCAAATTGAAATTTTGAGACTGCTCACAAATCTTTATTTCGTTGAGTAAAAGATTCTACTCAGTATAACTTGTTTTATTTCATTATAGTTTTTTTTTCCTTCTTGCAAAATTTTCTGAAGGTTTTAAAATAACCTCATGTCGTGGGTTAATCCCCAGTTTTAGTTCCTACGTCACAGTATGAGTTGACGGAAGTATCAGATGAAGGTTCAGATCCTGACACGAACTTGGTTATTTACTCATCTTATATAGCTAATTATATATAGCTAACCCTTCTGACCTTTTTCATTGGCAAGCTCATAAGCAGCACGGCAAATAGCACTGGTTGTGGAGAGAGGCTTTATTCCAGGTCAGTCTTACTCACTTCAAACCTCCTTTCTCCTTATTCCATGGTAGCACAAAGCACTCCCATATCACACAATAAGCTGTAATGTGAACTTACAGGCACATAGTTGGCGTTGATGTAATCCGATCCTTCTTCGTCATCAACGGGCTGGAGTTTGAACCGAGAGTGGTCGTATGGAAGGATGTTGGTAAACCTGTTTTTGGGTCTGTTGCACGACAAATCGGCAAAACTGTTACTCTGTTCCCGTCCGGCGATTTTCAACTCCTCGAATTCTTCGGAGAACCTGAAGTCTGAGTCGGCAGACATGATCCTGTAATGGTCAGCGAAGCTAGCCAAGGGAATGGGGCGACTGTAAACCAAAAAAAAGAACACACATGAGATTTAAACTTGTGACAAAAAACACAAGAAAAGTTTGCAGTGTTAAAGTGTAGGATGACAGTTGAATTCATGCAGTCTCGTAAGTGACAATCAGCATGTGCCACCAATTTATCGAAAGCATGATAGTAAACAACTTTTCTGCATTTTGATTACGTAGGTACTGCAAATTTTGGTAGCAAGTGGTTCAACATAATGTTCAGAACATTTTTCAGAACTTAACGGTAACACGGTGCAAAACTGCCTTTCAGATAGAACTATGGGCAGGCCTGCTCAAGTTTCGAGATTGATTAAGCTCTTTGGTGATTTTAGCAGTAGAAGATTGAAGGAACGAAAGTTCGAAATAGTAGGAAGTTTGGACATAGAAAATAATTTCTCCCAACTCCCGGGAAAACATAAAAAATACTCCGAATTCCAGACGTTTGGTGAGAACAGAATTGGCCCAATAATTTTTATTATTTCGCTTCCAGTCCTTGATCTGAATGTGCAGCGAAAGCATAGCAATCACTTGCTTCCTTCCCATGGCGATGGTTTCAATGGCGAACTGTTGAGGTTCGGATGGCCTGTCGAAGGCAAACCTGATTGGAACCGGACAAATGAGGTCTCTCAGGCTCCCCCTTATTCCACAGGGCACCGTGTCCCTCCCACACGCTCGAGCTGCAGGCTTACTGCAGGTGTTGGTAAAGCGGTAGACACAGGTACGAATTCTCTGTGTCGGGCATGTGAACAGTCATGGCCTCTGGGAAGCTTGAATGTGCCCATCTCATGGTGGGTATATGGTCAGTAACCAATACTGGTACCACGGGCGGGGGGATAGGCTATCCTCTAGACTACCGGCACAACGACAGTTGTCAGAGTGCCACCAGCCTACCCCCCAGTTGAGGTTTGGATTCGTGGGTCGTGGTTTAAATCACCCAGGGCTGCAATCCCCTTCTGCAGTCTCTGGGCAGGGATCCGGGAACCAGGGCCGGCAGAGCCCCTATGCCTTGGATCCTGGCATGAGAGTTGCTGATTGTCAAAAACTCGGGCGCCGACCTGCATAGTCGGAAGCACGAGCTAGAACGTGCGCCTCCACCTGTAGGTCATAACAGGGACCTGCTGTTAGGCTGGGACACTGATTGTGTAAACAATCAACTCTCCGGAGTGAATCCCCCTGGCTACTTGCAACCAGGGGAGACCAAAAGGAATTTCCGAGGACTCCTTAAATCGACTTCCTATTGGAAGGAGGGTAGTAGACATTCCTCCTTATTCCAGGACAAATTGCGCAAGTAATACCGGTGAATGTATTTTGCATGTAAAAGTGAAAACTCAAATTCTACCTGGTTTCCATGGCGCTGTCTTGGATGCTCAGGGTGTCTGCGGGCCTGGCGTCAGTTGTACGCCTCTTGATGTGTCTTCTTTTCTTGTAGACCAAAAGCCCGATGAATATCGTGACGAAGATCACGGCGGGAATAGCGATTCCCAGGACCAACGGTGTCGTATTCCGATCTACATAACCCAAAAAATCAATGTAACACAGAGTAACAATAAATGAACAGTCTACAACGGAATCCATAGTACATGCAGAATCCGAATAACATCATAAATGGATAAAATTATTACTTTGCCAAATCAAGTCCTGAAACACAATTTAAAGGGGGTTTGCTGATCTGCAACGAAACTGGTAGGTTAAAAATTGAGTTTCCGACTGTTTTCCACTTCATTTTTTAACCCTAATTGGACCATGGTGTCACGAGTGTCACCGAAAACATCTCAGGAACTTCACAGCTGTCCTTAAGTGCCACCGGAGTATCCAAAATTCAATTGTAATTTAAAAACAAATTGATAGAGCTGCAGTTTTTGAAAATTACTTATTAAAAGTTCAACAATTAGGTATGTTATGACAAACATTATTTTAAATTGATAGACCTGAATTTTTTGAACAATTTTTTTGTAAATTACTTATTGAAAGTTCAAAAATTATGTTATGGTACTTAAACATTATTTAAAATTTTTTTTCTCCGATTTCCTAGGGAATTTTGTCATAACTCTATTATGAGACTTCCAATGCCCCACAAACAATTCTGCTGTCCATTAAATTTGAAATTTACAACTTAATTTTGGTTAATCCGGTGGCACTGGAACAGCTGTGGAGTTCCTGAGATACTTTTGGTGACTTTAGTGATACCTTGGTCTAATCAGGGTTATGACATTGAAACAAATTTTCGATTCAAGCATATTAGGGATAAATTTAGAGGCAAAGATTTGCAAAAAGATGGTCTTTTTCTCCAAAATATTGATGCGAGCCAAACATATATTCGGAATATGGGTGTTTTCACTACATAAAACTTAGGCAAAGACTTACAAATATTTATCAAAATGTTGTAATTAAGAAAATGCAAAGCAAAATCAAAATGATGACTTACCAGAGCACCAAGTGGAACTAGAATTCACTGGCATACTCATATTTAGAAGCAGGCTAACACCAACTTCATTCCTGATGTGCCGATCTTAAGAATCAACATGCAGTGCGGATTAGTACAACCAAAACAAAATCATGCAATATTAGTCGAAGTATTCGAGACGAAATTGGAAATGTGATGTTAAGATTAATTCTTGAGTGAAAGTAACGTCAAATATTCTAAAGGCCTGAAATATACGTCAGATCTGATAGTACGACACTGATCTTCGTCAACAAACAACAAAATGTTGGTTTATCGACGGATTGTTGTCTTCATTGTCGTCGAACGGAACCCTTCAATGATCCTATTCGAAAAATAAAGGCTGAGGAATTGCGGGTATGTAATAAGATGATCAAATTGAGAGACTCTATGTTGACTTAGAAACTAAATTGTTTCCAACATTCTTAACCCTTAATTTCCCACTTCTTTGAAAAAATTGCTTTCGGATTTTTTAAATCAAATTTGGATATATTTTGACAAATGAGTAGAATATTTGAGCAGATGTTTCCTAAAAGGCTCTATTACAGTGTCAGCTCAAGAATGATCTTTCCTAGGGCTACACGAGCGCTATCTGTGGCAGCAGAATCTGTCTATAAACCCATTTTTTTGGAGAAGAAGACTTGGAAAAATCCTTGATGGGATGTTGGGGTCTGTTATTTATAAAGCACAGAACCAAGGAATGATGTGGAGAAGGTTCAGCTCATGAATGATGGGATTTGTGCTGCCTCAGACAGTGGCGCCATCTCTGATGAAGAAACTGAACCAATAGCCTACAAGGTGAGAAATGAGTCCCTATTACAGTTCTGTCAACTCGATAATTATTTAGTTTTTTCTTTGAGTTATTTTGGTTTTACTATTACAGTTTCTTACACAATCAATAGATGGAGTATCAAGATAGCCAACGGCTATCAGTTTTGGTTTAGAATTGGATAAACTATTGTAGGTAAAAATTGGACTTCCTAAAAGATACCTCAGGATATTAAGGGTTAAGAATAATTTATCCTAGGATGAGGCATGTGTGAAGCAAACACGCAAAATTCCCGAAAATTTCATCGAAATTTGATGAGAAATGTAGAAGTTATCTATGTGGCAAGGTTTTCACGTTTGCGCATGCGCAGCGGCTACTATTAGTCCAGGGGTGATGATTCCCCCCCCCCCCATCCCTAAAAATTTCATACCAAATATTAATGTATCTAGAATTTTTGAACATGACGTTAGGATCTCTAAAGGGAAGTTCAAACCGAAATTTGCAAAACCTAACTGTGGTAGACTTAGGCTAAAAACAGATATTTTTACATTATTTTAACGATATCTTCTAATCTATGATTTGAAAAATAATAATTATGCCCAGTGACGTAGTAAAGTCGGTTAAATTATTTGCTATGATTTGAGACAAATTTGAGGTCTGTAGGGTGAATAACTATTGTAAGCTTCAAATTAAAAATCGATGGTGATTTTCAAAAGTGAAATTTTCATGAAAAGATGGCGGAATTGGAAGGAAATGTAATGAGTGATTTTTTTATTGTTGCCGACGGTGCAGTGGCGATGTAGCAGTTCAGCTCTTGAACGTGACGGTTCTGCTTGAATATACAGGGTGTTCCATGTTAAGGACCGGAAAACTTCGGAAGTCCATTCCACAACTAATTTGAGTGGGAAAGTGTCTCTTAGTAATTTAGTTTTAACCCTTGCTTTTCCAAGATTTTTCAATTTAAAGATTTTTTTCGTATTTTTGGGGGGAACTCGGGTCTACTCCACCACTGCTCCTCCCAACCTTGATCCAACCACTGAGTCCTCCCGTAAAAACGTCGATTTCGTTGAAAAAAAATTATAGTTTTTCCCCGTTCAAACACAAATTTTCCGATAAATTCGATTGTGAAATATTTTTTGACTATACCATTGGAACATCCAATTAGTCTCTGCACACGAACTATTCAGCCAGAAGCTTCTTAACCTCGTCAGTAAGGATCTCCGCTATCCTCGCTAAAACTCAGCCAGCCGCCCACTCCTTCAACGCCACTTGAGCCCAAAACTTGCAAGTTGTTTTTCTTAACCTTGAACTTGAGATGGGAGGGTGATTTAATTCAATAATTTTCTGTAAAACTGACGAACAGCAACGCGTTTACTACAAACCGCCATTAACCATAGCGATTTTCGAAATTTTGAAGAAAAAAATTTTTTGTTTGGTAAATGACACTCTCGAGATAAATGGAAGTACTCCAAAACGAAACTAAGTGATTTAATGAAAACTATGCAACCAAAAAATGTCGGGATATGACCTACAAGCCATTGATCCAGAACACAACAGATTTGGTACGTACCCAAAGTTCATACAATAAGGAACTGAAGAAGGGTGAGGGAACTTTTGACGATTCTTCAAGATTTCAGTCTTTGAAAGGTGGAGGTTTGCGAACTAAAACGGGGAAAACTACGAACGTTGAGATTCGAAGCTCGGGCACGAAAGTGGGACAGGGACTGGGGTAAGGTCCCCTATATAAGTGCGGAAATTTCGCCTAATCCCGAAGTAAACGCGAAAAAAAACTTCAACGCTGCTGAGAGTTGATTAAAGAATTTGGGCAATTCTAGCGAAATATGCGGGGCTTGGAGACACGCGAAAAAATTTAGAAACGTTAAAAGAGGGAATTAAATTTAGAACGAGAAGAACTGAGCTATTTTGGTCCAGAGGTGAAACCTCGTGCAACCTTCCGCGTAATCACTTCGCACCATTTTGATTGCGGACGACGGAATTAGAACTCGGTGATTTTGGTAGGAAGAATAGAAACACGAGAAAAACATGGAAGAAAACTGTTCGAGAAGATTGTGGTTTAGGCCGTTATGGGGAGTCGCGACAGGAGACGGTCTCCGCAAGGAGTTGACCTAGTGACTGGGAAGGGATGATGTGATATTGATTTTTTATATCAGAGAAGAGAGCCAAGGGAGGCGGGGTCCAGGTGGGCGGAAGCTGCGGGGCGGTATTTATCAAAGTAATGTCAGAAGTGACGTGCATTTTGGAATGTTAACAAAGCCAAATAAACACTTATAAGATCGAAATTTCGAATTACTTTGTAATATTTTGGTTCATTATTTTCAATAATGAACCTTTGGAATCGACCAAGAACAATTTTTTTAACCCTCCTAAAAATTAAATTTTGTTGTTTACGTTTCAAGGTACGTAGAATCCAAAAATTGAATAAAAATGTTGGCGTCCGTTCGCCGTACCAGCACTTTCCTTAGTTCCCATTTTGATTAAATTTGGTAAATGGGCTCCATTTGGGGTCTAGTTGTGCCCCGAAGATTTTCTGTCGTGTGAAGGAAGAACGGCTCAACTCGAAAATGGGGTTTTTACGTATCCCCTCTAACCCCCCCCCCCCCCACCTTTCCGATGAACGAGTCAAAATTTCGAAATTCACCCCGGAAGGGGTTTAATTAGAAAATTGCCTAATTTTAAGCAGAAACGTCTCAACTCCATGATTTTTAGGAAAAACATGTCAACTCCTCGATTAAAACACCTTAACTAGCCAGATTTGCTATTTATTTGTGGAGAAAAAAAGACTCAACTCGCTGAAAACGCCGTTGAGTTGTTTTTCCTCCACATTGTCGGCTTCAAAATCGGGTTGAGGCGGGTCGTATGGTTGTCGATATTTGACTCAAATGACACGAATCGATCACACCATCTACGTTTTGGACAACAAAGATGAACTCCGGCGACTCAAGCGAAAAAAACCACTGGACTTAGATAGTGCTGTTAAAGTGCAGTTATAGCTCAGTGTTGAAGATACTGTTATGAGAAGGGACTGCTTTACTGTAAACGGGCTCTCAAGGAGTGTAATAATGATATGTAATATTGCTAGATGGATTGTATTTAATATTCAGTTGCAATAATAAATCACGTTAAAAAAAAAAAAAGACATGAATCGATTTCTGGGATTTTGAAAATTTTGAGTTGAGTCGTTCTTACTTCACACGGCAGTTTTCGTGTCCCTTTGATTGATGTCAGACACTTCTAAGGGGAGAAAAATAAGGGCTAAAATGTTCAATACGCCCTAGCTCAAAAACTTTTGATAAAACGGTATTGTTTTTTTCATCAATTTAAAATAGTATTGCATGTTTAGAATCGAATGAGACCAACCAGAGCTCTGTAGGACCAACTGTTCGCTTCTATCAGAAATTAAAGTTTGGACTTACGATAAATCAGAAATTCGCGCGTGAACCACGAAAGAGGCCTAATCGCCGTTAAAATTTTATCTTAGCAAAATGCGATCGTTGTTCGTTCTTCGATTTGTACTCAGTTTTGCCTCCTTAGCAACACTAATCAAATTCAGAATGCTGAATCTGAATAACAAACTGATCTGCTCTCTAATAAGCTGGGTGAGCCAAATTTGCATCTGGTGGGCCCAAGAAGTTGAAATTTTACAGAGCGTCTATTTAAGATTGCTGAATCTGAATAACAAAATGAACTCCTCACTGATACAATAAAAACGGAGTTGAGTAGAACGTTGTCTATTTCCACGAAAATAATGAGTTACAAGTTAAATCAATTTCGACGGTTAGGTCATAATTAGTAACAAACAACATGGATCAATATGGAATATGGAACAATGGATGTGCTTGAAAAATTCGAGATTCTTAAGAGTGATAGGCCTGGTAAATGTCTGAATGAGGTGGTCCCTCAACATGTTTCACCATTGATAGTTTCCTTCCTACAATAGCTTGGTATCCCTTTCACAATGTTACCCTCACCAATGTTTGAGCTCCCTTTCACTTTGTCTGCCTTGATTGGCATTTGATAATCCTCCCAGGTCCCTTCACTCCTCTGAGCCAATAGGATTCTCCTTTCACTCATCTGATTGGGTATGACTTTCACTTTCTCGACCAATGGGATTCAAGCTCCCTTTCACTCTGTCTGCCTTGATTGGCATTTGATGATCCTCCCAGGTCCCTTCACTTCTCTGAGCCAATAGGATTCTCCTTTCACTCATCTGATTGGGATTCAAGCTCCCTTTCACTTGTGACTATATAAGCTATGCTCTCTGTGATGTACCTTCAGTACCTGATGATGACCTAACCTTCGAAATCTATTCAACTTGTAACTCATTATTTTCGTGGAAATAGACAACGTTCTACTCAACTCCGTTTTTATTAAAATGGTTTTCCACAATCTCATCGCGAGTGATTTTATTCCTCCCTGATACGCTGGGTGAGCCAAATTTGCATCTGGTCGCCCCAGATTGACTCTTCATCAATTCAAGATGTTGTTCAGTTTTTAGAAACCAATGAAACCACCCAGATGGTCAACTACTGTGAAATGAGCAATTGTGTACTTTATTAAACACAACACAATCGAACGAAATCGAATCGAAGGAATCGATCATTGTAGGATACTTGTTCCAGCGCCGCTAGAATGCGTCGTGATTTGAGTGGACTGGGAGAGGACTTTGAAACTTCAGATGACTAGTGAACCACAATCTCAACAAGTAGTAAATTCACAGAGGCACTCACAATGTGGTGGATGCTGATGTCACATGTTCAAACCTTGCTCAGTACTCGACATTTTTCTCAGGCATCACTCACTCAGTAACTCCTAAGAACTACTAAGAGATGCCTCTAGTTAGTAGTTGTTTGAACACGTGACTAACAACACACAAACTACAAATACACCTACTACCTACACACCTTCCTACTTGATAACATTAGAGATGGGTGAAACAGTTACATTTGCGTATTAGGTTCCACCGTTACTGCTCTGGGTGGGTAACAGGTTCCAATAACCTGTTATTTATTAATAGGTTATCCCAGGGACCTTCTCACAAGCTCATTCCGACATACCATTCCAAGGTATTGTTTCTTTTCGTTCCCGACCTTCATTCGTTTGTTTACCACGTTATATTGTTATTCCATTCCAAAGTATCATTCCGTGGATCTCTAGTTTTCGTTGCCTACCTAAGTTGGGGTTTCTATCAAGTTATTCCTGACATATTTACATGTTAGTTTTCCCTCTTTCTTGATCATAAAAAACCCCAGCTATTGTTCTGGCTCCACACACTTTGGAGAGCCTTCCCTGAAACATTATTTAATAACAGGGCTATTTTGGTAATAGGTTCCAAGCGGAATTAATGAAACCCGGTAATAGGTTATTTTAAACTGTTACGTTAAATACCGTCCATCTCTAGATAACATCCATGCCCCACAAATTAGGAGCTTATAGGTAGGTCTTTGTGGAGAAGGAATGGTGGAGCAGAAAGGACGCTGTTATCTTTTATCATTCCATCATTCCTTTACTCAGCTAGCGCTTTCGGGGCAAGCTATGGCCCCTTGCTCAAGCCTACGTTCAACAATCAGCAGTCATACTTACTCTAACTTTCATCCCTCACAAATACCAATCCTCTATCCCTGCCAATGGGGAATTTGCCTCATTTTTTTTTTCGAAAGAAAAATTCACTGATATGGAAGAAAACCATAGTGTGCTGCTCGAAAAAGCATCCAAAAAATTTATAGAATTAAAGAAGATGGAAATTTTAAAAGAAGCGGCAATCTGTTCATGGGGACATGGAGTTACGATGTAACGGATTTTCTGACCAATCTGACTTCTTAGAAGGAGCTGTGTCCCTCTGAGGTAGCGCTACCTCTGGAAATGCAAATGAAACTGTAGCTTACATGATCGAACACAGAAGCGCGCAACTGGGGGAAGAGAAAAAACCCGGAAGTGCAAGTGACCAAAAGAAGCAATTTTACACACTCTTTTTACAATCCGATTCTACTTATTAGTTTATCGAGCATTATTAGTCTTCATCCTCTATTATTTAGTTTCCGATATTGAGTCAGTTTTGTTATTTGAATCACATTATTTGAGTGGTCATTTGACTGGATCGCTGGTGTTGTCGCGCTTAGAACTCTACCTGTTGTCATTCTGCGGTACTAACTGGAGTTCTACGCCAGAGCGCACAGCATGTGAATCCGGTCATTTTCGCGTCTTTTTTTTCGTGTGACGTGAACGATATTCCTCGGTTTTTGCGGTGTTTTTTGGAGGCTTCGCTTTTTAGGCATTTTCTTCTATGGTAATTTTTTTCCTTGGGTACTCCTGGTACTTGAAATTCCAGAATCTAAAATTGAGGCAAATTCCCCATTGGTATTTGTGAGGGATGGAAGATAGAGTAGGTATGACTGCCGATTGTTGAACGTAGGCTTGAAAAAGGGGCCATAGCTCGCCCAGAAAGCGCTAGCCGAGTAAAGGAAAGGTAAAATATAACCGCCTCCTTTCTGCTTCCTTCTCCAAATAGACCTACGATATGACTACAGCAGGAGTACAGAACAACAAATGGAGCTTCTCATTCTTTCATAATACACTTCTAGTTTCTACCTTGATTAACCAAACAATAAACTGAACACGCGCACAAAACGAAACATGTTGACAACTTAAGGTGGAACAAAATCATGAACACAAGAAAGAACGAAAATGTTTAGTGACGAATGAGTAAAGCATCGAGTTTTACAACCAGACATGCAAATATAAAAACCATAACATGCAACACCATCGCTCTACAAGATCTGAAATTTTGACATGTATGATGAATGAAAGGTAATGAAATGGTTAGGTTATCCTTAAATGGATCTGTTAAGACAGGTTAAGGCTGGACCGGTTAAGATCTATAAACGAAAAACCCTTAAAATTAACTGAAATTACAAAAAATATTCGCTGTTTTCGAGAGCATAGCTTTGATTGCTTACCATTGTGGAATGGAAAAGGACACATAAAACATACGTTCAGAAATGAATAGAATGAAGGAATGAACGTGCAAAGTTGGAACAGACTGCAAAATCATCCACAATGAGCGGAGCAGGACGCCGTAAATATCTTGAAAGATAATAATATGTAAATTTATACAAATTCCTACGGGAGTTCGGCGTTCGAATCAATTCTTTACTGACAATAAAAGTTACCACTGAGTAACTTCCTACTAACTTGCTTGGAAGAGAATAAATTTCAGCTGGATTGAAAGACCACAGAAGACCTGCTTCACCTGTTTTTTTCCAACTTTTTCAAATCAACGTAAAGCAACTATCAAAGATTCGTTGCTCACCATCGATATATTTGTAGGGAATAATTTTTGCGTTCTCCCCACCAATTACTGAAGTCTAGAGCCCATGTTTTTCGATTTTTTGAAGTTAGAATCAAAAATACTTTAAGCAAATATGATGATCGACCCAACAAACAATTCTCTGTCAGTTGATTGGGAATGAAGTCCTCCGGAATAAAACTCCCCCTTTGCCGAGATGTCGGTAAATTTATCACCTTCCTCAGGCTCGAAGGATGTGTTACCGAGTGAACATCACGTCAGCGTCAATCAACAGCCAGATAGTTAAAGATGCCACCATAACTGGTGGTAAATGAAGATTTGGAGCTCTTGCAGGTAAAATGAAAGAGTGGAAAAAGGGGGGAATTTTAAACATTATTTCCAGATATAAATTTAAATTAATGGGTAACTAACAGTGTTCATTCCAAGCTGTGGATCCTCATATCTTTTACTTAAGGGGGTCTCAGTTGGTCGCCATCCGTTCCCCGTTAGTGATTCCCTAAATTGAAGGGGCTCAAACTGTAAAAGTTATCATAAGTCCTAGGTACATTAGAAATGTTCAAGGATTTTCAAAATTCATTGGTGCAAGGGCGTAAGGAATTGAAAAACTAAAAGACTGCTGTCGGAATCATCAAAATCAAACACCAATAGGGTGTGCGCCTGGGTAGGAAAAACTGTTTATTGATATTTTTAATCTAAACTAGACCTCATTCTGAGAATTTTGGTACCAACCGCGACCTTCTAGCGTGTGTAAATCTTTTCCTATGAATTTTTAAAGTTTCGACCGTTTATGACGTCACAGTGGGCTGGGGGGTCCCGCCCAGGCGAGAGGGGAGCGTGACGTCATAAACGGTCGAAACTTTGAAAAATCATAGAAACAGATCTACTCACGCTAGAAGGTCGCGGTTGGTACCAAAATTCTCAGGATGTAGTCTACTTTCGATTAAAAATCTAAAAAAAAATCAAGGCGCACCCCCCATTGCCAGAGAAATATGGAAAACCCCGTTTATTCAGTTTGGGTTTTCCCTTATTTCTCAGGCAATCTTTTAGTTTTTCAATTCTCTACGCCCATGCACTAATGAATTTCGAAAGTCCTTGAACATTTCAAATTTGGGTTCAACTTTAAAGTTTGAGCCCCTTCAATTTAGGGAAATACTGTCCCAGAATGAGGAATTAACGGCGACCGACTGAGAAACCCTTAGGGCCGGTTTCACCACAGTGGATTAACTAGAGTTGATCCACGACAGAAATTTAAATCCCGGATTTCGAGAAAGGACTGTTTCACGAACGCGTTATCACGATTTAACTCGGCCTTATCACGATTTAACTTGATCCACCCCGGAGGGTGGTTTAACTCTTCTGATCCGTGGATCTTTACGAAAAAGGCGCCGCCATATTGTTTTTTGTTTACAAATTCAAATTCTGTTTACAAATTGCCGTCTTCCTACCCGTCTTGTGTTTCTTGTGTGTCATTTCGTTTTGATTTCATTTCGTTTTCATTTTGTTTAAATGAATCGACTATTCCCTATATTTTCGTCATCCTCGTCGTCTTCTGAGTCCGACGAGGACTTCCAACAACTATTGGAAGTCGTGGTGCCGAGACGGCGTATTGTGCGGGAGAGAGTCCGACTGATTTTTGTTTCAGACTGATTAACATTTTTATGAAATATATTTACCAACTATTGCGTTTGTGGTTTTATTCGTGGTAGGTACCTAGATTGATTTGACGTGAAGAAATGTGGTTGAACATCAAAAAATGATCATTTTCATCGACAATCGTAGGTAAAATGATGCAGACGGGGGTAAGTAACTCCCCAATACTTCCTAAATTCTATAAAAACCACAAGCTAATGCATTTGGTAAGGTAAAAAATATTATTTACGCCGGGAAAACGCAGGAGTCAAAATGACTCCGAATTCTTCCAATGAAGGGGGTAAACGTTATTCTTCCATTCCAGGGTTAACATCAAAACAACGCCGTTGATGGCAAAAAATTTAACACGAAATTACGCCCGACTATTGAAAAAAGTAAACAAAACGAGTTGTCATCTCTCACTTATTTGTCAGAACACAAACAACGGCGGACAAGACGTAAGTATCCACGGACAAAATATTATAGTTCCATGCTATTACTTCTTCCATGCTCCTTCATCGCGAGCGTTAACGTGCTGGGGATAGCAATTTCGATGCTAACTAAATAAACTAGGATTAACCTTGATCCATGGATGAAACTCTTTCGTGAAACGGTCAAGATCCTGATCCGTGGATCTATTTTGAATCCTGGCTTAAGATGATCGGAGGTTCATCCACAGTGGTGAAACCGGCCCTTAATATTTATAGCTGGAAATTATGTTTTAAATCACCTTGCCTTCTTTTTTTTCCATTTCACCTGCAATACGTCAAAATCTTCATTTCCCACCAGTTATGGCGGCATCTTTAACTATCTGGTTGTTGATTGACGCTGATGTGATGCACTGAACACTGAAGAGGGGAACTGCAGAGAATGTAAGGAAAGATTGTGGGCCCAGTCAGCCGATGGAAGGTCACCACTGAGAACTTGCCAGGATTCAGGTACAAGTGATTGGCGACACACCAGTCCTCCAGCCTGCCAATCGCCATCTGCAGAGCCTCACTGTCAGACTGAGTCCCGACATGGCAGAACAACTTGAGGTCGTCCGCGAACAGCAGACACCCAACCGTGGGACTGAACACCTCTGTGACGCTGTTGATCGACAGAAGAAAGCAAAGAGGTCCAAGATGGCTGCCCTGCGGTATGCCCGATGTTGGTGAGACAGGTGGCGACAGGGTTCCTCTTGCACGTACAAGAAGCCGGCGATCGTATAAGTAGCTCTCCACCCACCGCAGAAGAGGCCCTCATTTTGAGCAGCCGTGGATATTGCAAATCATGCAAACGCTGATCAGATAATGGTCTGAGTTTGCCATTCGTACTCAACAGTTCCGGCTTCTTGTAAAATTTCAGCTTCACGAGGCCACCAGGAGCGAATATAGCTCGCCCAGCTGATCATAAGCCCAGGTGTGTAAGACGTTCAATTGGCGGATTGAATCCCAAACGGTCACTCATTACAGAGACCAGGTCTTTTGAATCCGTTCACCCGTTCATTACGTTCACACACAAGACAAACAACCAACCGGTCAGAAGTCACAAAAACAAGCGAGTCTGTAAACCGAACGAGTCGGAACGTTGGAACTTAACAAACACATCCAGGTCATGACTCGAAAAACTGCTGAGTCGAAAAACTGCTGAGTCGAAAAACTGAATGAGTCGGAATAGGTTACACGAGTAGGTGAGGAGGCGATTTGAATGAATCGAATGAGCTAAAAGAATGAAAGATCGATTCGAATCGTATGAATCAGTCTTTGAGTGTTTTTGGTCTTTCAGTTTTGTCTTCAGTTTTTGTCCCAGTTCATTCGAACGTAATTCTTCACTTGGATGATGGAAGGTTTTGCTTATAAAAACCACTTCCATCTACTTCTTTCTGTTGATACTTCCATGTCATTTTCACACATTCATGATCCAAGTACAAACATACATATGTATACAAATACATATTATACATCCATGTCAGGGGCAATCAATTTGTTTTGTTGGCCTTCTGCCGTTGTTCCCGGAATTTTTCCGGAAAACTCGATTGGTGGGTTGATGAATGAATGACCGTGTTCTAGGGGTGTGTCGATTCAGGTATCTCTCTGGAACGGTTCCAACGGTTACAGTGACAAAGATGTAACCGTTCCAAATTACCGGCACAGTTCCATTGCTGGTACTGCCTACTGAGGGCAGTCAAATCCCTGTCTTCCTTCTTCCATGCTTATGATCTCAACTTGCAATGCTAAAGGAAGGAATTCAAACAAGTATTACAAAAGAGACAATTTATTATAAATTATAGTGACCAAAAGATTCAAGGACAGAATAATTTTTCCTTGCAGTTTAAGAACAAAACATGAGAATAATAATACTGGAGACAACTTCCATGCTCACCAGTCCAGAAGATCCCTTCGTGGTCCAGAGCTATTCTCCATTATATTTTATCAGTCCGTGGAACCGTCAAGGGCCCTTCTCGGTACTTGGAACTGAATTGGAGACAAGTTCCATCCTTACTGGTCTGAAAGATCCATTCCCAGTCCAGACTCCAGAGCAATTCCATGATATCTTATCAATCCGTGGAACTGGACCAGTAAGGGGTGAGTTTTTGTCACTGCGTGGAACCGTTACAAGTAGATACTCGGTTCCACAGTCCGGTACAGCTGAACCGACACACCTCTACCGTGTTCATTTTGACAACCCGTTCAGTTCAGACAAGGTCATTATGAAGATAAGGTCTTTTCAATACGTTCACTCCTGACCGACACACCTCTATTTGAGCCCTGAGGAAGGTGATAAATTTACCAAAGGCTCGGCAAAAGAGGAGTTTTAATCCTGAGGACCTCATTCCCAATCAATTTGACGGAGAAAAATACCGTTTCGAGCTGGTTATTTCATCCCATCAGAAGAATGTCAAAATAAGCCAAGATGTAGAAATTTTGTCACCGAAACATTTAAAAAACCACTGCTTCAGAAAAATTGAAATTTTTGTCAAAATGTGAATTTTGAGTTAGAGAACATTTGATTAGGATGAAAGATCTTGTCTCTAAATTAAAAATTAACTTTAAAAATTACTTGAAGCTATGAGAGGTTCTTTGTGACAAAATAAACAATAATGAAAATTACTATATTTGGAACAAGTCAATATTGAAACACTGACAAAGACAATGCTAAACTTCTGAGTTTCTGTAATGGAGACTATGTCAAAAGGAGACAGGGATGTACAGAGACAGGCAGTAACATGCAACCCACAACCAAATTATTGAAATGAACAATTTTGTTCGACTTGGAGATTCAAAATTTACGTGATTTGCTATCTAAATCCAGTTATTATAAATAAGCGTTTTGTAGATTGTTTTAGATTTGTTCAAGCTGTCTGAGGACGTGGTGGGCGACTTTGGTGAACATCGCTAGTCTTTGGAGGTTGATCCATGGAAGTTCAAGGATCAGGAAAAAGACTGAACACTCGTTTCTCGTTCTCAAAAACTACAGCTCAAACTAATCTTAACAATCAAAGCTACAACGTCAGTGCCCGCCAACATGAGCGTCCCATCATGCTTTGAGTCTTGATTCCTTACACCAACATTTCATAAACAACCCAACGTGGGGTCTGGTTTTGTACCGGTTTGAATGGGGAAGGAATAGTACGTATCGGTGAATTTGTCCGGAGTGGTAAAAGCCCGGATTTTCACTCGATAGGTCGTGCCGTCTTTCAGGGCGCCATTGCAGTACCCGTTGGTCTTCCCTTCGCAATCTTCGGTTCCAATTGTGAAATCAACGACGGAGCTGTTCTTGAATGGATAGTACGGCTCTATAACCTACAAAATTATATAAAACACCATTTACAATCTGGATGGAAAGGACTTTGACACCTTTTCATCATTCAATTGAAATATTTTGTCAAAACTTGTATAGTATCCACCTTACATGGATTTAATAAGACGATAATCATCCGCAATGAATATCAATCAAGTATTCAACCTTATAGAGTACTCATCTTTCACGTTAAGTTAATTATCACGTATTCAAACACAATTTAAGAGGACCACTCCACCCCCCAGAAAAATTAATTTTTTGAAAATAATTCTACTTCAAACTACATAATATTAGGAACATACTGTGAAGATTTCAGAATTTTTTAATAACTGTAAGTCGTACTCACAGACCACTGAAGTTATTAGAGAGTTCCTAGTAGGTTTGGTTCATCTTAAATACGGCGTGACAGATGGACTGTTCGGAGAGGCAGTCCTGAACGGTTTGGAAGGGTTTGGAGGAGTCCATTCGCCTCTATGCCCTTCCATTTTCAGTTCCGGTTTGGTTCCAAACTGGTTCTGGATTGCCTCTCCGAACAGATCCTTATTCTCAATCCGGCGCCATCTTGTGATAAGAATACGCCGTATCTGATCCAGCACCCTAATAATGCGGTAGAATCCGGCGCCAGATTGGATACGGCGTGTTTTTATCACAATACGTGAAGAATACTTGAGAAGAAGTCAAGCTGTATTTAAGCCGAACCAAACCTACTAGGGACTCTCTAGTAACAACCAACTTGCAAATGATCTTTTTGATAAACCTTGTTAGGTAGCTGTTATTGTTGACGATGAATTCTGTTGGACCTAGGTAACCATGATGGACAGAAACAAATGGTACAAACAGTCGTGGATAATAGAAACTAAATATATTCGTTAATCGACGAAATGATCGGACAATCACTTGAGTTTGCAGTTTTAAGCTAAATGTCGAGAGAAGTTTGTAACTGAACCAACATTCAGGATCAGAAATATTTCAAAAATCCAATCGAACAGGTTTCTTTGAGCTTAGCAAAACGAAAAATAATAAATAAAAACCCCTGGACCCCAGATGCTTACTGCTTAGAGCCTTTGGCTACAATTGGAAAAACATGGAACATGCTTTAGCCGCGCTTTTCAGCGGAGTAGGGATGGGGTGTACGGATGGAGAATAACCCCCGTTGACACACGCCAGTCACCTTCTCTGCATCATCCTCCCTCCTGCAGGACACTTTTCAGGTAGTTAATCCAAGGCTAAAGCATGTTCAATGCTAAAATAAGTCAACATCTCTTGTAGTGTGGAAAATGTACCTAAGTGTCAAAAGTTGATACCTTAAAAATCGTTACTATTGATTTTTTGCATATACCTTTTGATCAGAAATGGCACCTACCTGCATGAATTTACGACTCCACTCCTTCATTTGCATGCACGATCGTCTCACTTCCTATTTTGCATGACACCACCTATTCTTCATTTTCACAATGCATTATTTCTCTAAAGCACTATTGTTTGATCCTTCTCTCTTATCTCCCCCCTGAACGCGGTACTCTGTCATCAATCATAAGTAGGAATGC